>VZQC01005371.1:843566-862139 GCA_009823505.1 Rhizomys pruinosus
AGAGCGGCGTTCTTAACCGCTAGGCCATCTCTCCAGCCCCAAAGTGTTTTGGACTTTTTTGGAGTGGGGCTTTTAAGTGTACTGTCTTAGGTTGTGTTAATGTTAACATCATACTTTGGAGATAAGAACTGGAAAGGTGGTGGTTTAATAGTGATTGTGTTTTGTGTGTCAAGTTGACAAGGGGTCAATTTGTGCTGGATAGTTTAGTGTCAACTTGACACACCTGGGTGTTGAGGGAACCTCAATTGAAATGGCTCCATTGGATTGACCTGTGGCCACATCTGTGGGAGTATTGTCTTGATTGTCGGGCAATGTGGAGGGCCCAGCCCACAGTGAGTAGTGCCACTCTGGGCAGGTTGTTGTGTACTGTATAAGAAGGCAGGCTGGGCATTGAGCCAGTAGAGAGCAAGCCAGTGAACAGCACTCCTCCATGGCTTGTGCTTCACTCCTGCCTCCAGGTTCCTGCCCTGAGTTCCTTTCTTGGCTCCCTAAGTGATGAACTTGACCCAGGAGATGTAAGCTGAATAAAACCCTTTCCTCCCCAAGTTGTTGTTGGTCAGAGTGTTTTGTCACAGCAATGGAAGACAAACAAGAACAGTCCTAAACCACAATTTTTCTCTAAGTCCTACCTGGGTATCCTAACTTAACCTTCCTAAGCTCCATCTTTACCATAATAACTGCAACTTAGCATGCATTGCCCCACTTTTTTCCGGTTGTTTTTGTGTTTTGTTTTGTTTTGTTTTGAAATAGGGTCCCCCTGTAGCCCCAGCTGGCCTGGAACTTGCTATGTAGGCCAGACTGCCCAGAACCTCAAGAGATCCACCTGCCTCTGCCTCCCCAGGGCTGGGACTAAAGGCCTACACCACCAAGCCCAGCAGCCTTACTCTTTAAAACGTTTACTATTTCTGGTGTCATTTTCTCTTCTTCTCAGTGAACCACCATCCAGCAGCTCTAAGCTGTTACCTGTTCTCAACACCCATTTCAGGTTGGGCTTGTAAATTCTGTTTAAAAAGTTTCCAGGTCCTTAGCCGGGCGTTTGGGGCTGCCCGCCTCTACTCCTAGCCACTGTGGAGGCCACGGGCAGGCGGATCTTTGTCCGATTCAAGGCAGCTCTGGTCTACCAGATCATGAGTTCCAGGACGCCTGGGCTAGTGAGGGACCCCTTGTCTCAAAAACACCAAAAAAAAAAAAAAAAAAAAGTTTCCAGGTCTTTGTCTTCCTCTTCTCACCACATCACCTGATGACCTTTAGTCTCTCCAAATGGAATCCATTATTCTCTCTGTAGCTTTTTCTAAAACTACAAAGTTGATAATATCCTTCTCCTGTTTAAACAGTCTGAAAGACTTTTATGGCTTTCAGGATAAAGTCCAAACTTTAACTAACTTGGCACTTCACAAGCTGGCTGCTTATACCAGCCCTCCTGGCTCCATCGCACACTGTACACCTTTCCTCCAGCCACATTAGAAAACTACTTATTCTTTCAAGCCCAGCCTGGTCTACAGAGTGAGTTCCAGGACAGCTGGGGCTACAGGGAGACCCTGTATCGAAAAGACAAAAAAAAAACTTATTCTTTGACATACTTTTTCCTGTCCACGAGTCTTCCCTTCTTATCTGACTGAACAACACCTATTCTTTCTACAAAGAGGAACTTCTATATCAGATTTATTTAGGAATCTAATTTTTGTAGTTTCCTGAGCCTTAGCAATGCTGTACTTCTACAGTACTTCCACATATTCCTTTTTCCTTCCTTCCTACCTTCCACCCATCTGTTCATCCTTCCTTCCATTCATCCATTCTTTCTTTTGATATTTTGAGAGAGGATCCTTGCCTGGCTGGCCTGGAACCTGCTATGTAGACCACATTGGAAGCAATCCTCTTCCTGCCTTAGCCTCCTGAATGCTGAGATTACAGAATGCACCACCTCACCTGGCCCTTTTATCCCACGTGGTGTGCTGTATAACAACTGCAGTTGTAAGCCGGGCGTGGTGGCACACGCCTTTAATACTAGCACTTGGGAGGCAGAGGCAGGCGGATCTTTGTGAGTTCAAGGCCAACCTGGTCTACAGATTGAGTTCCAGGACAGCTGGGGCTACAGGTAGACCCTGTCTCAAAACAAACAAACAAAAAAAAAACTGCAGTTGTACATCTGACTCCATCAGTTTCTGAGCACAACTCATATTCCTGTCTGTACTTCCAGGCCTGAAATAAGTGCTTGATACATAGACTCAATCACTCTATTGAAATATATTTAATATCCGGGCGTGGTGGCGCACGCCTTTAATCCTAGCACTCAGGAGGCAGAGGCAGGCGGATCTTTGTGAGTTCAAGGCCAGCCTGGTCTACAGAGCAAGTTCCAGGCTAGCTGGGGCTACAGGGAGACCCTGTCTCAAAAGACAAAAAAAAAAAAAACATATATATATATATATATATTTAATAAATGCTTACTGTGTGCTGGGCACTATTCTGAGCACTTCACAAACACTGTCTCACTAAATCTCTATAACAACCCTTTGAGGTAGATGCTGCTGCTCCTCCTATTTGATGAGGAAACTAAGGTACAGGCATAGAAGATAATTTAACCCAGGATCACAGTTCAGTAAATTGAATCTAATCTAGTCTGTCTTTGCACTGACTCTAAGACAAGCAAACAATGGCTCTTCCAAAATGTTAACATTCTGATCAACGGGAACTCGTAAGTATGGTTCCCTCCATGACAAAAAGCACTTTGTAGATGTGATTAATAGCTGGGCCTGGTGGCTCACGCCTTTAATCCTAGCACTCGGGAGGCAGAGGGAGGCGTATCTTTGTGAGTTCAAGGCCAGCCTGGTCTACAGAGTGAGTTCCAGGACAGCTGGGGCTACAGAGAGATCCTGTCTCGAAAAGACACACAAAAAGTGTGATTAATAAAGGATTTTGAGGTGGGAACTGCTCTGCTCTTGGGAGTGGATTTCAGAAGATGGAAAAGGCAAGAGGACACATCTTTTGGAACCCCCAGAAAGAAGCACAGCCCTCCTGACACCTTGACTTCAGCCTGCTCACATCTGTTTCAAACTTCCAAACTATGACACTGTAAAACAGTGTCACTACATGTGTGATCATTTGTTTCACAGCCATAGGAAATTAATCTCCAATCAAGGGCATGGCTGCTCTCTGTCAGTAACTGAGAGGGCAGACTTGCTAGAGGTTCATCCATCCAGATTCTCAGAATCCCAATTGCAATGGGGTTCCTGACCCCAAGACATCTCTAGCACCTTGGCACATTGTGTTTGTTTTCGAGATAGAGTCTTGCTATGTAGCCCAGAACTAGCTCCAAACTCAAGTTCCTCCGGCCTCAGCCTCCTGAGTGTTGGGATTGATGACAGGTGTAGCAGTTCATTCCCAGCTTTTCATTCAGGGCATCACTTTCAGTGTAGTCTGCTCTCCCAGCTGCCAAAGAAGGGAGGGATTTTGCTACTGGTTTCCAGTCTTTGGTGGAAATTTTCTGGATTTCACATCAGGTCCTGGATTCATAGATGAGTCAGGTCCTGGATTCGTAGATGAGTGACCTGAACCTGAAATTCTCTTTCTTCCAGATCCTTAAGATAGCTAACAAGCCAGGTATGGTGGTACATGCCTTTAATCCCAGCACTTGGGAGGCAGAGGCAGGCAGATCTCTGTGAGTTCAAAGCCAGCCTGATCTACATAGCAAGCTGGGGCTAAAGGGAGGCCCTGTCTCAAAAAGACAAAAAAAAAAAAAAAGATAGCTAACAAATAGGCCTGGACTGGAGAGCTGGATCAGTGGTTAAGAGCACTGGTTGCTCTTCCAGAGGACAGGAGTTCAGTTCTCAGCGTCCACATCAGGTGACTCAGAACTGCCTGTAAAACCAGGGGATCCAGTGTCCTCTTCTGACCTCTCCAGGAACCTGCACACACTGGCATACACTCACATAGACACATATAAATAAAAGTAATAGCTGACAAAACCTGATTCCATGAAATTGTAACCAATACTGTTCCCATAGCACTCAGGATTAGAGCATACTTTCTCATCAGGACTGAGATTTATCCCAAGGGAATGGAAACTACTACATAGGTAGCCAAAGAAATTTTAGATACTATAATGGTGCGTGGCCTCTGGAGCGCAGTACTATTTGCTGAAAATCCTATTACTTAATTTCTCTGGCTAGGAAGGTTTTAATTCTTCTTTCTCTCTTTTTTTGAGACAGGGTCCCCCTGTAGCCCCAGCTGTCCTGGAACTCATTATGTAGACCAGGCTGGCCTTGAACTCACAAAGATCTGCCTGTCTCTACCTCCCCAGTGCTGGGATCAAAGGTGTGCATCACCAGGCCTGGCTTTAATTTTTCTTTTTCTTTACCTTTTTTTTTTTGAGGGGGGATGTTTTTAAGACAAGTTCTCCCTGTAGCCCCACCTGGCCTGGAACTCACTCTGTAGACCAGGCTGGCTTTGAACTCACAGAGATCCGCCTGCCTCTCCCTCCCAAGTGCTGGTATTAAAGGTGTGCTCAGCTCTTTCTTTTAAAAAAAATATATATTTATTATTTTTAAAATTTTTTTGATTTATTTTTTATGTGTATGAATGTACTGTCTGCATGTAGGTTTGTGCACCCATGTCATGCAATGCCATGGAGGTTAGAAGAGGGCATCGGATTCCCCTGGAACTGGAGTTAAAGACGGTTCTCAGCCACCATGTGGGTGCTGGGATCAACCCCGGTCCTTTGCAAGGGCAGTCAGCACTCTTAACTGCTAGGCCATCTCTCCAGCCCCATTATTTATTTTTTATATGAGTGTATTGCCTGCATGTATCTGAGTGTACTCATGTTGTACAATGCCACAGAGGTCAGAAGAGGGTGTCCGGTTCCCCTGGAACTGCAGTTAAGGACCGTTCTTAGCCGCCATATGAATGCTGGGAATCAAACTCAGGTCCTCTGTAAGAGCAGTCAATGCTCTTAACCGCTGAGCCATCTCTCCAGTCCCTAATTTTTCTTAAAAGGACAATAATGAGGGACTAGAGAGATAGCTCCCTGGTCAAGAGCACTGGCTACTCTTGTAGAGGACTGGGGTTCAGTTCCCAGCACCCACATGGCAGCTAACAACTGTGCCTAACTCCATTTCCAGGGGATCTGACAGCCTCTTCTGACTTCCATGGGCAATACACAGATGCACTTACACACATGCAGGTGATACACTCATGCACATAAAATAAAAATATAATAATGAAGGGCAATAATGAATAAAAGACTGAGAATCCCTATGGTAGGGCTACGACAGGATTTAATGTGTTCCTTCCACTTATACTTCCAATCTTCCAATAGGCAAAGAGTCTTAGTCCTTATGAAGCTGACAGCCATCTGATCAGTGACTGATTAAGCTTCAGAATTCCATCTGAAGACCTAGGGTCATTTTTTTTGTACCAGTTATCTAAGTCTAGGTTTCCCAAAAAGCAGAGCCCAAGATAAATACTTAGTAGTGAGTTTTTGACTGAGGAGATGATCTCAGGAAGCAGGCACGGAACAGGGAGAAAGGAAGCCAGTGAGGAGTGTGTTACTGAGGGCTTCACTTCAGTGGGGAACTCAGAGAAATGCAGAGTGCAGGAGGAACTGACCATACTGCTTCCAGTCCTCGTTGCCTGGTGAAGTGGCCTCATTGCCTGATGATGCCCCTAGATTTGATTTTTTTTTTTTTTTTTGCAGATCTGTCTCACAATCTATCTGGTAGCACAGATGTCTCTGAAAGAGAGAGTAAGGAAGGTATGAAGTGGACTTGATGTTACCCAGATGGGCTCAGGGACTGGGACACCAGAAGTCTCTGCCACAAACTTTGTTACACTTAGAGGTTCACATTATAAATCAACTTTAGTAGATAATGCCAGACTTGTTTCCAAAAATAATTGAGCTGGTTTAGACTCTCATCAGCAAGGCATGGAAGTTTTAATTATTCCACAACCTCACGAACTTGGAGTTAGTGATCTTTATTACTTTGCTTACTCTGGGCTGTCTGTAATATGATGCTGTGTTCTTGATTACTATGGTAGCTGAACACCTGTGCATAACATTTATAGTATTTGAGGGTGCTTTTTGTTGTTAATGTTTGAAATTAAATTTTTTAAATTTTATTTATTTATATATTATTATGTGTATGAATGTACTGTCTGCATGTAGGTCTGTGCACCCGTGTGGTGCAATGCCGCAGAGGCCAGAAGAGGGTGTCAGATTCCCCTGGAACTGGAGTTAAAGATGGTTCTCAGTGCCGCGTGAGTGCTGGGGATCGAACCCGGGTCCTCTGCAAGAGCAGTTGGAGCTCTTAACCGCTAGGCCATCTCTCCAGCCTCTGAAATTAAATTTTTGTTTATTGTGTTTGTGTTCATGAGTACACACCACAGTGTTCCTGGGAAGGTCAGAGGACCACTTTCAGGAATCAGTTCTCTCTTTGTGACCATGTGAGGGTCTCAAGGATCGACTTTGGGTCATCAGGCTTCGTGGCAATCACCTTAGCCTGCTGAGCTATCTCACCGGCCCTAACTTTTTTATTCAAATATTTATTTGAATTGTTTATGGGTATGAGTGTTAGACTTGCATGTACATAAATGCACCACATGTTTGCCTGGTACCCAGGGAGACCAGAAGAGGGGCTCAGATCCCTTGGAAATAGAGTTACAGATAGTGTAACCTGCCATGTAGGTTCTGGGAACCAAACCCTGGAACTAGACCCAGGTCCTCTACAAGAGCAGCAAGTGACTGTCTCTTGAGCCTCCCATAAGCACTTCCTTATGTCCAGTTCTTTCATGATATTTTTTTCCACAATGTGGCTTGAACTGAGAGCCTTCTGCATCCGAGGAAAGTACTCTACTACTGAGCTACATTAACAGCCTTCATATTTTTGAAACTATCCATGTCCCGTCAGTTAGTACTTCCTTCTGACTACTGAGTAATAGTCCATTCTGTATATTTATCACAATCTCTTTATTCACTCAACTATTGATAAACATTTCAAGCAGTTGGCTATATGAATAAAGCTGCGTGATTCTTCAAGTACATATGCCTTTGTGTAGACTTATGATTTCATTTCCTTGGGTAAATACCTAGTAGTATAGGTGAGTCGTAGGATAAATACCTGTTAAGTTTCATAAGAAACTGCCACACCATTTTTCAAGATATGTGTAGAATGGGTGTCCTTTTGCTAGATCCCTCTCATTCTTCCTTGTTCTGTGGTTTGAGATGTTTTAGGATCTCTTACTATAGTTTCTTTGACCCAGTCCTTAAATCTGCCATTTCTTCCAAAGGGCTCTAAAGCCTTTCAAAGAAGAATGGCATTTAGTTACAACAGTCTAGGTGAGCTCTGGGCTGGAGAGATGATTCATCTGTTATAAAACCACTGGCTGCTCTTGCAGAAGACCTGGGTTCCATTCCCAGCACCCATATGGCAGCTAACAACCATGTGTAACTGTAAGGCACCTGTGAGCCCTTTCCTGGGCCCACCCCATGGCTGGAACTGCATGGTGTAGGGAGCTGGGAATTGGCTGCTGGGAGGACACCATACCTATGTAAACAGACTGTTGTATGAAATAAATTGGACTTGCATCCACTGTCCTGTGTCCCCAAGACGTGTTTGTGCAGTCTTGGGCATGTCCTCTTCATAACCTGTTCCTATGAAGGATTAACAAGACCCACATGTAATTCCAGTTCCAATAGATCCTACGTCCTCTTCTGGCCTCTGCGGGTATTGCAGGACATGGGTGTACTTAAATACATGCAGACAAAACACTCATACACATTAAAAAAAAAATAAACCAGGCATGGTGGCACATGCCTTTAATCCCAGCACTCAGGAGGCAGAGGCAGGTGGATCTCTGTGAGTTCAAGGCCAGCCTGGTCTACATAGTGAGTTCTAGGACAGCTGGGGCTACAGGGAGAACCCATCTCAAAAAGACCAATAAAAAAATAATAATAAATCTAAAGAAAAGTTAAGTCTAGTTGAGTTTGTATGATGGATACAGCTGCTCCTGAGTCTTCTCCATGTATATAAAATCATACATGGTCCATCAAGGTGCCTCAGTGGGTAAAGACACTTTCTGCCAAGCCTCATAGCCTAAGTCCAATCCCAGAATACACAGGGTTAAAGGAACTAACTCCCTAAATTGTCCTCTGACTTCCACATGCATACCATGGAAAGTACATGTCACCCAACATACAAGTAAATGAATAACCATGATAACCGCAGTTATTCTCACTTTCTCTAGCCTTTAAGAAACATGCTGTCGTGAGTTCTAAAGCTACAAAGGGGGCTGGAGAGAAGGCTCAGTAGTTAAGAGCTCACATTGCTCTTCCAGAGGACCTGAGTTCAATTCCCAAGTACCCATGTTGGGTGGCTTATAAGTGCTTGTAAGTTCCACTCCAGAGGTAGCCAACACCCTCTTCTGACCTCTGAGGGCACCCAGGGTTTCTCCCATGTACACATAAATAAAAATAATGAAAATAAGTCTTTAGGGCTAGACATAGTGGATCTCTGGATCCTTTATCCCAGCACTCTGGAGGCAGAGGCAAGTGGATCTCTGTGGATTGAGAGCAGCCTGGGATGGTCTACATAGGAAGTTCCAGGCCAGCTGGGGCTACACAAACAGATTTTGCCAAACAACAACAACAACAACAACAAACACTTAAAAAGCTACAAGGAGGGGCTGGAGAGATGGCTCAGTGATTAAGAGCACTGGCTATTATTACAGAAGACCCAGGTTCAAATCCCACGAAACTTAAACAGGAGAGAACAGAGGGGAAGTGAGAAAAGAGAGAAAAATGAAGAGCTTCAGAGGTCATTTTTACTTCCTAGTTGTGTCTTTCATTTGTTCCTCCCTCTTCTTTGCTTAAAAGTAGGTGTGAACCTGCTGGGCATGGTGGCGCACGCCTTTAATCCTAGCACTTGGGAGGCTGAGGCAGGCAGATCTTTGTGAGTTCAAGGCCAGCCTGGTCTACAGAGTGAGTTCCAGGACAGCTGGGGCTACAGGGTGACCCTGTCTCAAAAAGACCAAAAAAAAAAAAGAAAAAGTAGGTGTGGAGTCTGGAGCTGAAGCAGCCATCCTGAAACTATGAGGAAGAGCCAAGAAAATCAGAAAGATCTTGAGCTAACTACTTTTGAGTCATCAACACAAGGCTGAGAAACTACTGCCTCCAGCGTTCCTGTTAAGAGAAAGAGAAGCAAGTTTATTTTTTCTGCTTTGTTTTGTTGTTTTGTTGGGTTTTTTTGAATGCTGTGGTTTCTCAGGACCCTTTTAGCTGTAGGCAAATGCTATTCTTCAGCGGTACAGTGGTACATTGTGTTTTGAAAGTTTCCAAATGTATACTTTGTTTGATTTTAACAATCTCTTCATTGCTGGGCCTTGAATGTGGCAAGCACTCAGCTTGTAATTTTCTTCCCTGAGGTACCTTCATGCCTCAGTCCTCACCCCCTGCAGGCCTCTCATCATCTCCTCAGAGAGGCTGTTTTTCCCCCTTGGTCTTTTTGAGACAGGGTCTCCCTGTCATGCCAGCTATTCTGGAACTCACTATGTAGACCAGGCTGGTCTTGAACCCACAGAGATCTGTCTGCCTCTGCCTCCAGAGTGCTGGGATTAAAGGCGTGCACTATCCTGCCTGGCTCAAAGAGGCATTTTTGTTGTCTTTTTGGTTTTTTAAGACAGGGTCTCCCTGTACCCCCAGCTGGCCTAGAACTCACTATGTAGACCAGGCTGGCCTTGAACTCACAGAGATCTGCCTGCCTCTACCTCCTGAGTGTTGAGATTAACGGCATGTGCCACCACACTTGGCTTTTTTTTTTAATTCTATGTGTACGAGTGTTTTGCCTACATGTATGTAAGTATATCACATGCCTACAATGCCAGTGTTAGTCAGAAAAGGGCAATTAGATCCCTGGAACTGGAGTTACAAACTGTCATTAGCCACCATGTGAACTGAACTCTCTGCAAGAGTAGCAAGTGCTCTTAACCACTGAGTCATCTGTCCAGCCCTCAAGAGGCTTGTTTTTATGGTACCTACACATATGTCACTACCAAACATAATTTAATATTTTTTAAAGATTTAAAAATTTTTTTTATTTATCATTTTTTATGTGTATGAGTGTACTGTCTGCATGTAGGTTGGTGCACCCGTGTCATGCAATGCTGCAGAGGTCAGAAGAGGGCGTCAGACTCCCTGGAACTGGAGTTAAAGACGGTTCTTAGCTGCCATGTGGGTGCTGGAAATCGAACCCAGGTCCTCTGCAAGAGCAGTCGGTGCTCTTAACCACTGAGCCATCTCTCCAGCCCCAATAATTCAATATTTTTAAATCGTTACAGTATCTGTGCCGTGGCACTCACAGATGGGAGACTTCATTTTCTTCAGTGTCATAGCTCTCCAGTTTAGAGCAGTGCTCCACTCCACAGGCACAAGTTAAAAATTTGTTTAATGGTGATTAATACTATTTATGCTTTTTCTACTTCATTTTTACCATTTTTCTTCTTTATTATATTTTCTTATATTCTGTTGCATCAGTATTTTCTTCACTCCCCCTTTCCTCTTCTGATGCTTTTGAAGATATAGATTGTCTTTCTATTCTTTAATTTTTATTGTATGAGTATGAGTGCTTGCATGTATGTACATGTGCCACATGCATGCGATGCCTGTGGAGGCCAGAAGAGGGCATCAGATCCCCTGGAACTAGAGTTACAGACAGTTGCTAGCCTCTGTGTGGGTGGTGGGAACTGAACTTTAGTCCTCTGCAAGAGCAGCCAATGCTCTTAACCACTGAGCCATCTCTCTACCCCATCTTTCCATTCTTCTAATAGTTATACTTAAAATATAAGAACATGTGCTTCCCTTAGCTGTCAGTGACTCCACAGTCCTCCAAAATGAGAAAAAAGTCTCAGTGCACTTACACACACCCTGGTTATCTCTCCCAAATTCCTCTTAACTAGTCTTGGTATGTGGCTGAGGATGACAGTGTTTTTCCATCACTCTTGAATGATGTTTGGCTGGGTAAGTGAATGCTGACTTTGCCTTCTGCACTCTGATCCTATTACTTTTTATTCCTGTACTCTATGTCCCACTCCCAACTGCTGGAGATTGAATGCAGGGCTGTATTCATGTAAAGTAGGCATTCTACCACTGAGCTACATCACCAATCTGTTTCTGTATACTGTCAAACTAATTGTTATTCCTCTACCATTAATCTCTTTTCTTTTCACTCAGGTAGATTTTAGAGGGCTTTTCTTTATTCTTTGAAATGTTTATTATAATGTGACTAAGTGAAATTATTTTATTTTTTATTATTGTATATTTATGGTATATGTGTGTGCCACAATGTCCATGTGGAGGTCAGAGGATAAATTTATGGATTTGGGTCTTTCCTTCCACCTACATTTCAGAGATAGACCTACGATCATCGGACTTACACAGCAAGCAACTTTACCTGCTGAGTCTTCTCACTGGCTGCTTAAGTGAGAATTCTTAACATTGAGCTTAGAACTCTCTATGTACAAATTATTTTGGTCAGTTTCAGAGATTTCAGGCATTGTGTCTNGAACCCGGGTCCTCTGTAAGAGCGGTCGGCGCTCTTAACCGCTAGGCCATCTCTCCAGCCCCCACAATTATTTTTTTTTAAGTCAGGTTTGTATCATTCCCAAAGATCTATTCCCCAATAGGGATGTGTTCCAAAGAAATCAGACTATAGACTAGAAAAAAATTCCTGCGATAGTAGGGTAATTAAAAATTGAAATAATCACAATATGAAGTTCTCTGCACAACCTGCTTCCAAGCACTCCACCCAGTCTAGAGCCTGGAGCCCTCCTAATCAGAGGGAACTTAGACAAGCTAGGATGACAAGCTGTTCTCACCCAGGCCTGCTGCCTCCCGTTTTCCTGGCCCAGCTCACACACTGCAGCCAGACCCTAAGCTCCTATTGCTAGTGCTGAGAAATGAACTTGGGTCCTCTGCAAGAGCTGTAGGCACTCTTAGCTGCTGAGCCATCTCTCAAACCCCTGTTCTAGACTCTTTCTGTTTAACTTTTTTTTTTTTTTTTTTTGGTCTTTTCAAGACAGGGTCTCCCTGTAGCCCCAGCTGTCCTGGAACTCACTCCGTAGACCAGGCTGGCCTTGAACTCACAAAGATCCACCTGCCTCTGCCTCCGCCTCCCAAGTGCTAGGATTAAAAGCATGTGCCACCATGCCTGGCCTGTGGTGCATTTCTATCCTATGATGTGTTCCACTCAATGGCTGGAGCCGATAATTCTACTGGACTCAGTAGTGTGTGGCATCGCCTCTGTTCTACAGCAAAGGACAGAGTTGTTGAGTACATCAGCACCAGGAAAATCAAAGGGACTCTCCCTTACTGTCCTCAGGGTCCTATTTAGTCCCTAGATCCCATGTTATGTTATGTTATGCTTTCTGACGCGGCATGAGTGCTCTGTTTTTTCACCAGAATGGTGGTTTTTAAGGCAGTCTTCCCATGGAGCCCAGGCTGGATGCCAATTCTAGATCTTCCTCCCTCAGCCTCCCAAGTACTGGGAATGCAGGGATATGTTACATTGCCTAGCTCTTTTTTTTTTTGGTCTTTTTGAGACAGGGTCTCCCTGTAGCTCCAGCTGTCCTGGAACTCACTCTGTAGACCAGGCTGGCCTTGACCTCACAAAGATCCGCCTACCTCTGTGTCTGCCACCGTGCCTGGCTTGCCTAGCTTTTAAATTTTTTCTTGCTACCTTTATTAAGGAATAAAATTTGCATATATAACAAGAACAACTTTCAGTGTGTCATTGTGAACCATTAATCCATACTGTTCTTTTTTTATTTATTTATTTTTTATGTGTATGAATGTACTGTCTGCATGTAGACTTGTGCACCTGTGTTGTGCAATGCCATGGAGGTCAGAAGACCGTGTCAGAGTCCCCTGGAATCTGGAGTTAAAGATGGTTCTCAGCCACCATGTGGGTGCTGGGGATCGAACCCGGGTCCTCTGCAAGAGCACTCTTAACCGCTAGGCCATCTCTCCAGCCCAATGCATACTGTTCTTTAAAACACTGAGTTGACCAGGAGTGGTGGCACACACCTTTAATCCTAGCACACAGGAGGCAGAGAAAAAGCCAGATCTCTGTGAGTTCTCCATAGAGAGATCCAGGCCAACAGGACTACATAGTGAGACCCAGTCTCAAAAACTAACCAACCAATGTAAATAAATAAAACACTGAGTTGGAATATGTGTCCAACACACACATACGGGGGGGGGGAGGCGGGGGGGGGTGCATTTTGGTTCCTACAAATGGAATGGAGATGCCTGCTGAGAGGACCCATCCCCCTGTGTCTTGCATGCCCCTGACAAGGTCACCATCCAGCATCAGCCAGACTTCAACCTCTCCTTCTGTACCTGCCTGAGGGTCTCTAATTCTCTATCTGTGAGATAAGCAAGATCTAATCAGAGTAAAAGATGTTTGCTTGGGGCTGGAGAGATGGCTTAATGGTTAAGAGCAAATGCTCAATGGAACTGAATTGGCACCCACATGGTGGCTCACAGCCCTCGGCAACTCCAGTTCCAGGGAATCCAACGTGATGCACAGACATACATACATGATGCAATGCTCAGACACAAAATAAAAGTAAACTAATCTTGGAAAATAAAAGTATTTGCTCAGTTGGAAAAATTAGTCATAATCCATTCATAATGGTGAAATCCATGAATATAGAATTTAGATAACAAAGTTGAGTCTATGTAATTCAGAATCACCTGGATTTGGGGGCACATACCTGTAATCACTTAGGAAGCTGAGGCAGGAACACTGCTGGTTTAAGACCAATTCCCTGCCTTTAAACCACAAGGTTGGTGACCCTTAGTACAGTACTCCCAGGACAAGAGGCAGGCAGATCTCTGTGAGTTGCAGACCAACCTGGTCTACATAGTGAGTTCCAGCCCAGTCAGGGCTACATAGTGAGACCCTGTCTCAAAAACAAAACAAAAAAGTTGGACTCCTCCCCTCTCGATTCCGCATCTTGTGGAAATCCAAAGCCTTACTCTAAATGTCTGTTCTTTGCCAGCATCCTAATAGCATAACCATCTGCCCCACACCCTGGACCTCCCCCAACTCTCCAGTGTGTGTTCAGACTCCAAACTGAGCCCCTTTGATTTCCACTGGAAGTTCATTTTCGAAGAGCAGCCATGAGGTCAGTGGGATTTGCTGACATCTGAGAGATGAAGAGGAAATTCAGAAGAGTCACATCATGGGGAAGCAAGCAGTTCCAAGGGCAGGACCACCCCACCACAGGGGGCTCCACAGGGCTAGCTCTTCCTTTCTGGTCCAATCACACCTCTCTCCTCCCTGTGTGGGCATCACGTCTCTGGCCCTACTTACCATTCATTGGATTTGGATACTTCTCTGCTAATAAACTGAAGATTCCTTTTTCCTCTTATCCCTTCTTTCAAATGACATGAACAAGGTTGACCCCCACACTGTTTCTGTGTTCCAAACAAGTGACCAAGCCCAAACCAGTGGGGAATTCCAGCTCCTGGCTACTCCACTGTTCAGGAGGCTGTGAGGACGGAGCTCCTGGGCTGGGGTCAATGACCAGCTGCTGGAAGGCCACACTGCCAGCGGCCACGTTTGCCTCCAGATGTGCAAAGCCTTCTTAAGACTGAATCACAGCAGCTAGCTATGATGGCACATGCCTGTATCCCAGAGCTGGGGAGGCTGAGATAAGGGGATTGCTGCAAACTCAAAGTTGAGAGAGAGAGAGAGAGAGAGAGAGAGAGAGAGAGAGAGAGAGAAGAGAAAACACTAAGAGGTAGGAGAGAAAGTGAGAGGAAAAGGGAGAGGGAGAGGGAAAGATTGCACACCTATAGTAGACTGAGGTTCACTTGAGTCCAAGAGTTCAAACCAGCCTAGGAATCTGGAGCTACAGCACAATGGTAGAGTACTTATCTAGCGTGCTCAAAGCCCTGGGCTCAGTGGATAAGGTCCTTACTGTCAACCCTGATTTGACCCGACTTCAATCCTCAGGACCCTGAAAGGAAAGAATACATTCCTGAAAGTTGTCCTTTGATCTTCTCACGTGGGAAATGCCACGCTCAGGAGCACTAGCATACATCACACACACACACACACACACACACACACACACAGGCACACAAATAAATAAATAAATATTTTTTAAGTCTCATACTTACCAGGCATGGTGGTGCTTGCTTTTAATCCCAGCACTCAGGCAGAGGCAAAGGCAGGTAGATCTCTGTGAGACCAAGGCCAGCCTGGTCTACACAGTGAGTTCCAGGCCAGCTGGTTCTACAGGGAGACCCTGTCTCCAAACCAAAAAATCAATGTTCCTTTTGAGGAACTGTTGAGAGAAACTCTGTCTTAGAAAGAATACAGAGAGAGTCTCAAAAAGACCAAATAATAATAATAATAATAATAATACAGATTGAGAAAGAGGGAGGGAAGGAGGAAAGAGGAAAACTCAACCAAGGACGCAGAATAGCTGAGTCCACACATGTCCAACTATGTTTCTAGGTTTTATTTGTTTGCTTTTCTTTTAGCCAGACTGAGGTAAACTTCTTCGGAATTGTCAATTTCAAGAGCCTTGAGTCATGCTTTCCCTCCCCCCTTCCTTAAGAAGCACTAAACCAAATTCCTGTCTTTGCCTCACTGAAAGCTTCCAGTTCTCTGAGCTGATGCCTGTGTCCTCTGGTCATTCTTCATTGTCTTCACAGGACAATTTTCTCCTGGTGACAAATATTGGTATCAACCATTAAGATCAACTTTTTTATCACTTGTCACAAAAATATTTACATGGGCCTGGCGTGGTGGCACACACCTTTTTAATCCCAGCACTCAGGAGGAAGAGGCAGACAGATGATCTCTGTGAAATCCAGGCCAGCCTCATCTACATAGCAAGTTCCAGGCCAAGTAGGGATACAGAGAGACCCTGTCTCAACAAAACAAAACAAAAATGTGTAATTGAGATTCTACTATAGGTACAATATCTTATCCTTTTCCAATTTTCAATCAACAATACATATTTAGAAATTATATGCCACCAAGTATATAAAGGCTGCCAATATTCTACACTGAGAATTTTTCCTGTGTTATTAAACACTTCATAAATATCTTTTCTTTCTAACCAGTATAGAACATACAGTCACAGTTTTGTTTTGGGGTTTTTTTTTGTTTTGTTTTGTTTTGTTTTATTTGTTTTCTGTTTTTTGAGACAGGGTCTCCCTGTATAGCCCCAGCTGTCCTGGAATTCACTTTGTAGACCAGGCTGGCCTTGAACTCACAGAGATCTGCTAGCCTCTGCCTCCCGAGTGCTGGGATTAAAGGCGTGCGCCACCATGCCCAACAGAACATACAGTCACAGTTTTGAAATGATTCTTTTATCTTTCAAAAATTTAGTTTGTTTCCAGGTTTTATGATTAATGGTAGACAACATCATCCTGTCTATGTCTCATTTCCTTAGGACAGATTCTCAGAAGTAGAATTCCTGAAGGAATTTCAAATTTTACCATAAAAAACACAGAAGGAAATGTATTCTTCCCTAATATGGTAGACTTCACGTCCTGTCAGAAGCCACTGAACTACCAGTAGTTAGAAGCGATCCTACCTAACGTGTCTTCAGATAGCAGATCCATACTCCCTGCCGTTCTTTCCCAGAACCCCTCCTTTGATGCACTGAGGGGCCTTTGGGCTGACCAGCAACTCCCTGCTCTGCCACACAGTGGCCAATAAACTCCCAAGAATGCAGCAGGGAAGAGCTGCTTGCTGGGATGTCTGAAAAGAACATTCAGAGCCAATTAAAAGGGGAGAGGCGCCAAGACAAGCAAATCAGAACTAATCATGACAGTTTTCTTTTTAGCACTCTTCTTTAAATTCCTGTATCATCTTCAATGAGCATGTGCAATTTATAACCGAGAAAAAGTTAACTTACTGAGAAAACAAACTCCATGAGCTTCTTAAATTTGATATGGGGTTAGGGTGGATCATCTGGTTCTAGAAAAGCAGCTGTGAGTTCTCTGGTAATAGTGCTCGCAAATTCCTGGCTGACTCAGAAGAATGCATTTGCACCTGAGTCACCAGGGTAAGGCTGATTCCCTCTGGGGCCGCTACCAAGGGCGATGGATGCTGTTTTCTGGTCCTGGTCCTGGAAGTGGGGTCTAAGGCTATTCTCTGGGGATCCACTGTCCAAGAGCCATTGCTGACTAATTGTCAGAACTTCTTAGCAACCATCATGATTCAAAGATAAACCCAGCTGCTCTAGGAGTGCTACCACACCATCTCAACAAGTGTCAAGGCTCATGCTGGAGGCCCTCTGTCCTGGAAGGGATTGCAGTGATTCATGTGCAAGACAGGGCAACAGTTCTCAAACTAGTCAGCGTCCCGTATCCTCTACACTACTAAAGATTATGAATCCCAAAGAACATTGTTCATGTAGGTCATAGCTCTCAAGTCACCATATATTAAGAACTAAAGACAAAAAGCTTTTAAGGATTTATTAACTTTTTATTCTCCCCCTTCTCTTTTTTTGAGACAGGGTCTTAACTATATAGATCAGGTTGGCCTTAAAGTTACAGAAATCGCCAGGCATGGTGGCACACACCTTTAATCCCAGCACTCCACTCGGGAGGCAGAGGCAGGCAGATCTCTGTGAGTTCAAGGCCGGCCTGGTCTACATAGTGAGTTCCAGGACAGCTGGTACTACAGGGAGACCCTGTCTCAAAAAAGACCAAAAAAAAAAAGTTATAGAAATCTACCTGACTTAGCCTCCTGATTGTTGAGATTAAAAGCAAGCCCACAATGCCCAAATATTAATTAATTAAAAAAAATTTTTTAGGGGCTGGAGAGATAGCCTAGCAGTTAAGAGCACCAACTGCTCTTGCAGAGGACCCGGGTTCGATCCCCAGCACCCACATGGCAGCTGTAACTCCAGTTCCAGGAGAACTCCAGTTCCAGGGGAATCTGACACCCTCTTCTGACCTCCGCGGCATTGCACGACACGGGTGCACAAACCTGCATGCAGACAGTACATTCATACACATAGAAAAAAAAATAAATTAAAAAAACTTTTTTTACTGTATCCTCTGTAGTACTTGATCTAAAAAAAATATTTTTTTGTGAGCTGGAGAGATGGCTCAGCAGTTAAGAGTGTTTCTTCTGGGGGATCTAAGTTCAGTTTACAGTACCCACATTGTACAGCTCACAGCTGCCTATAACTCCTGCTCCAGGGGATCTGAAAGTTCTTTGGGCACCTGTACACATGTGGGACACACACAGACCCACACATAAATAAAAATAAATCTTAAAAAAATGCTGGGCATGGTGGCACATGCCTTTAATCCCAGTACTCAAGAAGCAGAGGCAGGAGAATCTCTGTGGATTGAAGGCGAGTGTGATCTACATAGAGAGTTTCAGACCAGACAATACTACCTAGTGAGACCCTCTCTCAAAACAAACAAAATACCATGGGAAGCTAGAGAGTTAAGAGCACTGGCTGCTCTTACAAAAGACCTGGGTTTGAGTCCAAGACACCAGCATCACCAAGAAAGAAAGAAAGAAAGAAAGAAAGAAAGAAAGAAAG
>VZQC01005372.1:0-75000 GCA_009823505.1 Rhizomys pruinosus
ATGGTGCTAAAGGCCGTGTACTGGTTCCCCCAGTGGAGATTATGCATGGGGATGGAGTTATCAGATCCATTTGTGTCTGTGGAATCATCAGGGGTTCCACGGATGACTATGACTGGCTTCTCTGAGGTTGTCACTGAGTATTGATCATTCTGATACTAGGACCAGACGACCTGCTGCTCACTTGACCAGGTTCTGTCCCAGTAACAGTTAAGTCTTGGATGGATCTACGCCTTGGTTGCCTGTTGCCTGATATGACGATCTCAGTGGAACACAGAATGTACCAAAGGAAGCGGTGTTTACTGGTTCCTGCCATTTAGCTGTGAATAGGCTGTGGGTTGCAGCAAAGTTTGCTTCTACTTCGACATGTCAGCGCTCTCCTCTTACCTCGAGGTCAGGGACAAGCTCTCCACACTGCTCTCCTGGAAAGTTCCAAGCTCAGTCATCCAGATTCACTCTGTTGCTTTGCTGATTTTCAACATTTTTCTGATTCTAAGCATTTAAATAGTATCATTGTTTTTTTTGCGGGGAACTTGCTCCATATTTAGTGTCACTGTTATTACTGGTGTTTGTAGAAGCAATGTCCATGAACGGCCTGTACTGGTGGCCGGTTGCTCTGCTCCTTCATCAGAATACCTGGACAAGGGTACTAGTATGGCTCATCGCTGACCGCGCCATGTCCTGTTTTGTGTGTGTTGTTCCATCAACTGTGACACAGTTGCCACTGTTTTTGTATTTTACGTTCGTTCTTCTCTCTACTGATTTCCCTTTCTTGTGCCTCAGACGCTTTGGTCTCCTGGTGATCACTCTGTCCCGTTCCTTGCCAAAGATACTGATGGGTGCCTCTCACTTCAAGTATGGCGTCTAAAAGAACTAACCAGTTGCACACATTCGACTGGTTGGCGGTTCCTCTTAGGTAACTCGTTAAAGGCAATGCTGAACACCAGCCTAACTTCACGACGATTGCTGGTGGCTCAAGATCGGACAGAAGTGTACCGACATTCCAGCAGGTTGAAGTCTAGTGATACATGTTCTCGATGAGGGCGCGAAGAAGGAATCCTTTTCAGAGCGCATAGCAACGATGTCATCAATTGGCTAACTCAATGGGCGTTAGTGGCAAATGTTTTTATGTCGGTGGGGGTGTTTCAGAGACGTACCAGGTCTAGAACAGCCCACATGATTTGGAAAGCTGGGCCACCAATCTAGCCACAAAAAGGTTCGCCGGAGGATGGCTATCACCTCGCCTACGAAGGATAAATCCCCCAACGAAGCTGTCACATTTTTCACTATAATTGGGACTTACCTTCAAGAGTACTTCTAGGCTGCCATTCTAACAGTATACTCCCTATCATTGGTTATTGGTCATATGTGTCTGAATGGCACAAGCTGTTCCAAAATCACAGATTTTTAGAACTGTCCCCCCTGCAACCAGCAGCAAGTTTGGTGGTTTCGGGTCCTTGTGAATGGCGCCGGTAGAGTGGAACGGTACAAATCACTGAGCGAGAAGCTGCGAACCGGGTGGCTTTGGGAAGGTGCAGAGTGCAAGCTACTCCTTGAGAACACTGTAAACACCAACTCATCGCATGGGCAGCAGTATAATATGGCAATGGTTCAGCACCATGCAGCACTTTATATAAGGAGCCTCCTTCAGCATATTCCATCACAAGACACACTGGACTCAAGCAAGCTCCATATAACTTTACAATATTAGGATGGTTCACGCGGGATAACTGCCGGAGCTCTACAATGAACGCTTTCCGCTCAGACTCACTCTCTATCTGTTTAATAGCAACATCTTTTGCTCTCCACTTAGCTTTGCAAACTACTCCAAAGGCTCCTCTTCCAACAACCTCTTCCACCTCGATCTCCTTGAATAAGTCAGTCTCTTCAAAAAAGTTGAGGACCCGGAGGGAGCTTTGACTCATCTCATGGCCGAGAAGAGCGGGGGAAGAGGGAGGAGGCAGGGAGGCTGTCGACATGATCCCTGGCCCGCTCCGCGCCGCGCCCACCTGCGGGCCGACCTTCAGCCTGGGGCAGCGCAGCGCTGCCCACCGCTCCGTGGCGGGACGGAAGGCACCGACTCCGGCTCTGGAGCTCCCACTTCCCTTTTATTATTATTTTTTTTTTTAGATCAGGGTTTCCCTTAGCCCAGCTTTGCTCTGGCGCTTCTACCAGGTGGCCTGGAACTCACCTCAGAATCCACTTGCTCTGCCTCCCAGTGCACCATCACACCCAAGTCCTTTTTTTGTTTTTTTTTTGTTTCTGTTAGCTTTTTAATTCTATTTCATTCATAATTTCATTCTTTATTTCCACTCATTTTCCGCCTTGATTTTTATTTATTTTACTTCACTTAAATCATTTTAGGTGTTTGTCTTGCGCGTTCCAAAGCTTTCAGTGCATCATTAATTTATTATATGAGATGTTTATAATTTTCTGGGGTAGGCATTAATACTTATTAAGTTTCCTCTTCTGCCTGCCTTCATCATGTCCCAAAGGTTTTCTTCATTTTGATTCAATTCTAGGAAATTTTTGTTTCCTTTCTTGATTTCTCACATGATCCAATTTTCATTCAGCAATGGGTAGTTTAACTTCCATGAATTTGTGTATTCTTTCCCATTTTAATTTTTGCTGAAATTAGTTTTATTCCTTTGTGACCAGATAGATCTAGTACAAGATGATTATTCAATTTTCAAAATTGTGAAGACTTCGTTTGTGTCTATATATGGGTCAGTTTTGGAAAATTTTCCATTGGCTTTGAGAAGAAAGTATATTCGTTGGTGTTTGGATGGAAACTGGTCCTGTAGATTCTGTAAAGTCCATTTGATATTGTGTCATTTAACTCCAGGTTTCTCTGTTTATGTTTCGTAGGTATGATTATCTAAATGGGACAGCCGGGGGTATTGAAGTCTGACCACTATCATCTGTTGGAGTCAATGTGAGATTTTTATTGCCTATGAAGGTTTTTATTTTATTTTATTTTATTTTATTATTTTTTTGGTCTCTTTGAGGGACAGGGTCTCCATGTCGCCTCAGCTGGCCTGGCTATGATGACCGGCTGGCTTGAACTCTCAGGATCCACCTGGCCTCTGTCTCATGAAGGCTACGGTTTTAACGTTCCCGCACCATACAACCCGGCAGAAGAAGTTTTTTTTTTTTTTTTTTTTAGAAAATGTGATGGGGGAGATCTCCCAAGACCAACTGAGCCACAGTTAGTAACTGGGTGTTTCAGCAAGGCCAGTTTTTGTTTGATTTAATTTAGTTGCTTTGGCTTGATTGGCTTTTGATGGCATGGGGGGTGATGGTGTCCTCCCAGCTGGTATAAAATAGTGGTTGTTTGTGTGAGTCTTGACGATCGGGATCTCCAAGACCAACTGAGCACAGATACTGGGGGGAACATCACACCCCCACTCCTTGCCAACTGGGAATTGCAGAAAGGAAGGAATATCACAGTAGATCTTTAAGGAACCCTTCAGAACAGAAAGGGAGATGTGAGTGGATTCCAATAGACAAGCCTAGGCTTAGAGAAGTCAAAAATCCATACAGCAGGAGAAAGGAGAGAAAAACAAATCAAATCATACTAACAAACAAAAGGCATCTGAGGGCAAGCAAAGTAAGGCCTTCACCACAGTGAAGCGGCATTTGGGATTTCAATTGGAATACAGGCAGGAGTAAGCCATAGCCAGGGTACGAAGAAGACAGACAACATGGGAAAAAAGTGCGGGATAATCCCGCTACTGTATTACGTACTTTTTTGTGTGATAAATACCATGACCAAGGAACTTTATAAAAGGAAGAGTTATTTGAGCTTACGATTGACAATTCCAAGGAATTAAATCCTTCTGGCAGGAAGTAGCATGGGCGGGGGCTGGCGCAGGCAATCTGAGGGGCACCCAAATCTCACATTAAGCACGGAAAGTCGGAGAGAGATGGGGAAGAGAGGAAACGAGTAGAAGAGAGAGAGAGACTGGGACTGTAAGGCTGTTAAAGCCACACAGCCTTCACCCCAGGACAGTACTCACTCCAGCACGGCCACACCCTCTAGAACCTCCAAAACCTGCACCCAACTGGAGACAAAAGTGTTGAAATCTATAAGCCTATGAGGGACATTATCATTCAAACCACCACCACGTCACGCCCTGGCCCCAGCGATAGGTCCGTACCAGGGATAAAGTGCAAATGCAGTAGCCAAACCTTTACAAACTCGTCCCATAGTCGGTTCCAGTCGTCAATTCGGCTTCAATACGACAGTCCAAAGTCGTCGTCCGTGAGACCCAGACCAATCTCGGTAACGTAAGCTCCGGCATAGCAAATAGACAAAGGACAAGATTACATAGTCCCAACATGACAGTGGAACCGAATATCCCATTCCCATCCCAAAGGGAGGCACAGGAGGCATAGTGAGGAAATAATGGACCAAAATAAGACCAAAAACCAGGAGGGCAAACACCAAGTCCAGTAGTTCCACATTCGAATTCTGGGACTTTACTTACAAAGGGCGAGATGTTTCAGCTCTTCCAGGATTACATACAACATGGATCTCTTCTTCTGGCCTGTACCACTTCCTGTATGCAGCTCTCCTTGGCAAATTATCTCACAGCTCTGCCATCTCGAATGTCTTCTTGGGGGACTCTCCTGCCAACCAGGCTTCACATTCATGGCTTTCATGCAGGCCTATCAGGGCCTTCTTCTTTCAGAGACGCCCCTGCTGCACTCTTCCTGGCTTCTGTGGCTTTCTGAAATCGGTGGAGAAGAACTGAACTGACGACCTCTTCACTCTTGCAAACTTCATATCTCTAAAACCAGCACCATGTGAATTCACAACTCTGCCAAAATTTGCTGCAAGTTTGGGATGGACCCTGGCCTCTTTCAACCACATTTACAACTTTTTCTCTGCCCTGGATTTGTTGGAGCAGAAAACCTTTCAGTATTTTCCTTCCAAAAACTGGAGGCTTAGCTATGTGTGGTCTTGCCCTGAAAGAACTGTTTCTGTTGCCCCCTCCTTAATCACACTTTCCCATTGTTTACTTGTAAACACTTAATCACTTTAATCTCCTATCAAAAGGAAACTCTCCTACACAAGCCTTGGCACCACCTTCAATCTTCCTAGTGCACTTTTCAGATCCAAACTGTACATTTGCATTTCTTTTCTGCCCCATGTCTGATCTTTTCACTGGAGTCTGTAACATATTTCACCATTAATACCCATGCACCCATTTCTACATTAGGCTTTTTTGAAATATCCTCCACCAAAAGACATTAGTCCATTGCTTTCAACTTAGCATCAGGCAACCACTTGGTTTCAGGAAAAACTGCGCCCGGACTCTTATCCAAAAAACCCTCCCAGTTGCTGCCAAGTCTTTATTTTCCTCTGGAACTCAAATTTTTGCAGCGATTTGCTTTCTTCCAGTCTTCTACTAGAAAGGCCCATTAAGCTCTGCTTCCAGTAGTCAACAGCCTTTCTAGCCTCACAAAGTTCCAAAAGTCTTCCACATTTCTATAAACATCGGACATGGTTAGGTTTCTTCACAGCCAACACCCCTTCTGGTACCAATGAACTGTATTATCACTTCCTTGCTGTGATAAAAACCACCATTGCGACGGACTTATAATACGGAAGCGGTTTATTTGTAGCTTCCGTTGACGTTTCGGACAGTTCTAGGGAATTTAATGAGTCCATTGTTGTGGGAAGCCTGGTGGCCAGGGCTGGAGCCGCAAGCTGAGGTCACATCTCGCAATGCGCACAGGAAGCAGCTGCGAAGAGAGAGGGACTGGCGCCTGCACGGCTGCTACACTCACTAAGCTGCCCCCAGCTGACATAACATCCTTCCAGCACAAACCACACCCTCTAAGACTCGACGAACAGTGTTCACCCACACTGGAGACAACAGTCTGATAATACTTAAAATGCCTTGGGGACATATCATTCAAACCACCACGCACCACCCAAGCTTCTCCACCCCTGTGGAGATTCCTACCGTCAGCATTCCCTTGCGGTTCTTATGGCCAGTGAGAAAAGATATTGGAAGTATAAACGTGAACATACTTAAAGAAATTAAATTCTAAAGAGCAAATCAAAGAATTCAGAAAAGAGAATGACGAACTCAAGCAGGACTAGAGAGAGAGAATGACAAATCTGGAATGAAGTGGCAACACTGAAAAAATCCCACCTTGAAAAAGATAAGGCAACCAACCATCGAAGCAAAGAAATACAGGAAGAGATTGAGAAGCTCCAATAAGGACAGTGAAATACTAAAGACATTCAGAAGAAGAAATGAAAAAGGAACTCAAACACTCATCCAATGCCCAAACTCCAAAGAATCCATGGCAGTGTTTGAACAACATTGTAAAATGGCACAAGAGTATATGAAAGTTCAAACTGAAATTGCATTATTACTACAGAGAAAGCAAGAACTAGTTGCAGAAGTGGACCAGGATGAAAAGGACCAGCAAAATACATCTCGTCTGGTACAGGAACATAAAAAGCTTTTAAATGAAAACAAAAGCTTTTCTACTTATTACCAGCAATGCAAAAAAACAACTAGAGGTCATCAGAAGTCAGCAGCAGAAACGACAAGGCACTTCATGACTCTCTGGACTGTTATATTTTAAAATATGCAAAGAAAAGACTTTTTTTTTCAAGAAAAGAAAAACTCTTATGATAACTCATGAGTGTTAGCTTTGGGGCATGTTCCACTTGGCCACGTGCCTGTATGTGTTGCTTTTGTTATGTTGTTTATTTTCTTCTCATGGTGGACACAAAATCTGCTTTCTTGTTGCATAAAATGTTGGCATCTGTGGCTTGGAAAAGCACCAGTTCTCGACTTTAGAACACATGTGCTAGACTCTGGCTGTACATGCATGCTCATGGTGTGAGACTAACCTGGCAGAACGTGGGATCATACTAGATTCTATGTGCACGCATCATCCTCTGTAGTAAAGGTGGAACCTCAAGAATTATTTCTTCTTAGATCTTATCTCAAAAATCTAGTATTTTTTCCCCCAAAGATGGTGTACACCAAGTTAAAGACAGGGTTTTATAAATCTACAATACTTGGTGGTACAGTACAGTAATACAGAATCTTTGTGGTGAGTTCTCATGAGGGCTGTGTTGCCAGCACTTCTGGATCAGCACTGAGCATGGTTCCATCTGTTCCATATTTGCAGGTAAGTGGTGGCTGCTGTCTTCAATGAAAGCAATTTTATCAACTTTCAGTAGGCTAAAAATCATTTATGATATATTGAATAAAATGGAGCTCTTTTTTAAGCTGTAAGGATTCATAATTGTGTGTTGAAACTATAGTTTTTATGATTCTAGATTTAGTATCAAATTCATTAAAAGGCAAAAGAATGCTCTAACAAAAAAAATAAAAAATAATAATAATAAATAAATAAAAATAAATAAAAAATAAAGAAATAAAGAGCCAGGAATGGTGGCACATGCCTTTAATCCTAGCACTTGGGAGGCAGAGGCAGGCGGATCTCTGTGAGTTCAAGGCCAGCCTTGATTACAGAGTGAGTTCCAGGACACTCAGAGCTATAGGGAGACCTGTCTCAAAAAGACAAAAAAAAAAGAATAAAACTATACAAAGAATGAAGAGTTGGTGTTAGGGGCAGATCAGAAATAGTTAATTAGAAGGAAGGAGGGGTAACTGTAAAATTGAGTGAGCTAAAGCAAGCCTGGTTCCTATGACTACTTTAACCACAAGAATACAGTCCAGGCTCTGAGTTCCTAGTTCCCACAGCTACCTGAGGTTAGGATGAACTTTCCCAAGCCCTAGGGGAATGCATCTCACCCCCTAAGGAGCGCATTCACTCTCCAGGGGGCATCACACTGTGCTGCTAAACACAACCAATCAACTTAAAGGTCACTACTGCTTGCATTGTGTTTCTATAGCGTCTAGTTTGTGGGGTTTTTTTGGGGGGGGGTTGTTGTTTTTTTTTTTTGCATGCCTTTGACCCTAGCACACTTGGGAGGCAGAGGCAGGTGGATCTCTGTGAGTTCAAGGCCAGCCTGATCTACAGAGTGAGTTCCAGGCCAGATGGGGCTATAGGGAGACCCTGTCTCAAAAAAAAAAAAAAAGTTCTGTAACAGACAGGCAGGGTACCACTCATCCCTGTGTGGAATGGGTGTGTCCCTGGTCCACCAGTTTTTGTCAGTTGGCTCCCTAGTGGAACAGCAAATTAAATAAATTTTTCAAAGACTGAATCCTGGGCTTGAGAGTTTTTCTGTGCAACTTTCCAACCCAACATTTTTTTTTAAGATTAACAGGGCTGGAGAGATGGCTCAGTGGTTAAGAGCACTGACTGCTCTTGCAGAGGACCCATGTAAATCCCAGCACCCACATGGGGGCTAAGAATCATCTTTAACTCCAGTTCTAGGGGAATCGGATGCCCTCTTCTGACCTCCACGGCATTGCATAACATGGGTGTGCCAACCTACATGCAGACAGTACACTCATGCACATAAAAAAAAAAAAAGATTAACAAAACTTTAGCCAAATTAACCAAAAGAAAGAGACAGAGGGGACCCAAATAAACTAACTCAGAGATGAAAAGGGAAACATTACCACAGACTTAGAAGAAATTCAGAAAAATCATAAAGACATATTGAAAAATCTATATATCATGAAATTAGAAAATATTAAAGAAATGTAGACATTTCTAGATATGTATGGCTTACCAAAATTAAGTCAAAATGAGATGAATAATCTGAACAGGCCCATAATAACCAATGAGATAGAGTAATTTAAAATCTCCCAATTTAGGGCTGGAGAGATGGCTCAGCAGTTAAGAGCACTGGCTGCTCTTGCAGAGGACCTGGGTTCAATTCCCAGGATGCACATGGAAGCTAACAATCATCCGTAACTCCAGTTCCAGGGGACTTCAATGCCCTCTTCTGACTTCCACAGGCACTGCATGACATGGATGCACCTACAAACATGTAGACAATACACTCATACACATAAAAATAAAAATAGTAAATTAAATATATTTTTAAATCTCTCAACTTAATAGAGCCCAGGACAAGATGGATACAATGCAGAATTCTACCAAACCTTCAAAGAAGAACTAGTAACAATACTCCTCAAATTATTCTGTAATTTATGAAATGAAGGAACACTCCTAAATTCCTTCTATAATGCCAGCATTACTCTAATACCAAAACTAGACAAAAGACTCAACAAAAAGAAAATTATAAACCAATCTCTCTAATGAATGTAGATGCCAAAATTCTCAATAAAATACTCGCAAATGGAATGTAAGAACTGTAGGAAGATCCAGTTTGAATTGGGGGCTAGTTCTCAGCTAGCATCACTCAGGGCACCAGGTGGATGGGAGTCAGGGAATTTCTCTGACCCCGCTCCCAAAAGAAGCAGACAACGCGGCCTAGGTGCATGATGCTGGGTGGGATGGCAGTGTGCAGTGGCATGGAATTGGGGGGCCTGTGATTGGCTCTGGGAACTGACATCATTTTGCTTATAAAGGCAAGCTGTAGCAGGCAATAAACAGAATTCTCCATTACCATCATTACAGAATTCCCCACTGCATTTCTTTGCATGCATACAGGACAAAGCAGGCCTGCATTTCATTCGGGTGGCCAGTGGGTTGGAAAGATGTTCTTGGACCACCAACCCAGCTGGTGTGGTGAAATGAATTGTGAGTGTACATAGGTTGAAGATAGGCCATCAGCCATCAGCCTAAAATTGCTGTTCAGGGGCCAGCAGTCTCTGGGCAGGTGGGAAGTCATGGCCAAGAGTGGGAAACATACCATTATCCCAGGCTAAGGGCCTGAGTTGGCGGTACCTCTCAGGTCGGGCTACAGAAGTAGTCACCTGGTCTCTGTGTCGAGAGTCCAGTTTCCTACAGTGGCTGCAGGCGGGTACTGTGCTCCCCTTTCCCTTAGTAGGGCCACGTTGTACCTGCTCATTACAAAGAAAGCTTCCTACAAAGTACACATAAAAAATATTATCCACCATGATCAAGTTGGCTTCATCCCAGAGATTCAGGGATGGTTCAACATACATAAACCAATAAATGTAATCCACCACATAAACAGACACAAGGACAGAAACCACATGATCATCTCATTAGATGCAGAAAAGGCTTTGGCAAAATCCAACATCCATTCATGATAAATATCATGGAGAACCTAGGAATACAGGGGACATATCTCAATATAATACAAACAATATAGCACAAGCACATGGCCAATATCATACTAAATGGAGAAAAATGGAAAGAATTCCTCTAAAACTCAGAAACAAGACAAGGATGTTCACTGCCTCCATTCTTGTTCAATATAGGACTTAATAGTTGGGTATGGTGGCACACACCTTTAATCCTAGCACTACTGAGGCAGAGGCAGGTGGAGCTTTGTGAGTTCAAGGCCCACCTGGCCTACAGAGTGAGTTCCAGGACANCATATATACATATACATATGTATACATATATATGTATACATATACATATATATGTATATGTATATATATGTATATACGTATATGTATGTATATACATATATATATGTATATATATATGTATATGTATGTATATACATATATATATGTATATACATATACATATATATATGTATATGTATATGTGTATATATATGACTTAAGTTTTAGCTAGAGCAGTAAGAGAAACAAAGGAGATAAGGGGCTACACATCAGAAAGGGGGAAATTGAAGTATCTTTCTTTGCAAATGATATTTGCAGATCCTAAAGTCTCTACCAGAAGACCTCTAGAGCTGATAAAAATGGAGCAGGATATAAAATTAGCACTTTAAATTAGTAGCCTTCCTGTACACCAAACAAATCCAGGAAACAATCCCATTCATGATAGCCTCAAAATTTGTAAATTATCTTGGAATAGGTCTAATGAAGAAAGTGAAAGACCTGTACAATAAAAACTTTAAAACATTGAAAAACATAAAAATGGGAAGTCTTCCCATGCTCATGGATCTGTAGGATTAATATTGTGAAAATGACCATCCTACCAGAAGCAGTCTACAAATTCAATGCAATACCCATTTGTGGAAGGATCCCGTTTGAATTAGGGGCCAGTTCTCAGCTAGCATCCCTCAGGCATTCCTCTGACCCCACTCCAAAAGGGAGCAAGCAGTGGCCCAGGCACATGATGCTAGACAGAGCAACAGTATACAGTGGCACAAAACTGAGGGATCTGTGATTGACTCTGGGAGCCAATGTCATTTTGCTTATAAAAGTGACTTGCAGCAGGCAATAAATCCAATTCTCCATTACTGTCATTACACAGAATTCCTGGTTGTTACTATTGCAAAGCAGGCCTGAATTTTGAGTGTCAGTGGCTACTGGGTTGGATGGAGGTCTATCAGACCACCAGCCTAGTAAGCTAGCATAAGGGTGTACAGTACAGTGGGGCTGGACTGAGGCCTAATAGGTCACCAGCTGTGAAGTGAACCATGAGTGGGTGTAGGCTGAAGATAGGCCATCAACCATCAGCCTGAAATTTCTGTCCAGAGACCAGCATGCTTTGGGCAGATGGGAAAGCATGGCCAGATGGGAAAAAATCTGTTTTCCCAGGCTAAGGACCTGAGTTGGAAGTACCTCTCATGTTGGGATATGAACATTAACCAACTGACCTCTGCTCCAAGGGGGCAGTTCCCCACAGTGACAGCAGGCAGCCATTGTGCTCCCCTTCCCTTAGCACGACTGTGCTATACCTGCTAGTAGCAAGAGAAGCTTCCTACACCCATTAAAATTCCAACACAATTCTTCACAGAAACAGAAAATAATCTCAAATTTCACATGAAAACACACCTCAGGATAGCCAATATAATCCTGAACAATAAAAGAACTGTTGGGGGGCTGGAGAGATGGCTCAGTGGTTAAGAGCACTGACAGCTTTTCCAGAGGACCCATGTTCGAATCCCAGCACCCACATGATGGCTAAGAACCATCTTTAAGCTGGGGGTGGTGGGACGCCCCTTTACTCCCAGCACTTGGGAGGCAGAGGCAGGTGGATCTCTGTGAGTTCAAGGCCAGTCTGGTCTACATAGCGAGCTCCAGGTCAGCTGGGACTAAAGGGAGACACTGTCTCAAAAATACAAATTAATTGATTAATCAATCAATTAATCAATCAATTTGTGATTCGCAAATACCTTTTCACTGTGTTGAAGGCTTGTGTTGCTTGCCTCCTTCAGATGCCTTTTTTTCTCCTTGTTTACTTTATTTTATTTATTTATTTATTTATTTATTTATGGTCTTTTTGAGACAGAGTCTCCCTGTACTCCCAGCTGTCCTGGAACTGACTCTGTAGACCAGGCTGGCCTTGAACTCACAAAGATCCACCTGCCTCTGCCTCCCAAGTGCTAGGATTAAAGGCGTGCACCACCACGCCCGACTTTTTGCCTCCTTGTTTAAACCCACATGCCAGGAACACGATGAAGGGACAACATGGGAAAGGTGCAGGATAATTCCACACCAAGCTCTACCAACCCTGTAGGAGATTGCTACAGTGGGATCCCCCTTGGGGTGACCCAAGAAACAGATCTTAGAGGAACAATTGCAGACCTATTCCGAGAAATTAAAGAATATAAAGAACAATTCACAGAACTAAGGAGAGAGAATGAAAAACTCAAGAAGGACCTAGAGGGAGACAATGACAAATTTTGGAAAAAACTAAAGGGAGAGAATGTCAGACTCCAGAAAGAACTAGAGGAAGAAAATGACAAACTCCAGAAGGAAGTGGAAATACTGAAAAAGGAAGCTAACCAACAAAGTAAGGAGCACCAAGAAGAGACTGAGAAGCTCCAAAAGGAAGTGGAAATACTAAAGAAATCAAAGGATGAAATGAAAAAGGAAATAGAACACTCATCCAATCAAGAGGAAAGGAATGGAAAAAGCCTCAGAAATAGAATGGAGGAAGCAGAGCAAAGAATATCAGACCTGGAAGATAACACAGAGCAACTAAAAAGCTCAAATAAAGATTATGAAAAATTTAAAAATACACAAAAGTGGAACAGCCAGGAAATATGAGCACTATGAAAAGGTGAATAGAGGAAGGAGAAGAATCCCAAGAGAATAGTATTGATCAGATCTTCAACAGAATAATAGATGAAAATTTCCCCAAACTAAAAAAAAAAAGACAAACCCATACAAATAAAAGAAACACATAGAACTCCAAACAGACAAGATCAAAAAAGAAACTCCCCACGCCATATCATAGTTAAAAGGCTAGACGCCCAAAACAAAGACAAAATTCTGAAAGCCACAAGACAAAAACAACAAGTCACATATAAGGGGAAACCCATCAGAATTACAACTGACTTCTCTGCACAAACCATGAAAGCAAGAAGAACATGGAGCAAAGCATTCCCAGTGTTAAAGGACTATCGATGCCAACCCAGTTTACTATACCCAGCAAAAAATGTCGATTATAGTTGAAGGAGAGAGAAAAATCTTTCATGACATAAACAAGATGATAGAATACATGTCTGGAAAACCAACCTTTCAGAAAATACTTGAAGCAATTCAAAGGACAGAAGAAAGGAGCAACTATCCCCAAGCACCTAGAAAGAGAAATCAATAAAAGCATAACTGCAGAAGTAGAAACTGAGACTAAAAATGCAAATGGATAATAAGGTGAAAGGAAGCAGCATACATCTTTCAATTATAACCTTAAATATTAATGGACTAAATTCCCCAATCAAGAGACATAGACTGGGAGATTGGTTTAGGAAACAAAACCCATCTATATGCCGTCTACAAGAAACCCATCTCAATCTCAAAGATAGGCACCAACTTAAGGTGAAGGAATGGAAAAAAAAATATTCCAAGCAAATGGAACCAAAAAGAAAGCAGGTGTTGCTATATTAATATCAGACAAAATAGACTTCAAAGTAAAAGAAATCAAAAGAGACAAAGAGGGCCATTACATCCTTATCAAAGGAACAATTGACGATGAAGATTTCACAATCATGAATACATATGCTCCAAACTCTGGGGCACCAAACTTTATAAAGACAATTCTTCAGGACCTCAAGGCACAGATTAACCCCAGCATACTAATAGTAGAGGACTTCAATACCCCATTAAGTCCTCTGGACAGATCAACAGGACTAAGGATAAACAGAGAGACATCTGAACTGAAAGATATGATACACCAAATGGACCTCACAGATATCTACCAAATATTCCACCCAAACATCAGAGAATACACTTTCTACTCAGTACCGCACAGAACATTCTCCAAAATCAACCACATACTGGGACCCAGAAAAAAACCTCAACAAATACAAAAAGATTGCAATAATTTCATGGATTCTATCAGACCACAGTGCAATAAAGCTTAATATCAAGAACAGGATAAGCCCTACAACCTACAAGAGCACATGGAGACTAAACAACACTCTCCTGAATAATGAATGGGTCAAGGAAGAAATAAAGAAAGAAATAAAAGCATTCCTGGAACTGGATGACAATGATTATACAACACAACAAAACATATGGGACACTTTAAAAGCAGTCCTAAGAGGTAAGTTTATAGCCTTGGGTACCTACATTAGAAAAAACAGAAAGAGCACAAGTGAATGATCTAACACTGCAGCTAAAAGTACTTGAGAGACAACAACAAATGAACCCTAAATGCAGCAGACAGGAAGAAATAACAAAAATCAGAGCAGAAATCAATGAAATAGAAACAAAGAAAACAATACCAAAAAATCAATGGATCCAAAATTTGGTTCTTTGAGAGAATAAACAAGGTAGACAGACCTCTAGCCCAGTTAACCAAAAGAAAGAAAGAACAACTCCAAATCAATAGAATCCATAATGAAAGGGGAAATATCACAACAGACAATGAAAAGATCCAGACAATCATACGGGAATACTTCAAAAACCTAAACTCTACTAAGTTTGAAAACCTAGAAGAAATGGATGAATATCTGAAATCCTGGGAATCACCAAAGCTCAACCAGGAAGAGATTGACAGATTGACAGACCCATAACATATGAAGAAATTGAAGATGTAATAAGAAACCTCCCAAATAAAAAAGCCCAGGCCCAGATGGTTTCATGGCAGAATTCTATAAAACATTTCAAAAAGACTTACAACCATTATTACTGAAATTGTTTAGAAGGATACAAACAGATGGAATTCTCCCAAATTCCTTCTATGAAGCCAGCATCACTCTAATACCAAAACCAGGCAAAGATACAACCAAAAAGGAGAACTATAGACCCATCTCATTAATGAACACAGATGCAAAAATTCTAAACAAAATACTTGCAAATCACATACAGACCCACATCAAGAAGATCATCCATCATGACCAAGTTGGATTCATACCAGAAATGCAGGGATGGTTCAACATACGAAAATCAATAAATATCATCAACCATATAAATGGACTGAATGACAAAACCACATGATCATCTCAATTGTTGCAGAAAAAGCCTTTGACAAAATCCAGCATCCCTTCATGCTTAAAGTCCTAGAGGGAACTGTATTGGAGGGATCATTCCTCAATGTAATAAAAGCCATATACCAGAAACCCACGGCCAATATCATCCTAAATGGGGAATTACAGAAGCATTCCCTTTAAAGGTAGGAACTCGGCAAGGCTTCCCCCATTACCACTCCTTTTCAATATAGTGCTTGAAACACTTGCTAGGGCAATAAGGCAAGAAAAGGAAATTAAAGGAGTTTTAATTGGAAAAGAGGAAGTCAAACTATCACTTTTGGCTGATGATATGACTGTTTACCTAAGGCATGCTAAAAACTCCACCAGAAAACTGCTAGAAATGATTAACAGCTTCAGTAAAGTGGCAGTATACAAAATTAACCTAGAAAAATCAGTAGCCTTTTGTTCTCGTTTCTCTTCCATTGCTGTGACAAAACATTCTGACTGACACCAACTTGGGGAGGAAAGGCTTTATTCAGCTCACAACTCCTGGATCATAGTTCATCACTCAGGGATCCCAAGGTAAGAACTCAGGACAGGAACCTGGAGGCAAGAGCTGAGGCACAGGCCATGGAGGAATGCTGCTTACTGGCTTGCTCCCCTGGCCCATGCCCAGCCTGCCCTCTTATACAGTACATAACAACCTGTCCAGGGTTGCACCACCCATAGTGGGCTGGGCCCTCCCATATTGCTCAATGGTCAAGACAATACTCCACAGATGTACCCACAGGCCAGTCCAATGGAGCCAATTCACCAATTGAGGCTTCCTCAACCCAGGTGTGTCAGCACACTTTTCTCTACACCAACAATAAGCAACTGAAGAAGGAATACAAGGAGACCTTCCCACTCACAATAGCCTCAAAAACAATTAAATACCTAGGAACAAACCTAACCAAAGACACCAAAGATCTCTACAACAAAAATTTTAAACCCCTGAAGAAGGAAATCGAAGAAGACATCAAATGATGGAAAACCTTCCATGCTCATGGATTGGGAAAAGTAATATAGTAAAAATGTCCATTCTATCCAAACTCTTGTATACATTTAATGCAATCCCAAATAAAATCCCCAAGAGTTTCTTCACAGGCTTGGAAAAAAGTCCTTAATTTCTTTTGGAAAAAAAAGACCCTGAATAGCCAAAACAAACCTGAGTGAAAAGAGCAATACGGAGGGGGGAGGGGGCGTCTCCGTACCAGACTTCAAACTATACTATTGTGCTATAGTCATAAAACAGCTTGGTACTGGCACAAAAACAGACCTGTTGACCAACAGAACAAAACTGAAGATCCAAACTTGAGCCCATACAATTTCAGCCACCTCATATTTGACAAGGGGGCGAAGAAGACAATGGAGGAAAGACAGCATCTTCAGCAAGTGGTGTTGGCAAAACTGGATCACCACTTGTTGAAGAATGAAGTTAAGCCCCTACCTCTCACCCTTAATAAAAGTCAACTTCACATGAATCAAAGACCTCAACGTGAAACCCAAAACTCTGAAGGTGATAGAAGAAAAGTTGGCAGCAACCTACAAGACATAGGTGTAGGAAAAGACTTCCTAAATCAGACAGCAGCTGAGCAAGTATTAAGATCTACAATTGACAAATGGGACCTCATTAAACTCAAAAGCTTCTGTACATCAAAAGAAACAATCAAGGAAATGAAGAGAAATCCCACAGAGTGGGAAGAAACTTTCACTGCAGATACATCTGACAAAGCATTGATTTCCAGAATATATAAACTACTCAAAAAACAAAGATAAAAACAAATGACCCACTCAAAAGATGGAGCAGAGCTGAATAGAGACTTCACAAGTGAGGAATTAGAGATGACTGAGAAACATCTTAAAAAGTGTTCAACGTAGATTTGAAATTCATGGCGGCGGCTCAGACCCCCAGTTGTCACCGAGGATGCCCCTCTTCTACTGCATGTGACCGCCAGGGCAAGTGGAGCGACTACTCGCTCCTGGAGCAGCGGCTATCGGAAGACTAGAGCCGCCACCGCCTACTGGAAGAGTGGGTGAGCAGGTGGAGCGCCTCGGGCCCGGGACGCGTCGGAGGTGGGCGCGGAGTCCGCGGCGCAGGAGGAGAAGGAGGCAGCGGTGGGGGACAACCCCCTGGTGTTCCTGTGCACAGGCTGCCGAAGGCCGCTGGGCGACTCACTGAGCTGGGTGGACAGCCAGGAGGACACCAACTGCATCCTGCTTCGCTGTGTTTCCTGTAATGTGTGTGCGGATAAGGAACAGAAACTATCCAAACGAAAAGATGAAAATGGTTGTGTTCTTGAGATTTTGTATTGTACTGGCTGCTCCCTCTGCCTTGGCTATGTGTATAGATGCACTCCTAAGAACCTGGATTACAAGAGGGACTTGTTCTGCCTCAACGTTGAAGCCACTGAAAGTTATAATTTAGGGTCCTCTGAAAAGCAGATTGTATCAGAAGATAAAGAGCTTTTTAATCTTGAAAGCAGAGTTGAAATAGAAAAGTCTCTAAAACAGATGGAAGATGTCTTGACAGCATTGCAAATTAAGCTGTGGGAAGTTGAATCGAAACTATCCTTTGCCAATCACAATGTCTGAGCTCTGTCTGTTCCATACCTCATCCTGCCCGTGCTCTCATTACCAGAAGAACTTAGAAATCTTTCTGTAGCTACGTTTTATGGTAAAGAGGTAATTGCTTCACATATTAAATTTTAAAGCCATTTTACAATACGTGCTAAAATTGAAGAAAAAATGAGAGGTTCTATTTTGATAAACTTTCTGAACTATTTTCCATTAAATTCATTTTTGTGTAGGTGTTTTCTGTTTGTTTTTTTTTTTTTTTTAACTAGGGAGGTTCTATTTTGATAAGCTTCCTGAACTATTTTCCATTAAATTCATTTTTGTGTAGGTGTTTTCTGTTTTTGTTTTTTTTTTTTAACTATGCTGCTTTTAAAAAACTAAAGAAATCTTAGTTTTTCTCACCTACTTTGTGGTTTGGTCTTTGAAAACTAATGCATAACTCTCTGGAAAAACTGGTCAGCTGACTTGTTAGAACAATTTGAAAACTTGCAGAAGATAGAATAACCTGCAGAGTTAAGAGCCCACTCTGCTCCTTAATCCTACTTTATGCTTAAATCTGTAAGGATACTTACCAAAGAGTAACGGTCATCTCTGAGGGTAAGTTTCTAACAGAATTTATTGGATTTTGATTTTGTATAATATAAATCCTTTATAGTGACTATGTGTGACTTTTATAATCAGGAAGGGAATAAAGATTTTTAAAGTAAAAAGAAAAGTGTTCAACGTTGCTAATAATTAAGGAAATGCAAATTAAAACCATTTTAAGATACCATCTCACTCAGATAAGACTGACAGGATCAAGAAAACAAATGATACCAAGTGGAGAGGTTGTGGGAAAAGGGGAACACTCATCCGTTGCTGGTGGGAATGTAAACTTGTACAGCCACTAAGGAAAGCAGTGTGGAGAACCCTTGGAAGACTCAAAATGAGCTTGCCACTTGAACCACTCATACTACTCCTGGCTATTTACCCACAAGACTCATCTTACCACAGAAATACATGCACAGCTGTATTTATTGCAGCTCTGTTCACAATAGCAAAAAGCTGGAACCAACCCAAATGCCCCTCAACTGATGAGTGGTTAGAGAAAATGTGGTACATCTACATAATGGAGTTCTAGGTAGCAGTAAAAAAGGACAACATCATGAGCTTTGCAGGTACATGGATGGAATTAGAAGATATTATGTTAAGTGAAGAAACACAGTCCCAGAAAAACAAATGACGAATGGTATCCTTCATCTTTGGATGCTAGCACCAATAACCCAGTTGTAAATATTTCTTGTTGGGAATGATGATATTGGAAAGAACAACAACATCACCAACAACAGAAAAGACTGCATCAAAGAACTGACTGAAAAAAAAAAAAAAGAACTGATTGAAATAGTGAATCTGGTGGGGGGGGCTAGGGAGGGGGACACGGGTCTATATTCGATTTGTAACATAATCTTGTACTATATATGTATATATATAGTACAAGATTATATATATAATATATATATAATTTTTAAAAAATATATGTTTAAGTTATATATATAAAGTTATATATATAACTTAAAAAATATATATTTTTTAAGTTTATATATATATATATATATAAACTTAAAAAAAGAAAAGATAGCATGTTGAACAAATGGAGCTGGTCAAACTGGGTAAGGGCATGTGGAAAAATGAAACTATATCCCTATCTCTTACCATGAACAAAACATCTCCAAATGGATCAAGGATCTCAACATAAGACCAGATACTCCAAATCAGATAGAGGAGAAAGTAGAGAATACATTGGGACTTAAAGGCACAGGGAAGGACTTTTTGAACAAGACAACTATAGTGCAAGCATTAGGTCCAACAATTAACAAATGGAATCACATGAAACTAAATAGCTTCTGTATATCAAAGGACACCATCATTCAAGTGAAGAGGCAATCCACAGCATGGGAGAAAAATGTTTTCTAGCTATGCTTCCAAAGAGGGTTTATATCTAGAATATACAAAGAACTTGAAAAATTAAACATAAAAAACAGGGGCTGGAGAGATGGCTCTGCAGTTAAGTGCACCAGTTGCTCTTTCAGAGGACCTGGGTTCTATTCCCAGCAACCACATGTCAGATAACAACCTTCTGTAACTCCAGTTCCCAGAGAATCTGACCCCTTCTTCTGAGTCTGCAGGCATTGCACAACTTGGGTACATTCACACACATGCAGGCAATACACTCATACACATAAAATAAAAATAGTAAGTAAAATGTTTTTTAACCAACCCCAATTAAACAGTAGAGCAAGGAGCTGGTCGGGGAGTTCTCTAAAGACGAAACACAAATTGCCAAGAAATACTTTTTAAAATGTTCAATGGTCTTTAGTTATCAGAGAAATGCAGATTAAAACTACTTTGAGATTTCATCTTACCCCTCTCAAAAGGGAAAAAAAAAATCAAGCAACGACAAATGCTAGAAAGGATGTGGAGAAACAGGAACTATATCCAATGCTGATTGGTATGCAAACTGGTGCAGCCACTATGAAAATCAATGTGGAGTGTCTTCAAAAAGCTCAAAATTAATCTACCATGTGTCCCAGCCTTAACATTCTTGAGCATATGTCCAAAAGACTATACTTTACTACATAAATACCTGTTTATTCATTTTCATTGCTGCCCTTTTCAAAATAGCTAGGAACTGGAAACCTAGATGTCCATCAAGGGATGAATGGATAATGAAAATGTACATATACTCAAAGGATTATTGTTCAGCTTTAAAAAAATTATGAAATTCACAGGCAAATGGATGGAATTGTAAACAATCATCCTAGCCGAGCATGGTGGTGCACGCCTTTAATCCCAGCACTTGGGAGGCAGAGGCAGGTGGATCTTTGTGAGTTCAAAGCCAGCTTGGTCTACAGAGTGAGTTCCAGGACAGCTGGGGCTACAGGGAGACCCCATCTCGAAAAAGACCAAAAAAAAAATCATCCTGATTCAAACTCAGAAAGATAAACATCATATGTTCTCTCTCATAGCTGAAATCTTAGATATCCACCGTCCAATTTGAAAAGTCACAGAGGTTGCCAGGTGTGGTGGCCATACCTTTAATCCTAGCACTTGGGAGGCAGAGGCAGGCAGATCTTTGTGAGTTCAAGGCCACCTGTTCTACAAAGTGAGTTCCAGGACAGCTGGGGCTATAGGGAGACCCTGTCTTGAAAAGACTGAAAAATGTCTTTAAGCTGGGCATGGTGGCACATACCTTTAATCTTAACAGAGGCAGGTGGATCTCTGTGAGTTCAAGGCTAGCCTGGTCTACGGAGTGAGTTCCAGGACAGCTGGGGCTATAGGAAGACACTGTCTCAAAAAAAAAAAAAAAGTCAGAGAGGTCAAGAACCTGAGGCTAGACAGGTCACAAGACATAGGGAAAAAACTAATACTAGTTGTCTACTATGTTGTTATATTAAACTAACTGTTAATTATATATTTTATATATTTTTAATTTATTTATTATTTTCTTATGTGTATAAATGTACTATCTACATGTACGTTGGTGCATCCGTGTCATGCAATGCCGCAGAGGTCAGAAGAGGGCATCAGATTCCCCCAGAACTGGAGTTAAAGACGGTTCTTAGCTTCCATGTGGGTGCTGGCAATCGAACCTGGGTCCTCTGCAAGAGCAGTCGGTGCTCTTAACCGCTGAGCCACCTCTCCACCCCCTATTTTATATATTATTATACCCATAGATCAATGCATCTCTCTCAACTCTCACTGGAGAAGTTTCCTTATGCAACAAATGGTGATTAACGCACAAACCCACAACTGGCCAACATGCAGAGAACCAGAAGCTGCAGAGGGCTTTTCCCTGAATAGGACACCTATATCAAACTTCTGTCTCTCAAAGTTCAGAGATCATTGTAGAAGAGAGGGCAGAAAGATTGCAACAGCCAGAAGTGGCAGATGACCATGGGATAGTTTCTTCAGAAAGCTGGTCAGTTACTCATATCAACTTACAGTAACAGTAATAGCATGCACAAGTCCCAAGCGAGCTCAAACTAGGGAAAAAAAAAAAAAAAGAATCCCAGTATAGATATGAAAAAGTGGGTAAGAAACTATATCTCCACTTAAGAAAATTATGGCAATTGATGGCTGCTGGCAAGGGAAAGACATTCTCTTTCAAGGATGGGACTTTGTAGATTACCCAGGCTCCAGTGAATGGACCAACACTGAAAGGCATTTGGGGAAACAAATTGGACTCTATAGGCTTTATACATGTAATAGAGTACTTTATTCTTTTTATTTATTATTTTTTTTATGTGAATGAGTGTACTGTCTGCATGTAGGTTGGTACACCAGTGTCGTGCAATGCCACGGAGGTCAGAAGAGGGTGTCGGATTCCCCTGGAACTGGAGTTAAGGACGGTTCTTAGCCGCCATGTGGGTGCTGGGGATTGAACCTTGGTCCTCTGCAAGAGCAGTTGGTGCTCTTAACTGCTGAGTCATCTCTCCAGTTCTGTAATAGAATACTTTAAATTGGGTGGAGCAATAAAGAGAGGTGTGGCTATGGGAGGGGACCTAAATTCCATCAAAATATGTTGTATGATGGGGCTGGAGAGATGGCTCAGCAGTTAAGAGCACCCACTGCTCTTGCAGAGGACCAGGGTTTGGCTCCCAGCACCCACGTGGCAGCTAAGAACCGTCTTTAACTCCAGTTCCAGGGGAACCCAACACCCTCTTCTGACCTCCGCGGCATTGCATGACATGGGTGCACCAACCTACATGCAGATAGTACACTCATACACATAAAAATAATAAATAAAAAAATTTTTAAAAGACCAAAAAAAATTGAAAGGCTCTTTGTTTCTTCATAATTCCACTTTATCTCATTCAAAGTCCTATAATGGTACAGTTTTCTGCTGTCCCAAGGATAGCTTACCTGCATATATTAATATATCATGTCTTCACAGGTCCTGTGTTCTGGTTTGTGTTCTTTCTTTTTTAAATTTTTTTTTTTTTGTCTTTTTTGAGACAGGGTCTCCTTTTCATCCCAGCTGGCCTGGAGCTCACTATGTATACCAGGCTAACCTTGAACAGAGATCCACCTGCCTCTGCCTCCCAAGTGCTGGGATTAAAGGTGTGCGCCACTGCACCCGGCTGTGTTCTTTCTTTTTAATGATGCTTATTTATTTTTATCGTACAAGTGTTTTGGTTGCCAGGTTTACTGGTATGTGTGTAGTGTGGGCAAAGGCCAAAAGAGGAAGACAGAGCTGCCACCTGGGTTCTGGGAATCCAACCAGGGTCCTTTGGAAGAACAGCAAGTGTTCCTAGCCCCCGAGCCACCCCACCCCCTGGTTTGTGTTTTTTATGTGATAAATTTCAGGACATGCAGCTCAGAGCATAGGTTCTAGAATCAGTTTAGATTCTATATCAGTTACTTTTCTGGTTGCTGTGACAAAATACCTGACACAGCAACATACGGAATAAGAAAAGAAGGGCTCAATGCTCAAAAAAGACAAGAAAAAAAAAAGAGAAAGTTTCATTTTGATTCCCTGTTCCAGGGAACAGTCCATTATGGTGGAGAAGTCACAGTGTCTGGAACTTGAGACAGCTGAGCACCTTGTGTCATGGAAAAGACAGCCATGGATGCTGGTGCTCAGTTAGCAGTCTCTTTTTATGGAGTCTGGGACCCACCCCATGGAATGGTACCATTAATCTTTAGAGTGGGCCTTCCCATTTAAATTGACCTAATGTAAAGGATCCCTCACAAATAGGCCCAAAGGCTAGGCTCTTTTGTGATTCTATATCCCAGCAACTTGACAATATTAACCATCATACAAGCATTGAATGAAATAATTCAAATAAAATGTCTGACACACTGTTCCTCATGCATTACCTATGACTAGTAACAAAGTTGACTGCTATGATGTATATAAGTAAGCACAGTATTTTGAGCCACTACAGTTGAATAAGTTCATTAGATCTCTCCAACTGAAGAATGTTTATAATTCACTTGGGGATATCCTTCAGGGCACTTGACTTGTGAGGCCCCAAGTTGATGCTCAGCACTACAAAAATAAATGTAAACCAACACACATATCCATAGAAAAGATTAAATAGAGGTCCTCACCATTTTCCTTCTTTCCTTCTCTCCTTCCCTCTCTCTTTACCTCCATCCCTCTGTCCTTCCCTTCCTCTCTGATAAGGCCTCATGTAACCCAAGCTGATCTGCTTTTTTTTCCAAGCTGATCTTAACTCAATTACAATCTTTCTGCCTCCTTTTTTTTTGAGACAGGATCTCCTTATAGCCCAAGCTGGCCTGGAACTCACTAAGTACACCAGACTGGCCTTGAACTCACAAAGATCTGCCTGCCTCTGCCTCCCGAAAGGGGTGTGCCACCATGCCCAGGTTTCTGCCTCCATTTTTTGAGTGCTGGAATTATAGGCATGTCCCCCTGTGCCCAGTTTTATGAAGTGCTTAGGATTAAACCCAGGGCTTTGTGCCTGCTAAGCTAGGCAAGATCTCTACCAACAGAGCCTATAGCTCCAGCCCTTCCAGCACCTCCAGCCCCTTCATCTTCTTCTTATTTATTTATTTATTTATTTATTTATTTATTTATTTATTTATTTATTTAGTATGATTCTACTGTCCACATGTAGGTAGGTTCACCCATGTCAGAAGATAGGAAGTCAGAAGAGGGTGGAACTGAAGTTAAAAGACTGTCCTTAGTTGCCATGTGGGTGCTGGGAATTGAACCCAGGTCTTCTGCAAGAGCATTCAGTGCTCCCAACTGCTGAGCCATCTCTCCAGCACCCCCTTCATCTTCTTATATTATGTCCCATGACATATTTGAAGGGAATCCACACATTGATTACTTTTTCAGTTCTACAAGCAAACAATCTGATGTGCAGAGTTAACTGTTCAAGTTCTTCTGATGTTATGCACATCAGCTTCATCAGCCTCATCTTTTTACATGGATAATTATGGAAATCTCTCTTTTCATTATAGGTGCTTTGTCTTTGGAAGCTGAACTTAGCTTCTATGTATTTAAATCTCTGATCAAATTTTCAGATTATTAGATCTATAATTAGATGTGTGCTGGGTAAGTATATATATATATATATATATATATATATATATATCCAGCAATGACATCCAGGATCAATTGCCTTTGGCTCAGGTAAACCATTCTGATCCACAGAATAGATGAGGGACAGCAGCATGTTATAGTACACAGCAAAATCCATAATATTCAGGGCTGGAGAGACAGCCCAGTGGTTAAGAGCACTTGTTATTCTTGCAAAGGACCCAGATTTGTTCCCATCATCCACATGGAGGCTCACAACCATCTGCACCTTCAGTTTTATGTGATGCGACCCCCTCTTCTGGCCTCTGAGGGTACCAGGCATGCACATGGCCCACATACATCACATGTGGACAATCATACACATAAAAATAAATCTAAGCCAGTCGTGGAGGCACATGCCTTTAATCCTAGCACTTGGGAGGCAGAGGCAGGTGGATCTCTGTGAGCTCCAGGCCAGCTGGGACTAAAAAAAGGGAGACCCTGTCTCAAAAATACCAAAAAAAAAAAATCTAAAACCTTTTTTTGTCTTTTTTTTCAAAGCCAGTTTTTTATTGAATCTTTGTGCATTTCATACAACATTTCCAAATCAAATCTAGACCATTCCCCCTTTCTTGCCCCGCACCCCACCACAGCTCATGCATTCTGCCATACATGTTTTTCATCTTTTTCTCAGTCTCTTTTAAAATTTTCGATGCAGAAGTTTACTGTTTTGGGCAGAAGTTCACCGTTTCAGTCATTTCTTTGACCCAGTTTTGTTGTTGTTGTTGTTGTTGTTGTTGTTGTTCCTTCTGATTTGCATCACTCCAAAATATGCATATATGCATGCCACACATATATTAAGATTATGACATTTTCAGCTTATGATTGCTTTTTTTTTCTTTATTAAGCTGAAAGATGTCATGTTTTCCTTAAGGAAGTATTTGAAGCTCCTCCTTGGCAAGCCCAAACAACCATCAGTCTTGCCCTTGTGTTCCACACTGGAGCACCTTCCTATGGTCACCAAATGATGTCCAGTAAACACTGCATACTGTCTTGGTCTTCCTGTACTGGCCTCCATGATACAGCCTGGGTAGTCCAACAATGGCAATCTATACTCTAAAGAAGCTGAAAATCCAGTACTTTGCTCAGTCTACAAGCTGGATATCTCAGCAGTCCCTATTTGGCACTGAAGGTTTGGAGGATTCTCGGAGATGTCTTCAGTTCATATTGGAAGGTTGAAAGGCTGTGTCTCATGTCTTTGAAGGATGGCAAAAGCAGTGGCAGCCACAGGGTAGCTGCACTTGCCAGTAAGAATTGAAGACAAAACAACAGTGCTTTTTTCTTTCTAGGATGTCAAGTTTTATACCTGAAGTATAATTTCTCAGGCCTTACTGATTATTTATTCTGGTTATGCTTTCCTTTTGGATGTTCAAGGCCACACAGTTAGGCCAGATTAACCAAGGTTTTTGTTTTCTCAAGGTCAATTGAGGATCTGGTCCTCAGGGGTCACTCGGGTTTTGGAGCGGGGGGGGGGCACCTGGCTCCTTTGGCTTTCCATTTACCAGTTCCATCCACTCAAGGACAAAGTCAGGTCTTGCTAGACCAGGCTTCCTTTTTTATGAAGCATAAGCAGACTTTCCTCTTTATAGACTGGACACTGGCTGAAGTCCCATTACTGGATCTCTAAGACCTCCCTGCACAGGAAGACTGGTGACTCACATTTGCAGGACATTGGGGGTGGGAAACATTTGCCTCCCATGCATAGTCCCCTGGGACTCAGTTGACCTCTGAAGGCAAGGAACAAAGTTATCCCTTAAGTCCCTTGGCCAAATTGGTATGGGCATTAAGTATGGTTGTTAAGCATCCAGAAAGGCTGATACACCAGCCTGATACTTTTTTTTCATTTTTTAAAATAATAATTAATAAGTAATGAATACAAGCATCCTTCATGTAAGACCAATTTGCAAGTAGCTATGCCCAAAGTTATACAGCCCAAAGTCCCCATTGTCCAGCTGGAGGGGCTTGTATATACAAGCATATTGATCAAATAAGAGTCCAGTCTATATTGCTATGCTTCACAATTCACCCCAATCGCAGCCCTTACATTCTAGCACGCCTCCTCTTCTGTTCCCTAGGCTTCAGCCTGATACTTTTAATCGTTGTATAATATTTTAAAAATGCTTGGACAAGAGCACAAGCAGCATTGTATAAGAAATACCAAGAAGCACTCCCACAAAATAAATATTGTGGTTAGACACAATGTCATGACAAGCTAGCCCTTTTTTCTCATTCTTTTGATTTTATATTACTGTGAAATATGCATACATACCCTCCAGCCATAAACCAAAGATTCCAAAGACTGAAAATAAATGGTAGGTTAATTCCAAAACCTAAGGGATTCACAATATAAGAGCACAGTTGTTTTCAGATCATGAGGAATATAACATTAATGTTGCTCAGTTTGCCTTACAATTAGGTACTTGGTGCTAGTATCTACAAATGAGGGATACCATTCATTGTTGTTTGTTTTTCTGGAACTGTGTTACTTCACTTAACATAATCTTCTAGTTCCATCCATTTACATGCAAAGTTCATGATGTCATCTTTCTTTACCACTGCAGGGCAAACATTCTGTCCTGTACTTTATGTTCAACATCCAGGACACATGACTGCAGGATCTGATTAGTAGAGGACCTGGGCACCCCACTCCTGTGGAATTTCCTGTTGCACCCACGTTCTCTTTCTGGTGTTCACTCTGCTGGTTACCTGAAACTTTTATCAGCATACCTTCTATGCACCTGGTATCTTTTTTTTTTCTTTTTTTTTTTTTTTTTTTTTTTTTTTTTTTTTTGTCTTTTCGAGACAGGGTCACCCTGTAGCCCCAGCTGTCCTGGAGCTCACTCTGTAGACCAGGCTGGCCTTGAACTCACAAAGATCCGCCTGCCTCTGCCTCCTGAGTGCTAGGATTAAAGGCGTGCACCACCACACCCAGCTCACCTGGTATCTTTAACTTACCAAAGTCTCCACTGCATTGTTGGCTTCACTCTCTAGCTTCATACATACCCTATCAGAAGATGCCCACAGGGACTCTGCTGTACACTATCTAGCTTCCCTGTCCTTTAATACCTTGGTGGAGGCCTCCATGACTCACAGCTCTTGCATTCTGCATGTTCGCAAAACCAGCATCCTGTGGACAACACTGAGGATGGCTGCCAGTTTAGACGTTAGGCAAGACCCCTTGGATCACAGTTTCAGTGCACTTTCAGTGCCTAGCTGATGGCATATGGGTAAATACTTTCCTAGATAGCCCTGTGAGAGGATGCACCAGAGCTTTCTTCTCAAAGCAAGTCTTTTAAAGAATTTTACTATTTGGGGCCTGGAGAGCTGGCTCACTGGTTAAGAGCACTGGCTGCTCTTGCAGAAGACCTGGGTTCAATTCCCAGTATTCACATGGTAGCTAACAACTGCCTATAACTCCAGCTCCAGGGAATCCATTACCCTCCTCCGGCATTGCATGACACAGGTGCACTTAAATATATTTACATATATTCAGGCAATACACTCATACACATAAAATAAAATTAAAGTAATACATTTTTAATCTTTTTTACAATTACAAAGTAATACTTTTAGTAATTAGATAATCAAGATAACAGCACAAATGAACATTTTTTTTCCATTTCTTATTCAATAAGCCTGCTCATTTATAAGCAATGAGGATAAGGGTATCACAACCAAATATGGGAAACTGCTTTCTCTTTATTTAGACCTTAGGAGGAGAAAAAAAGGAACTTTGGTCACACAGTATCTTGAAAAAGATCCAGTTTTACCTATATTTAAATACACAGAACTAAATGATAAGAGAAATAATTTCTTCTGTAAAAACTGGCCAAATTTTATCAAAACTTTAACATACAATGTAATCAAACTATATAAAGACTTCTTGGGTTCGTGACATTCTGAACATAGGTCAGTTGCAACTCTATCCCAATAGGTGCTAATGTTGTCAATGTATTTGTTCATGTGCTTTGGTCAGAAGAGCTGAATCAGTAAAGCAAGCATCTGATCTTTTGCCAAAAATAATTTAGACTGTGATTGGCAGCAGAGATAGCCATGATGGAAACCCCTACTTTAACTAAGTATAGTCAAGGGACATTTCTCATGAACATGTCACAGTATCAAATAAAATTTTAGAAGAGAACAGGAACAAACCAAAAGATAAAAGATGAAGAGCTACCACAAACAAAGCGTTCTCCCTCTCCATAATGCACCTGAAGGGTAAAGAGGTGGTTGGGGGCTGCGATGCTATGGAAGGAGGCCAAGTACTGCATTTATTTCTTATTTATACAACTCTTACCCCTTACAAAAATGTTATGGTCATGCCCATAAAAGGCATTTGAAAGCAAACACTCTTTGTAGTTCTTTAAAAGGGCCTTTTNGAGGTTGCTTGGGGGTATCACGGGCAGAGGAATATCTTCATCCATGAAATATTCACAGAGTACCTGTATGCCCAAGCCTCATACAGGATGGTGTAGATCCTTAGGGATCACTGAGAGCCTGAGCTTGAAGGGAACAAGGTTATGAGGACTGAAGCTGGAACAAAAAGAATTTGGGTCTCTTAAGGGCTCTTGTGGTCTGAGTGACTCCTTAGAGATGCTAGCAAGGTCTAATTCAGTCTTGACAGTCCAGGAAGCCCTCTTCTTTTTTCTCTGAACAGAGCCATCCACTTTAGTATGCTTAAGCAAAGATTCTAAGGAGCCCATCAGTGAAACATATAGCACATCTGGTCCTTATAGTCCATCTGAGACCACCTGACCACAGGCTATCCCACAGCCAATTTTTCAGAGTTAAAGTCAGAGGGAAGCTCACAGAAGCTGGACCCCACATCTTTCCAGATCTGAATGCTATTTACCAATTGGCCGTGCTGCTCAGGAGCTAACACTTAGGTGGATGCCCCAGGGATTCCTGTAAATGTCTTGACTCTCTTCCAACCCATTCCTTATTTTTTTTTTTTTTTTGTCTTTTGAGACAGGCTCTCCCTGTAGACCCAGCTGTCCTGGAACTCACTCTGTAGACCAGGCTGGCCTTGAACTCACAAAGATCCGTCTGCCTCTGCCTCCCAAGTGCTAAGATTAAAGGCGTGCGCCACCACGCTCGGCTTACGAACATCATTTTATAACTGCTTTTTGCATCTTTCTTGTTCTTCAGATCTTCCACTTCATCAGGGTGCTCGGTGGCTTGCAGCTCTTCAGCGGACTCTTCCTTTTCGGACTCAGAATCATCTGGACTCTCAGGATCAGGCAAATTGTCATCATCATCGTCATCTCCAGCCACATCACCTTCCCCATCGTGATCTTCTACCTCACTGAAGCCAAGTCCACGATGCCGTCGGTATCGTCCTGAGAGTTTACTGTCCATATTTTGCTGGTACTGAGACTCCAGTTTTTCATTAATTCTCTTGTCTTCTTCCCCTGCAGGTCCTTTGTACTGTTCGGAAGTGAGATGTTGATTTGTGATCTCCTATAACAAGACGACCAGTGTGTTCTTTCTTTCCCGCAGCCATGAGCCTCAAGAACTTTTGTTTTCTCTCTTCATTGCCCAAGTCTGCTGCCTCTCAATTGCTAGATCCAAGGTCGTCGTCGTCGAGGGAGGCTGAACGCTTCACCCCGTGCGGGCACTCATTCTTGCCGGGATCCCCACGGGAAATGCAGAACACACTCGCGGTTCTCCCCTGTCCAACCCACTCGCAGCCGGAAATCTGCCACCGGCCCAAGCAGCGCCACTCCAGAATGCTTTTTTATCTTTTTGAGACAGTGTTTCCTTTTTAGTCCTAGCTGGCCTGGGGTTCGCTATGTAGACCAGACTGCCCTTGAATTGACAGAGATCCTCCTGTGCTGGGATTTAAACGTGTGTGCCACCACGCCCAGCTAAAGTAATAAATTTTTCTTTTTTCTTTTTAATTTTTTATTTATTTTTCTCTATGTGTATGAATGTACTGTTTGCATGCAGGTCTGTGCACCCGTGTCGTGCAATGCGGAGGTCAGAGAGGTTGTTGGATTCCCCTGGAACTGGAGTTCCCCTGGAATTGGAGTTTCAGACGGTTCTCAGCCACCATGTGGGTGCTGGGGATCAAACCCGGGTCCTCTGCAAGAGCAGTTGGCGCTCTTAACCGCTAGGCTATCTCTCCAGCCCAAAAAAATTTTCAAAAGAAGTTTACGTGCTGGGTGTGGTGGTAAAGGCTGGCAGTTCAAGGCCAGCCTGGTTTACATAGCAAGTTCCAGGCCAGCTGGGGCTTCAGGGAACTGTCTTAAAAAGACCAGAAAAAAAAAAAATTTACAATTTTACATCTTTACCTTTGTGGTAAGTGAGATCTTGCTGATTTCTGAGATGTTTTCAAGGAATCTGTCCCAGTGGTCCAGTGTAAAACACTTTGCTTCTTTTCAGTGGCATGGATATCTTTAATGACCACACTCTGTTTTCAACTTTAAATGCACTCCATTCTTGGTGAATCTGCAAGTTTTTCTAATCATTCTGCTCTGGTTTTTGTTCACAGTTCTCACTATAAACCTGGATAAAGGCATCCAGCAATATGCATGCCATAGCACAAATGTTTGGCTCCCTTGAAATTTCCCCTGCCAGACTAATTCATCTGTTATCTTTAAACTTTGATTCACCCAGTCTCGGGACATTGACAAGACATCAACAAATTATTTGCTACAGTGTGGTTTTCTGGTAGAGTCCTTGTTTCCATCTGAAATTTCATGAGGGTGGTCTTCAGGGTCTGCATTCCTAATCAGCATTCTGGTTTGCTGAATTCAAACCAGAATTACCCATCAAGTTCTACTTCCAGTATTCCAAGATTTTTCTAGCCAGCTTCTCTAAAATTTTACAAACTCATCCCACAAAACATTTCTAAAGTATTCTTGTTTGTTTGTGTTAGGGTCTCCCGTTAGTCCCAGCTGTCCTGAAACTGTCCTGAAACCAGATCCATCTATCTCTGTCTCCTGAGGGCTGGGATTCAAGGCCTGTGCCACCACGCCTAGCTCTAAAGGCTTCTTAACCATACGGTCAGCTTAAAAGGAGGGAAGATTTATTTAGCTCATTGCTTCAGTGATTTTTAATCCACAATTGCTGGGCATGCTGCCTTTTGGCTTGTAGTAAAGCTGTGCATTATGGCAGGGAGCAGAGAACGTAGGAAACTGATCCTGTCATTGGGGCTAGGAAGCAAGAGAAAGGAAGGGTGAAAGTCCCAATGTACCCTCCAAAGGTGTGACCACAATGACCTATTTCCTCCAGTTAGGTCTAACTCCCTGAAGTTTCCACCATATCTGATGAGCAGCGTCAGCTTAGAAGCCAAGCTTTTGTCACATGAGGTTTGGGGGAACTTTTAAGATCCAAAGCATACCAAATAGAAGGATAGACTCACAGCATATCAGAGTTCAGTCAGGCTCAAAATGAGTACCGGGTGAGTGTTCTCAGTCCAGATGAACATAGACATGCCAGGTTATTCAGTGAGGACCTAGAACTTGCCTTGAAGACAGAATAAGGGCACTGATCTCAGCCATGTCTATGACTACAGAACACAGTGGCCTGTCATTATGCTGAAAACGACATGGAAGGAAAGGTGGAGATAAGGCAGGAATTTCCATTCAGTCCTTCCTTATTCATAATCAAGTAAAAGACAGAGCATGTTGGCAGAATGTACCTTTAACAAAAAGTGAAAGAAAGCCAGGTATGGTGGCATATACCTTTCATCCTAGCACTCAGGAGGGGGAGGTAAACAGATTTTTGTGAGCTCTAGGCCAACTTGGCCTAAATCATGAGTTCCAGGCCAGCCAGAGCAAAGTAGTGACAGTCTCAGTCTCTCTCTCTCTCTCACACACACACAACACAGAGCGAAAACAGCTTGATTTTGTGCAATGTTTCTATATTCTAAGAGGACAAAATGTATGTATATATACCAGTCACTAAATATAAGCTGTATAATTTCAGTGATTCTTCAGATGAATTACATGTTTGTTTGTTTGCTTTGGTCTTTTTGAGACAGGGTCTCCCTTTAGACCTAGGTGGCTTGGAGCTTGCTCTGTATACCAGGATGGCCTTAAATTCACAGAGATCCTCCTGCCTCCGTCTCCCAAGTGCTGGGATTAAAGGCATCCGCCACCACACCCAGAAAATTACATATTTTTTAAAAAAGTTTTTTTGGAGGGGGTTCTTTTTGAGACAGGGTCTCTCTATAGCCCTAGCTGTCCTGGAACTCACAGAGATCTGCCTGCCTCAGGGCTAGAACTCTGGTCGTCAGGTTTGGTGGCATTCATCCTCCCTATCCCTAAATGTTCTTACACTTGCATTTAAAGTTAGCATTGTGCAATATAACAGAAATGGAGAAATTCATGTTAAAAATAAAAAGTATTAATTTTTCTTTACTTACAACATGAAATAACATACAGAAAGTGCCATAGCACTACAGAAGAATGGGAAAGCTTTATGTTTTACTGTTGTTTTGTTTTTGAGACAGGGTCTCAAGTGTCCCAGGCTTGTCTCAAACTTGCTATGTAGCTGAATATGACCTTGAGGATGCCCTTGAACTTTTGATCCTCCTGCCTCCATCTCCCAGGTGCCAACATTACAGCTATTCTCTGCCATACCCAGTTTTATGAATGCCCGGTTTTATGCAGAGAAGGAACCCAGAGCTTCGTGCATCCCAGGCAAGCACTCCAGCAGAAAGGCCACATCTATAAACCCTATCTTACTACCTTCAACACTGTTTCTTTTTTCCTTCTTTTTATGTAAGAAGCTTTATACACACATTTTGTAACTTTTGTAACATACCCTGAAAAGTACATAGCAGACTCCGTTTGCACTTCGCCAGTCCATTCTCTAGCAAGAATGAACTAAATTGTAAGTTCTATTAGGTTATTTTCTTATTTAAATCATTTATGAGACTTGAGAAGACTTTACCTTAAAGTTACAATTTCTGTGATGTGTGCATGTGGTGTGTGTGTGTGTGTGTGTGGCACGTGCACCTGAGTGTACGAGTGCACGTATCTGTTCATGAACACGGAGAGGCCAGGGCAGGGTGTAAAACGTAGTCCTCTATTGCTCTCTGCATTGTTGCATTGAAACAGTTATAACTAAACCAGAAGCTCACAAAATCCATGCTGGCTGGCAGGGAGTTCTTGGGGTTCACCTGGCTTCCTCCCCAATGATGGGCTCATGTGCGGCCCTGCTCTGCTTTCTACTTGGGTGCTGGGGGTTCCCACTCAGTTCCTCATGCTCGAAGAGCAAGTACTCTTACCAACGGAGCTATCTCTCTAGCCAGCACTTTATACAAGGGTATTTGAGAGACAGTGTGTGTCCTGAAAACCAGTCTGTATTCTGTGCCCCACATTGCCCCAGACATGGGGTGCAGTACTGAACTCATACCAAGGAAGAAGCACACTTTATTTTTTTTTTAATTCTTTTTTTAACTTAAAAAATTTTTATTTATTTTTACGTAGAGCAATTGAGGGAAAGCCAGCTGAAGCCCAGCAAGCAGCTAAAACAGGGAGACAGAGGGGTTAGATATTGGAGGGTCTTGTTGACCTAAAGATCCATGCTGGCTTTCTGGCTCAGCATGTAGCTCTCAGATGTCAGAGTGCCAGACTGCTATGCAGGAAGCCAGTCCCAGCACTTGGGAAGTGGAGGAAGGAGGAGGTTAAGGTAGGCCTGGGCCAGCTTGGACCCTGAAGTGTGAAACAAGAGAACTAGAGCCGGGGGTGGGGGTGGGGGCAGAATAGGAATACGGAAAATGTTAATCTTGTAAGTGTAATAACGGGAAGCAAAGAAAGTTCCTGTCATTTTTGGTTTTGGGACTGGAGATGTGGAGGATCAAGCAGGGTTTGACCTCCAAACTACAAAGGTGTGGTGATGATGACTAAAAGTTCTTTTTAAAAGTGCCATTACTGCTGGGTGTGGTGGCGCAAGCCTTTAATCCTAGCACTTGGGAGGCAGAGGCAGGCAGATCTTTGTCAATTCAAGGCCAGCCTGGTCTACAGAGTGAGTTGGGGGGGGCGGTACAGGGAGACGAGACCCTGTCTCGAAAAAACAAAAAAAAAAAAAAAAAAGAGAATTTTTTTTTCTTAGGAAGAATTAAATAAAAATCATGTTTTGGGCATTACTTTCAATTTAATAATTTACTCTTGCTTTTATTCTTTCTATTAAACATTTTAATTTTCATTTGTATCGTTACCCGGGCCTTTGGGGGTGTAGACTAAAATTCCTATGCTGAATTGGTCAAATACCATATCAAGGATCTGATTTAAGTAGAATATTTTTTTTAATTTTTTTATGTGTATGAATGTACTGTCTGCATGTAGTAGGTTTGTGCACCCGTGTTGTGCAATGCCCTAGAGGTCAGAAGAGGGTGTTGGATTCCCCTGGAAGTGGAGTTAAAGATGGTTCTCAGCCGCCATGTGGGTGCTGGGAATAGAACCCGGGTCCTCTGCAAGGGCAGTCGGCGTTCTTAACCGCTGAGCCATCTCTCCAGCCCCTAGAACCTTTCTAAACAAATTGGCTACCCAGCACTTTAGTCCAGAAATGTTTCCTATCTGATGCACCTGCCATGGAAAAAGAGCTCCATTTTATGCGTGTCCGCATTTTTTTTTTTTTTTATTTTTATTTTTTTTTTTGGTCTTTTTGGAGACAGGGTCCTCCTGTAGCCCCAGCCCTCCTGGAAATCCACTTTGTAGAACTAGGCTGGCCTTGAACCAAAGATCCTCCTGCCTCAACCTCCCAAGTGCTAGGATTAAAGGCGTGCGCCACCACGCCCCGCGCGTGTCCATTTTTTGAAGAGGGCTTGTCTAACTTTCGAGACCCCCGACTTATGCTCACAGTATAAAGCTCATTGGGAAGCACCAGTAAGTCCTGTAGTGAAAAAGGTAGCTATTACTGTTCTTCATTACGATTGCACTGGATCAATTAGCATCCATATCCAGTCTGAAATACCATGCCTTTGTCTTGTTTTTCTTGCACCTAGTAAACCACTACAAAGGAAATGTCACTTCACAGATGATTCAGCTGCCAAGCTCTTTAAGGACAGACTCAGGTATCTCCTCCGAGTCGTCCTCATCTCGCACCTCTGTGTAACTTCAAGTTGCACACACCATGCAGCAGCGGAGGCCGGGACAGGAGCGGATCGTGGTCCAGCCCCGAGGCTGGCGGTCTTCCCGACGTGGCTCCGTGGTCCCGAGGAAGGCTCAGTAGACCGCTCCCCCTCCGCCCACGGAGCCCGTGGAGGCGGGGCGGCGCGCGCCGGGCCGCGGGGCGCCTATTGTCCCACGCCGAGCCGGGTCCCAGAGCCGGCCTGCAGGTCCCGCCGCCCCGCCCTCGCGGCCCATTGTCTGCCTCGCCCCGCCCCGCCCGAGACACGTGCGCCGCGGATCCCGAGCGCGCAGGGCGCCGGCTGCGTGGACAGGGCCCGCGAGGGGCAGCTGGGGCGGCGCGCGTGGGCCGCAGCGCTTCGGGGTGGGGCGGGAGGGCCGCGTCCTGACAAAGGAGAGCTCCGGGACGTACCGTGGCCGCCCCGCCCGGGCCGAGGGCGTGTCAAGCAGGGGCGGGCCTCCATTCACCGGGCCCCGCGCCGCCCGCGAAGGAGGGCGGGTTCCGCACCGAGGAGGGCGGGCCGGGGCGGGCTGAGGGCGGGGCCCCGGGCGCGCGTCCCGGGCGTCAGCGGCGTCTGCACGTCAGCGCGGGAGAGAGAAAGAGAGGAGCGGCAGGCCGGGCCTGGGCCGGGCGAGGAGGCCGGCGAGGCGGGCGCGAGCCGGCGTGCTCGCGAGGAGCAGAAGGGCGGCCTCTCTCCTGGAGCGGCCGCGGGCGGGCGTGGGACGCTGGGGAGGAGGAGCGGGCGGCCGGCGAGGGCCGAGCGGCTGGGCGGCCGACGGGGAGAAGGAGGAGCCGAGGAGGGCCGCGGCGGAGGGAGAGAGTGAGTGAACGCGGAGCGGACGCGCGGGGAGGCGGCGGCGAGAAGGAGGGGGGGGTCACGCGGGGGCGCGCGCGCACTGGGAGCGCGCTCGGAGGCGAGTGGAACTGGATCGGGTTTGCTGCCAGCGGCGTGAGCTTCGGCCGCCATTTTACAACAGCTCCACTCGCGCCGGACACAGGGAGCGGCGAGCACGCGTTCCCCGCACCGCCACCCCCTCCGACAGGCGTCCTCGGCCGCGGCTCCGCGGGGAGGTAAAGACCGCCGGCACCCGAGGCGGGCAGCGGAGCTCCCTGACACCGCGCGGGGAGCGGGGGGGAGGGCGGCGCGGCCAGAAACCGGCTTTTCTGGAAAATGGATTCCGAGCGGGCGCGGAGCACGTTGGCCGGGGTGCCGGGCCTAGGCCGCGGCCCGCGCCGCCTGCTCCTCCTGGGCTCCAGCGGCCGCGCCGGGCTTTGTCTGCGGTGTTCCGGGAGGAGGCGCCTGGCGGCCGTGAGGCCCGCGCGGTCCGGGTGCTGTCGTGGCCGGGGCCGTCGCGCGGGAGTGGGCGGAGAGGCGCGGGCGCCGTCCCGCGGCTGGCCGGCTAGCTGGCTGGGCGCTCTCGGATCCCGCAGGCGGGCAGCGTGCGTGCGGCGGGCGGAGGAACGCCCTCCCGGCGCGGGCGAGTGTCGAGGTCCGGGGTCGCGGGTGTCCCGGGGCGCGGACCCGGAGGTCTCGGCGGCGCTGGGGGCGGGGAGGGCCTGGGGCCTGGCGCCACCGCGGCCTCGGCGTGCAGGGGAGAGGTGCTGCTTCTGCATGGTGCGGAGGGTCGCACCGCGGCGACGGGGTGCTGCCGGGGGCCGGGCACGTTGGTCTGGGCCCGGGATGCAGTGGGTTTCCGTTGGAGGAAGTTGTAGGACATTTGCAGGCGCGGAGCACGTGTTTGGAATGGGCTCCTGGCGGCCGCCGCGCCGAGGCTGGCGCGGAGGGTGCGGAGCCGGGGGCGGGCTGTGGGGTGTGGGGGTGCAGGGTGGAGGCTTAGGGTGGTGGGAAGGTGACTGGCGTGAGCGCTTTGTTCTTGCTGGCTGTTGTTGCCGATCTGGAAGCGGCAGGCGGGAAAAGCGCACTTTCGGGGTGTACCTTGGAGAGACGAGCTCAGTTTGCCTCTCCGCACTCGCCCCTCTGCTGGTTTGGGGAGCGCTGCGTGCGGCAGGCCGGTCGGCCCCGTGCTGCTTGGGCATGGTTTGTAAGGCTTTGCTGAGGAGTGCAGGCAGGTGAGCCACGGGCGTGCTCAGTAAGAAGTGGTGACTCGGTCCTTCTGGGCCCCCGGCTCCAAGGCTGGTTGTCAGGAGAGTGACTTGAAGGCTTCTTTCAAAGGAGGCGCTGGCTGGCTGGTTGTAGTCAGTGGTAGGGAAAGTCAAGACTGGGACTGTCATTGTCCTCTATTCTTTTTGAAGATCCTAGTTTAATTTTGCTTATTGCGTTTGAACAGATCTCTGGAAACATGGCTACAGAACATGTTAATGGAAATGGTACTGAAGAGCCCATGGATACTACTTCTGCAGTTATCCATTCAGAAAATTTTCAGACATTGCTTGATGCTGGTTTACCACAGAAAGTTGCTGAAAAACTAGATGAAATTTACGTTGCAGGTAAGAACTAACACTTGCAAAATTACATTATGAAATTTTTCTATTGGACTTCTGGCTTTGAGCTAAAATAGCAACTTTTTGTGGTTTCCAAGAAGTGTGGGAACTGGAGCTTTGCCTTGTTCGGAGAGTTGGTTAATTTAGGTTTGAACTAGAGGTTAAAGTGTGTAGAGGGAGGGGTGAAGAAGGGCTAGAACCTCCCTCAGGGAAGGCTGTCTGGCCTGATGGATAACTATATGACAGTAGCAACAGCTGTTAAATGTTGGGAGCAGCCCATGTGACTTTTGGGGGTATTTTTGTAGTAGGATTCTTGTGAAGTAACTTGGGTAGCTGTAGGCTAGCTCTCTTGTCTGTCTTGGTGTGATGGTTCCTTTTTCTACTGGTATTTGAAATTGAGTAGAGGTTCAGTTGTTATGCTTGGTAGTTTTTGGTTGACTTTGGGATTTGCAGAGCTATGTATTTACTGTAGAAATAGTGCAATGTTCAGGACTGTCTTCCATGGACATAAAACAGGATGTAAAATATGTTGAGTCCTTACTGTGTGTGGTTGAGAGGCCTTGTTTATTCAGAATGGCTAAAGTATGCTTTTCATTATGTAGATTAGGGGGATTAGGAAATCCTTGTCCCACATGGACCTGTGTTGGCCAGTACAGGACTTTCTAAAATTGAAAATCTTTTAAAAGGTGATAACTAACTTAAGTTTTCTCTTCTCCAGGGCTAGTTGCACATAGTGATTTAGATGAAAGAGCTATCGAAGCTTTAAAAGAGTTCAATGAAGACGGCGCATTGGCAGTACTTCAGCAGTTCAAAGACAGTGATCTCTCTCATGTTCAGGTAATGTTAATTTAGTAGTGTAGAAAGAATTTAAAAATTTGAGTAGTTTTGATGTGTTCATTTAAGTTTCTCTAAACACAGATGATAATGTTAAATATGAATGGAAACTTTCTTTACAGAACAAAAGTGCCTTTTTATGTGGAGTCATGAAGACTTATAGGCAGAGAGAAAAACAGGGGACCAAAGTAGCAGACTCTAGTAAAGGACCAGATGAGGCAAAGATTAAGGTACGTCTCTTAATAGCTTCTTGTAGCTTTAAGTTCTTTAACAGTTTTCTAGCTTTGGTGAACATTCCTTAGGTGTGACATGGATATATGTATTTCTAAGATGATAACTGTCTTCTAATTATTTTGAAAAGTACCATAACATTTTTAATTTTGGTTTTCAAAACAATTCATTGTTAATATTGTTACCTGGCTACTTGTTTCAATCTGTGGTGTTACTATTCCAAATAAAAAAAAATTGTAAGGAAACATTCATTGTTACAAGTCTAGATGCCTTTTTTTTTTTTTTTTTTTTTTTTTTTTTTGTATTTTTGAGACAGGGTCTCTCTTTAGTCTCAGCTGGCTTGGAGCTTGCTCTATAGACCAGGCTAGCCTTGAACTCACAGAGATCTGCCTGCCTCTGCCTCCGGAGTGCTGGGATTAAAGGCGTAGATGCTTTTTGAAAAGATTAACATTCAGGTTATTGACAGGAAGCCAGTTAACTTCAATGTTGGTGAAGAGTAGATGGCTGCTTTTCTTGGGAGAATGGGGGCCCAGTGAATTTAGAGGATTGTTTTTTTTTTTTTTTGTCTTTTTGTCTTTTCCAGACAGGGTCTCCCTGTAGCCCCAGCTGTCCTGGAAGTCACTCTGTATACCAGGCTGGCCTTGAACTCACAAAGATACACCTGCCTCTGCCTCTGCCTCCTGAGTGCTAGGATTAAAGGCCGGCGCCCACCACACCCCACTGAATTTAGAGTTTTAATTCTCCCTCTCCCTGTAGATTATTGGATTATTAAGGATAGTTTCTTTTTTCTTTCTTTTTTTTTTTTGAAGAATTGTAAAAATAGTTTGTGTGTATGAGTGCATTTCCTGCATGTATGTGTGCCAGTGTCATGCAGTGCCCACAGAGGTCAGAAAAAGGCATGGATCCACTGAAACTGGAGTTAGGGTTGGTTGTTAGCCACATGTGGTGTTGGGAATTGAACTTGGGTCCTTGGCAAGAACAGCCAGTGCCCTTAATTGCTGAGCATCTCTCCAGCCCCAAGGATAGTTTATTTGTAAAACCATTTTTTTCTTTGAGGGTTTTTTTTTTTTTTTTTTTTGACACAGGGTCTCCCTGTAGCCCCAGCTGTTCTACAACTTGCTCTATAGACCAGGGTGGCCTTGAACTCATCAAGATCCCTTGGCCTCTGCCTCCGCCTCCGCCTCCGCCTCCGCCTCCGCCTCCGCCTCCGCCTCCGCCTCCCTAGTTACTGGGATTAAAGGCATGCACCACCACTCCTGGCCCTTATGAAAACATCTTTTAACAAAAGTTGTTGAATGTGGTAAGCAAGGAAACAGGTTGAGAGTGAATGTTGTTGGGATTTAAGGTCATACAGATTATGTGATATCAAATTTAGATAGGTAGATCTTGTGTTGGTGAGGTAGTTTTTTTGTTTTTTGTTTTTTTTTTTTTGTTTTTAGTCCCAGCTGGACTGGAGCTTGATATGTAGACCAGGCTGGCCTTGAACTCCCAGAGTTGCCTCTCCCCAGTGCTGGGATTAAAGGTGTGTTAGTGAGTTTTATAGTTCAGAGAACACGGTTCATCACGTTAGTTTTTAGGTTGGTGCTCTTTAATAATGTCCCATTGTTCTTGAGCCAGTGGCTGTGTTTGAAGAAAACCAGTTACTAAGAAGGGCATAGATGTGTGGTATTTTGCCTGTCTTGGAAAAGGAAGCCTATAACATAGACAGGATTGGAATATGAAGTTAAAAAATGTGGTTCACTTGTCTCTGTTGCAATTATTCCAGTTGTGATTGTTTGCTTTGAGGAGTTCAAGTTTATTAAAATACTCTGGAAAGAATTAGTTTGTGAGTTAATATCTTTGGAAGGAGGTGACTTAAAGCTTTAATGGGACTTAAAATTGTGGTACTTTTTTTGGTCTTTTTGAGATAGGATCTCCCTTTAGTCAGAGATCCACCTGCCTCTGCCTCCTGAGTGCTGGAATTACAGGTGTGCACCACCACTCCCAGCTCTAGATACATTTTTTAAAAAAATAAGGTTGTTTAACAGGGCAGTTAAGTTTTTCCGTTTTGTTTTTCTAGATTGACAAAAAGTGTTATTTGGGTCATGTGAATATTACATTAAAAAAGCTTAGCTCTTCTAGTACAGGGGTTACATATGAGGAAGAAGGAAAGAACTCTATGGTTCAGTTTGCCATGTTCAGAGTTTTGATAAGTTAGATTTTTTTTTATTTTTACCCTGTGTTATACCATTAAGTAGTTATATTTAAGTGTAATGAAAAATGAAGTACTTAGAGCATATATATAGCTTTTTGTGAAACTTATTACAAAATCCAAGAATAAAGGCCTTTAAAATTAATTATTTTTCATAAAGTGACAGAATCTCTGTTGTCCTTGTTCCCTTTCTACCATCCCCCTTGCTACAGATAGAACCTCGCATGACAGGCCATGTTAGCTCCAGCTGGCCTGGAACTCAGTTTGTAAACCAGGCTGACTGTGAACTCACTGAGATCCACCTGTCTCTGCCTCCCGAGCACCAGGATTAAAGGCATGCCCCACCACACCTGGTTTAAAGAGGTTCTTAGCCCACCATGTGGGTGCTGGGAATCAAACCCTGGTCTTCTGCAAGAGTAGTTGGTGCTCTTAACCACTGAGCCATCTCTCCAGCCCCTAGATTCTAACACTCAGTTATATATCCTCAGCCCCACAATTTTATATTTAATGCTATTAGAGTAGAAAAGGTTAAATTTTGGTGGATTGAGGTGATCATAAGTTATTTAACATTCTGATAAGTTTTGTCATGGGGTCTCTATTTCAGATTGTCAGCTAATTAATAGAGTAGTTTTGTTGTTTAGAAAACTTGTAGTTGAGATAGTGGAGGAGACTTTATAGCCTTTTTTTTAATGGGTAACATACTTGCAGCATTTTTACCATTTTTTTCTTTTTTTTTTTCATTTTTATCTTTCAAGTTTTTACTGTAGCTTCTATCTAGACTTGTGTGCTTATGTTTTCAGAGGTTGGCAAAATGCCCATAAATACCATTTTTTTCGATGAGTGGGATATAAGAATTTATTGGGTAAAAAATCCAGAGTTGGGTGGTCATCAGATTAGGTGACATCATTTTTTTTTTTTTTACATTTAAAAAAAAATTTTTCTTTTCTTTTTTACTTGTATGAATGTACTGTCTGCATGTAGGTTGCAACCGTGTCGTGCAATGCCGAGGACGTCAGAAGAGGGCATTGGATTCCCCTGGAACTGGAGTTAAAGATGGTTCTCAGCTGCCATGTGGGTGCTGGGGGTCGAACCTGGATCCTCTGCAAGAGCAGTCGGCACTCTTAACCACTAGGCCATCTCTCCAGCCCTAGGTGAAGTCATTTTTAATGAGGTCTTTATTAGAGTACATAAGTTGATTTTCACCACTCAGTAATTAAGGGGAGACTAAATACTAATTTGCACACAGGATCCTGAAATTTTGACAGTAAGGAATTTAGTAACAAACACATTTAAAGGAAAATTGTAACATAGACCCCAGAAATCCAGGTTGCTAAGATAATTGGAAAGACTTGAACAGGATTCACTGTAAGTAATGAATGAGTGTGGTTTTGTGAATGAAATATATTAATAACATTTGAACTTTTCAAGGCACTCTTGGAAAGAACAGGCTACACACTCGATGTGACCACTGGACAGAGGAAGTATGGGGGACCGCCTCCAGATTCCGTTTATTCAGGTCAGCAGCCTTCTGTTGGCACTGAGGTAAAGAAACTAAAAACTTGTACCTTTTGTAGTAAAAGTACAGGTGTCTGGTTTACTAAAGAATTCTCTATAATTGTTATTGCATATTTAATTTGTAGATATTTGTGGGGAAGATCCCCAGAGATCTATTTGAGGATGAACTTGTTCCATTGTTTGAGAAAGCTGGACCTATATGGGATCTTCGATTAATGATGGATCCACTCACTGGTCTCAATAGAGGTTATGCGTTTGTCACTTTTTGTACTAAAGAAGCAGCACAAGAGGCTGTTAAACTGGTAAGTCTCCCCCCTCACCCCCAAGTCTTTTATATACACTATCCTTAATGTCAGGTTTTTCTTATGTGCCATAAGTTTATTAATTACTTTTTGAAGTGCTAATCAGGTAGTGTGCCTTTAAATTTCCCAAAGTTAAGATAGAAGATCTATAAGGTGGTGCTGTAGAATTCATAATTGACTGTTGAAACATGGGTATTTCTGTTTAAGTTTCAAATTATGGTTTATATAACTTCAGATTAGTTTTAATTCTGTGAATTAAGAAGATTGAGTTGGGTATGTTAGCTTAACCTGAAATTCCTGTACTGAGGTAGGATTGCCGTAAGTTTGAGGTCAGCCTGGTGGGGTATAGAGGAGAAACCAATAAAAAGTTTAAGAGCCAGGGGTGAGTTAAAGTTTACAGAATGTATCACATCTGTAGATAACTTACAGCCTCATCTCTCTTGTGTGTGATTCTAAGCAGACTTAAAATCTGCAGGCTGATTTCTCTTGGAAATGTTTTTTTCTTTTTGGTCTTTTTGAGACAGGGTCTCCCTGTAGCTTCAGCTGGCCTAGAATTCCGAGATCCACCTGGCCCTGGGTTTAAAGGCATGCCATGCCTTGTTCCCAAAATATTTTTCATTCTTCCCAATTAGATATGCAGAGTACTTGGGACTAGACATCTTTCAAATTAAGGTTTTTAAAAAAATATTATTTTTATTTTATGTGTATGGTAATACTGCCTGCCTGTGTGTAAGTGCACCTGTGTCATGCAGTGCCCTTGGAGTCAGAAGAAGGCATCAGATATCCCCAGAACTGGAGCTGTGGATGATTGTTAGCTGCCATGGGGGTGCTGGGAATCAAATTCAGGTCCTCTGCAAAAGTAGTCAGTGCTCTTAACTGATGAGCCATCTATCTAATCCCAGATGTCAGGGTTTTTTGATAATCTGGATATTTGCATAATTTTTGACAATTACATACTTGCAGACAATGTGTTGTGATACCGTTTATTCCCATTAATCTGCCTTATTACCCTCCCATTACTGCTGACCCTGTCTTCCAATTAGTCCCTCTCCTCCTTTCATGAATTTTCGTGTCAGACTCAACTGAGTTTAATTAGGGTTGCTTGTATGAGCATGTGTAGGGGGGCCTTTGCTGGATTGTGGACAACTTACCAGTGGCTTCACCACTAAAGAAAATAGCACCCTCTCCCTCAACAACAATTAACTGACAAAAACTGCATGTGGCCCACCCTGATCAATGATGGAATGTTGGAGGGGCCAATCTTGCACAAGTCCTATGCAGGTAATCTCAGCTTCCGGGTGTCTCTACTTACAAAGGCCATGTCATATCCAGAAGACTGGATAGTATTCCTCTTCACCCTCTGACTAGTCTTTCCGTCCTACTTCCATGATATTCTGTGAGCCTTGGAGGGGGTGATAGAGATGGCCTGTTTAGGGGTGAATAATCAATAGTCATTTATTTTCAGCACTTTGACCACTTTTGAGGTAGTCACTACAGTAAGAAGCTTTTATGTCTAGGGCTGAGAGCAGCACTAGTCTGTGGTAGAATATAAACATAAATATTTAGAGGGAAATTGACTACATGTCCACTTAGCAAAATATCATTAGATTGCTCCTTAGGACCTATAACCTCCCTAGTCTAAACTTTAGGCCAGGTTTGCAGTACCAGGCCTGCAATTTCTTCTGTGAAGGTGGCCTCAGATCCAATCAGAAAGTGGTTAGGGTAGTTATACCACTACTGCACACTTTGTGTATAATCTTTAATAGCATTCCTAACCTAGAATTCTGAATTGCTACAAAACCAATCTCCCTCCCTCCCTCCCTGGAGGGTCTTTTGTACCCCAGGCTGGCTTCAAAATAATTTGCTGTCTAGCCAGGGATGACATTCCACCTTTACCCCTCAAGCACCATGACCAGTTCAAAGTCAACCTTTTTGTGCATCTTGTTTGATTTTCTGATTAGGGATGCTCACCTTCTATCAAATTTTAAGGCAGACCTTAAGAAAAAGAGGACAAGGGGCTGGAGAGATAGTCTAGCAGTTAAGAGCACCGACTGCTCTTGCAGAGGACCCGGGTTCGATCCCCAGCACCCACATGGCAGCTAAGAACTGTCTGTAACTCCAATTCCAGGAGAACTCCAGTTCCAGGGGAATCCGACACCCTCTTCTGACCTTGGCTTTGCACGACACGGGTGCACAAACCTACATGCAGACAGTACATTCATACACGTATAAAAATAAATAAAATTAAAAAAAAAAAAGAGGACAAATGTACTTTATTTTCTGTAGTGTTTTAATCCCTCTGCTTATGAGTATAATTGAATATGGAGGCTTTAACATTAGGGCTGTATGTATTTTTTTTTTTTTTAGGAAATTTTTATTTGTATTTTTATTTTTTAAATTTTATTTATTTCTGTATGTGTATGAATGTACCGTCTGCATGTAGGTTTGTGCACCCGTGTCGTGCAATGCCACGGAGGCCAGAAGAGGGTGTTGGATTCCCCTGGAACTGGAGTTCTGGAATTGGAGTTTCAGCTGGTTCTCAGCTGCCGTGTGGGTGCTGGGGATGAACCTGGGTCCTCTGTGAGAGAGGTCGGCGCTCTTAACCTCTAGGCCATATCTCCAGCCCCTCTCTTTGTTTTTTATTATTTTTTGGTCTTTTTGAGCAGGGTCTCCCTGTAGCTCTGGCTGACCTGGAACTCACTCTGTAGACCAGGCTGGCCTTGAACTCACAGAGATCCACCTGCCTCTCCCTCCCAAGTGCTAGGAGTAAAGGTGTGCTTTTTTTTTTGGAGATGGAGTCACCCTATGGTCCAAGCTGGCCTGGAACTCACAGAGATCAGCTTGACTCTGCCTCCTGAGTGCTGGGCCCAGCCTCTCTTTAATCATTCATTCATGGGTCTCACTATGTAGCACCTGTAGCACTGCCACCTGGAACTTTGTTGACCAGGCTGACCTCGAACTCTGAAATATGCCTGCTTCTGATCTGAAGTGTTGGAACTAAAGAATAAAGACGGGCATTACCATACTCAACCTCTATTTTTATGTGATTTGCCTGCATGTATGTGCTCCATGTGTACGTAGTGCCCATGGAGGCCAGAGAGGCCAGTTGGAGTTGCAGATGATTGTTAGCTATGTGAGTACTGGGGACCCAACCTGGATCCTCTACAAAAGCAGCCAATGCTCTTAATTGCTGAATCAGCTTTCTAGCCCCTGGTATTTTCTCTTTCTCTCTCTCTCTCTCAAAAGTAGGAGTAAGTTGAAGGTGAAGAATGATGGAGACAAGGAATTATTACTAATAAACCTAATGTAGAATTTAGAAATTGATACCACTTAGTTTTTGAAAAGAATCATTAAGTTGACATAGGCTAAACTTAATTTTTGCTGATAAATTACAGTAGGTTCTCATTAGAGCTTATTTCTGCAGGTATCAAGAAGCCATAGTAGGCTGGAAAGGTAGCTCAATGGCTAAAGGTAATTTTTTTTTTTTCCTTCCTTTTTTTTCCAGGGGCGGGGGATCTTTTTGAGACAGGGTCTCCCTGTATCCCCAGCTGGCCTGGAAATCACTATGTAGACCAGGCTGGCCTTGAACTCAGAGATCCACCTGCCTCTGCCTCCTGAGTGTTGGGACTAAAGGTGTGCACCACCATTTTTTTTTTTTTCTTCCTTTCTTTTTCCTAAGCTAGGTGACCAGAGTTGATTCCCTGGAATGCATGTAAAGGTGGAAGGAAGGAGAGAACTCACTCCATAGTTTTTTCTTGACTTCCAAAGGTGTGCAGTGTCTAGTGCCCCTGTACACATATACAGCAGTAATAAATGAAATAAAAAAAAAACCACAAGCTATAGAATGAAGATAAATAGTAGAGGATGACAGCACAGAACTGTTAGCATGATTTTATCCAACTATGTTGGCTTAACAAATACAACCCAAAGTTATATTATGTTCATTTGTAGTCTCCGTATATGTCATTATATGTTAATATAAATGTTTTATATGTCTTAACTCTAATATAGAAAGTTATGTAGATAACCCACCTATCCTTTTTGATTGGTCTAGGAACAAACTGGTTTTAAAACTCCACACATTGCTTTCTAGGTTTTTCTGTTATGACTCAAGTTCTTATCTGGGATCATATGTTTTTATTATTGGGTTATTAATAGGCTTTTATTAATTTATTAATAGGCTTTTGCCTTTTAGGTGCCTTGTAAAAGATTTTTGATCAGATTCATACCTGTTGGATCACATTGGATGTATCAGCATTTGCTTCTTCCCTCCCCTTTTTCTAAAATGGATTCTTTACTGTGCATAAGTTTTGGGGATTTGCTTTAATAGAACTAGATTTTAGAGGAGATGTAATTGCTTTCCATGGAAAATACAAAATTAAAATTGTCTTTTTTTTTTTCTTTTCCTTTGCTATTTTCTGTCTCTGGAAATAACTGTTATCTTCTTAAATAATTTCTCAAGAGAGTAACTCCTTGTTTTGGGGGGGTGTGGTCTTTTTAAGACAGGGTCTCCCTGTAGCTCCAGCTGTCCTGGAACTCACTCTGTAGACCAGGCTGGCCTTGAATTCACAGAGATCCGCCTACCTCTGCCTCCCGAGTGCTAGGATTAAAGGCGTGTGCCACCATGCCTAGCTTGAGAGCAACTTTTGGTCATCCTTATTTGGGTCACATCTTCAGGTTCTGTTTGAATTACAGGGTTAATTTTTGTAGAATTGAAGTCATTCTAGTTATACATGACCAAATGTTGAGAAAATGCCTTCTGAATTTTTTATAGATCAAACTTGAACACTTTCTTTGGGGCTATTTTAGGTTGAACATCTTTTGTTAATGGTTTGTGGGTTTTTTTTGTCTTTTCGAGACAGGGTCTCCCTGTAGTCCCAGCTGTCCTGGAACTCACTCTGTAGAACAGGCTGGCCTTGAACTCACAAAGATCCTCGTGCCTCTGCCTCTGCCTCTGCCTCTGCCTCTGCCTCTGCCTCCACCTCCCAAGTGCTAGGATTAAAGGTGTGTGCCACCACCACCCGGCTGGTTTGTGTTTTTTTTAAGGTATATTTTTATTTCGTATGTGTGTGTACCTGACTACATGTGTACCATGTGTGTGCTTGGTGCCCCTGGAGGCCAGAAAAGGGTGATGGATCCTCAGGAACTGGAGTTAGAGATGGTTGGGAGCTGCCTTGTGGGTGCTAGGAACCAAACCTGGGTCCTCTGCAAGAGCAGCAGGTTCTCTTTACTGCTGAGCCATTTCTCTAGCCACTTGCCTGTCCCAATTTAAATAACAGTTTAGCTAGTTTGTTCCCCTAGATTAAAAACTGTTACAGATTATAAATTTGCATATGAATTATCTATAAAAATCCCTCTTAGGCAGAAACAGCTAGGAGATAAAGCCATTATAGAGAGCACTTCTATTAATGCCAACAGAAATACATAGCATCTTAGTGGTGTGGTGGCTTATGGAGTGTGAAGAGAATCTCCTGAGCTACATATGGGCAGCCCCAGGAGCTATGCCCAGTCCAGCCACCTGGCAGGTACAATCTGCCACACAGACCCACATAAACCCTGGGAGAACCCAGTATACTGGGATAGTCCCAAGATAGGGGAGATCCATTCCACTACTGTCATGTGGTATTTGCAGTTATAACACCCAGTACAGGAGTGTTCTTCCCATTACATGATCCACTCTAATTGTTTTATGCAATGTGGTGTTATAGTATTTAGTTCCACCACTTTACCCAGTGCCCACCTCCATACATTTGGAGCAGCTTGGGTTAATTAATATTAATAGCTGAAATAATGAAGTTAAGCAGATTTCTTTTTTGATTGATTTTTGTTTTGTTTTGGTGTTTTTGAGACAGGGTTTTCCTGTAGCCCAAGCTGGCCTTTAACTCTATATATAAACCAGGCTGGCCTTGAACTCAAAGAGATCTGCTTGCCTCTGCCTCCCAAGCAGTAGGATTAAAGGTGTGCACCACCCACCCAGCAACCTCCTTTCTAATGCAGTAAAGAACATCCTGCCCAGGGCTGGCACCACAGTGGGCATGGGCCTTTCCATATCACTCAACATTCAAGAAAATACCCCATAGACATGACCACAGGCCAGTCCAATGGAGGAAATTCCTCAGTTGAGGCAATTCCTCAGTTGAGGCTTCCTCAACCCAGGTGTGTCCAATTGACACTAAAGCTATCCAGCACAGGTTTTTTTTTTTTTTTTTTTTTGGGCCTGGATCTCAGAGATCTGGTTTCATTTTGTCTTCCTTCCTCCCAAGAGAGAGTGGATTAATTCGTTCAACCAACCCACATACCCCTGCGGATTCTGTTCCTTTTCTGTTTTTTTTTTTTTTTTTTTTATTTTTTGCCGAAGCAAGGAGCTCCTGTACCCAGTGGCACTCTGTAGAACAGGCTGGCCTTGAACTCACAAGATCCTCCCCTGCCTCTGCCTCCCAGTGCTATGATTAAGTCAGTGCTCTGGGGTTTCATTCTGGCTGTTGCTGATTTCAACTTCATACTTAATAAGTAAATTATTTTTGATGAAAGTCTCTTAGTGATTAACGTTGAAACAAGATTTTTCTATAAGTTCCCATGTTCTGCCATCTTCTGAGTATACTTCCATTTAATTAATATGGTCAAGAATGAGATTTTGTGCCATGTTGGCAATTCGTGCCTGTCTAGGATTTCACACAAAATGAGCAAAGTATATAACATGAAGCCTCTCAGGTTGAATTGAAGATTTTTGGTCAACATAAAATTAAAAAGGCTGAAGAATACGACAGATGCAGGTTGGACCAGTACTGTAATACAGGTATTGGGCTACCGCCACAGACAGAGGAACCTGTAAAATACCTATGTTTCAGAAAATCCGTTTATTTAATTTANATTTTTAAATTTTATTTTCTGTATGTGTACAATGTACTGTCTGCATGCAGGTCTGTGCACCCGCTGCCGTGCAGTGCCGCGAGGTCAGAAGCAGGGTCTCGGGATTCCCTGGAACTGGAGTTCTCCGGAACCGGAGTTTCAGACGGTTCTCGGCCGCCATGTGGGTGCTGGGGATCGAACCGCGGGTCCTCTGTAAGAGCGGTCGGCGCTCTTAACCGCTAGGGCCCCTCTCCAGCCCCCAGCACAAGTTTTTAAGCGTTACTAGTCCTCTTCTAAGATGGGATGGGGTGTGCTGTAGATGTCCCAATTTTGGCTGAGTATTCCATTGACACTCTTGTATTCAACTGGTTGAAAGATTTTGTATTGACTGCATGAAGAAATTTCTGTGATGTCTGAGAGCTGGTATAATCTGTAGATAGGAATTTAGGGGTTATTTTGATAGTTAGCTACTTGCTAAGCAAGCAATAGCTAGATGGAACTACTTTTTTTTTAATTTTTTTTATTTCTGTATGTGTATCAATGTACTGTCTGCATGCAGGTCTGTGCACCCGTGCCGTGCAGTGCCTCGGAGGTCAGAAGAGGGTCTCGGATTCCCCTGGAACTGGAGTTCTCCCGGAACCGGAGTTTCAGACGGTTCTCGGCCGCCATGTGGGTGCTGGGGATCGAACCCGGGTCCTCTGTAAGAGCGGTCGGCGCTCTTAACCGCTAGGCCACCTCTCCAGCCCCCAGCACAGGTTTTTAAGCGTTCTGTCCTCTTCTAAGATGGGATGGGGTGTGCTGTAGATGTCCCAATTTTGGCTGAGTATTCCATTGACACTCTTGTATTCAACTGGTTGAAAGATTTTGTATTGACTGCATGAAGAAATTTCTGTGATGTCTGAGAGCTGGTATAATCTGTAGATAGGAATTTAGGGGTTATTTTGATAATATATCCATTTAGCAGAGTAATAGTAGGTTTGCTACAAATGGGCCTATAAACTCCCACCCATGGGCTCTTGGCCAGGTTTGTGGTACCAGGCTTGTATTTCTTCTATGAGCCAGTCTTAAATTCAATCAGAAAGTTGTTGGTTACCCCCATGTAGTTCACAGGGTTCACTGCTGGGTGACATTACTTTTTTTCTCCTTAGCAGTTTACATAGTACCTTCTGATACTATGAAAGCCGGGGAGAAATATTCCTGGCCTGTTTCAACTTAATTTTTTTTTTTCATGTCCTCTGACTAATATGTATAATAATAATCAGCAGTGGGGTCTTACCATCAAGTCTTGGTGGGCAACTAAGAGCAATAGGAGGGAGGAGCCTGTTATTACAAGGGATCTCAGGGCTACTTCTGACCACATATCCCACACCTGGCCACCTATGGCTTCTAAGAGGAGCAAACTCCCTTGTGTAGAGGATAACTCTCACACACGAATATGTATGAAGTTTACAAAATACTATGTTACCAGCACTTTGGGAAGTGGAGGGAGGCCGATCTCTGAGAGATGGAAGCCAGCCTAGTCTATATAGTGAGTTCCAGGTCACCTGGGGCTACAGGGAGACCCTGTCTCAAAAAGATGGAAACAACCAAAACCCCCCACAGCAACAGAATACTACGGTTTCCATATGGCTGTTTCCATCATCTTCAGTTTTAATTATCCCTATCTTCAGTTTTCTTTTTTTTTCTTTTTTTTAGACAGGGTCTCCCTGTATCCTGGCTGTCCTGGGAACCTACTCTGTAGACCAGGCTGGCCTTGAACTCACAGAGATTTGCCTGCCTCTGCCTCTTCCGAGTTTAGGTTTAAAAGGCGCTGTTTTCCCACTGTGGTGGTTCAGTTTTTTTTTTTCTTTGGGGTGCGGTGGGGGGTGGTTGGGTGTGGTTGGTATGGTCTCTTTTTTTTTTTAGTCCCAGCTTGTCCTGGAACTCACTATGTAAACCAGGCTGGTCTTGAACTCACAGAGATCCACTTGCTTCTGCCTCCCTAGTGCTGGGATAAAAGTCATGCACCACCTTGCCTGGCCATCTTCAGGTTTCTTAAATGACCTTACTCTACCCAGTATTGTTGGGCAGTGTGAAAAACCCATCCCAGTGAAACATGGTGGTGCACACCTTTAATGCTAGTACTTTGGTGGCGGGGGTAGGGATCTTGAGATGAGTCTTACCTACTGAATTCCAGGTCAGCCTGGGCTATATAACAGCAAAAACTTCTCAACAAAACCCCCATCCCTAAATGATGAAAATCTTTGAGAGAAGCAAGGTCTAAGTTTGTGAAAAGGTGACTAATGTTAACCTTCTCTGTTCATTGAGGGACAAAGACTGCCTAAGCTGCTACATTATTTTAAATTCCACCTGAATCTCTAACTAGGCTGAAGTGACCTGTTTTGTTTTTATTTTATGTGTATGAGTGTTTGTATGCATGTATGTATATATGTGCACCATGTGTATGTCTGGTGCTCACAGAGGCCAGAACTAGTGTTGGATTCCTCTGCAACTGGAATTAACGGGGTTGTAAGCCTTCAGGAGAGTGTCGGGAACTAGATCTGGATCCTCTGGAAGAGCAAGTGCTCTCAAACTCAGCCATCTCTCCAAACCTGATTTAATTTTTGTTGTTTTTTATTTTACTGTTTTCTCTGCTGCTTTGTCTTTAAGGTACCTTTTTATTTTATTTCTGTATGTGTATGAATGTACTGTCTGCATGCAAGTGTGTGCACCCATGTCGTGCAATGCCGCGGAGGTCAGAAGAGGGTGTCGGATTCCCCTGGAACTGGAGTTCTTCTGGAATTGGAGTTTCAGACGGTTCTTGGCCACCATGTGAGTGCTGGGGATCGAACCCGGGTCCTCTGTAAGAGCGGTTGGCGCTCTTAACCGCTAGGCCATCTCTCCAGCCCAAAGGTACCTTTTCTTTTTTAAACATTCAGATTACTGAGGTTTCAGTTAAAAAAAAATTTGTTTTTTGAAACAGGTCTCAGGATATAGAGCAGGCTTACCTTGAATTCCAAGAGGTCCTCCTGCTTCTGCCTTCTGAATGTTAGGATTAAAGGCATATGCACCTGGCCATTGAAGGATCTTAACTAGTCTCACTGCCATTTGTTGAACTTTACAGTAATTCCATGTTGAAAATGACTTCTAGGGGCTGGAGAAGAGGGCTCAGTGGTTAAGAACACTTAACTGCTTTTCCTGAGGTCCCACTTTTGGTTCTGAGCATCCACATGGTGCATGGTGGCTAACAGCTGTATCTAGTTTTGGGGGATCTCACAACTTTTTCTGGCCATATATATAGTGCACTTGCTGTATTAGTCACTTTTCTGTTGCTGTGATAAAACACCATGACCAAAGGAAATTATAAAAGGAAGAGTTTATAGTCACTTTTCTGTTGCTGTGATAAAACACCATGACCAAAGGTGTTTTGGTCATGTTGTTTTATTCTTATAAAGGAAGAGTTTATGCCGGGCGTGGTGGCGCACGCCTTTAATCCTAGCACTTGGGAGGCAGAGGCAGGCGAATCTTTGTGAGTTCAGGGCCAGCCTGGTCTACAGAGTGAGTTCCAGGACAGCTGGGGCTACAGGGTGACCCTGTCTCAAAAAGACCAAAAAAAAAGGAAGAGTTTTTTTGAGCTTACGATTGATGGTTCCAGGGAATCAAGAGTCCATTGTGGCAGGGAAGCATGGTGGCTGGGGCTGGAGCAGCAAGCCGAGGGTCACATCTCACAATGAGCACAGGAAGCAGAGAGAGAGATGGGGACTGCAAGGCTTGTTAAACTCACTAAGCCTGCCCCCAGTAAAGTACTTCCTCCAGCACAGCCACACCTTCTAAGACCTCCAAGAACAGTGCCACCAACTGGAGACAAAATGTCTGAATACTTAAACCCTATGGGGGACACTCATTCAAACCACTACACTTGCATATAGGCAAAACACTCATATAATAAAAATAGAAAGGCATTACAAAAGTGACTTTTCAAATAAGGTCTCCCTATAGCCCCAGCTGTCCTGGAACTCACTCTGTAGACCAGGCTGGCCTTGAACTCACAAAGGTCCGCCTGCCCTTGCCTCCCAAGTGCTAGGATTAAAGGACTGCGCCACCATGCCCGGCCAAATAAGGTTTTTTAGTCCAATTCTGATGCCTCTCCACCTTCCTGCTTATCATTAAGCTTCCCACCCAGTTCCACCCATACTTTTGCTTCTTTTTTTTTTTACTGTCTTTTTGATACAGGGTTTCCTGCAGCCTCAGCTGTGTAGATCAGGCTGGCCTTGAACTCACAGAGATCCGCCTGCTTCTGCCTCCTGAGTGCATACTTTGCATTCTTTTTCTGTTTTTCTTTTTTCCCCTTTGCTCTTTTGCTTTTCTTCATTCTGACACAGGGTGTCCCTATAGCCCCAGCTGGCCAGGAGCTTGCTATGTAGACCAGGCTAGCCTTGAACTAACAGCAATCCACTGGTCTGTACCTCATGAGTGTTGGGGCTAAATGCATACACCACCACATCTGGCCGTACTTTGCTTTCTTTTTTGACCTCAAAGTAAGCCATTACTCTTCATTCCAAGACTATCTTCTGCTGTTCTGTTTTCAGTCTAGTTATTAGTGCTGTTGGCTTATTAGGTTGTTTAGATAGCCATCCTAGATTTTGAGGTGCTTACCTTCTAATAGATCCATGATAGTGTCTTCAACATGAAGAACTTGCATTATTTCTGTTAAAACAGTCATGTAGCTATACAAATAACCTGACTGGCTAAGTATTGTCATCATTTATGATACTGGAAGTTACAGTATTTATGTCTACCTTAAAGATTTTCTCACTGCCATTTGCAGTAATTTAAAATTCTGTGCTTTGTTCAGTTGTAGGGATTAAGGATAGATTAATGGGTGATGATATTTTTTCTTTTAACCCTTCTATGGGATATTTGGAAATAATTGTTTCAGATTATAACAAAAACAAGGAAGGAGGCTTGGTTTGTACCTTACTTGAATGATAAAGTGGTACTCATGAAAGTGTTTTAATCCCTTGTATCACAGAAACCAGGTGATGCACACCTATAATCCCAGCACTGGAGAGGTGGAAGCAGGGGGATCAGAATTGTGCTACCTAGCTGGTTTGAGGCCAGCCTGGGATACCTTGTCTAAGAACAAAAAACCAGGCTGGGCATGATGATGCACTCCTTTAAAACCAGCACTCCAGAGGCAAAGGCAGGTGGATCTTTTGAATTCAAGGCTAGTCTGATCTATATACAGAGTGCCCAACACAGCAAAAGCAACAACATGAGACAGTGCCTCAGTCACAAGCAAGGGGCTGGAGGGATAGTTCAATGGTTAAGAACACTTACTGTTCTTCCAGAGGCCCTGGCTCAGTTCCTAGCACCCACATGGAGGCAAACAACTGCTTTTAACTCTAATTCCAGGTGATCCAATGCCCTCTTCTGTCCTCTGCAAGCACTACATGCAGTGATAACTTAAACACTTGTAGGCAAAAACACTCAAATAATCTAAACCATATGAACCAGGAACGAAGACCATATGTATGTTTCTGTGGTGTGCTGCTGAATTGGAACCCAGTCCACAGTAGTCCCCCAGAATGGGAATAATACAGTGAAGGAATATTGTGGCTAATAGTGCCTGTGTTACAAACAGTAATTGATGAGATGTCCACTTGCATGTTGATAGTTAAAATTTGATTGTTATTTTGCTTTTTGATAGAGGAGGATCATGTTGGTGGGGGTAAAGGCATATATCTCCACACCATAATTTGTGTTGCATTTGGTGGTGCATGTGTACGTAGACCAATATGGCCTTGATCTCATAGAGATCTGCCTGTCCCTGTCTCCCGAGTGCTGGGATTAAAGGCCCACACTACCATGCCCAGTACAAATTGATATTTTAATGGCCACTGATTTACCAAATGGGCTGTGTACAATGTGCTTATAACAGTTTTTTTAAAAACTTAGTATGTTATGTATTGTGTTTTGTCTGCATGTATGTAAGACATAACTCCTCCACTAGCATTATAGGTGGTAGTTAACTGCCATGTGAGTATTGGGAATTGAACTTGGGTCCATCTCTTAGTCCTTGTTGTGAAGCCATTTTGATTAATGCAGCTGACAAAGAGATTCATGAAATATTTTATTGCATTTTAGCAAATACTTGTTGCTTAGCATATAAAATATTTTGAGTGCTCAAAATTTTTATTACTGAAACTTCCATAGTACAGCACAGAACGTTTTTCATACTCGCTGCCTTCTTTACTGTCTCTCATTGCCCTCTCTTGGTGATCCTCTTCCTTCATCAGATAACCCCCCTTCTGCCTTGGTGTGAACTGTGTATAAATCTAGATTCTGTATGTGAGAGAAAATATTAACATGAATATTTTACAGGTCTAAGTTGTTGACAGTGGAGAGTTTATGAGAACAGGAGAGGCTGTCTATAATTATAGTGCAAGCATATGGTATGAAGGACAAAGGAACGATGAAGGGTAAAAGCATGGGATACTTTGGGTTGGGGGTTGATAGAGGAGGTTTGTGAGAAAGATTTGAGTAGTACAGTGAAGAAAATAGGGGCTGGAGAAATAGATGGCTTAGTGGTTAAGAGCACTGGTTGCTCTTGCAGAGGACCCTGGTTTGGTTTCCAGAATCATGGAGGCTAACAGTCATTCCTTAGTGATCCTTAAGTGACCCTCTTCTGACCTCTGTGGCCATTGCATGCATGGGTGCACTTATATACAGGCGGGCAAAATATACATAAAAAAAATCGAAAACTGAATCGAAAGAAAAATGAGGCTACTTGCATTATTTCCTAGAAGTATATAGCAAATGTCAAAGTTGGTAGCTTATAAAACTGCAATGCTAAATAAGTTGCATAGTACTATTGGAAGGTTTGAGCCTTGAAATGGGTAGCATAACGTAAAGTGGAAAAATATTAGATGAAATGAACAAAGGCCCACAGAAGGATGACAGCAATAGAGGGAGATCAGCGATGTTTTTAAAGAAATGATAGACTACCAGTGTTGGTTTATAGTTTTTAATCCAGCTTGCTTTATTTTGTTCGGTCTCACTCTGTAACCCAGGCTGACTTTTAACTTGTAGCAGTCTTTGTGCTAAGTCTCCCAAATACTGATTACTGGCCTGTACTATCACTACTCTATTCATTGTTATTGGCGATTTATATAAGAGGGTTTTGGTGGGGTGGGGGGGTGTTGGGTTTTTTGTTTTTGTTTTTGTTTTTGTTTTTCTCTTGAATCCTTAAAGTAGTGATAATAGTACCTTGGATGAGAAAATCAAGATACGAAGCATTTTAGTATCCTAGGAAAGATAGTTTATACTGTGTATGCTTGACAGAAGTCAAATCTGTGTAAAACTTAATTTTACAATCAGTGGTGTGAATCAGCAATGTTGTAGCCAAGTAAGGCCAAATAAATGAAGACTTCGCTTAGATGTTAAGGTAAAACAGACCACACCCAATAGAGATGTATGAGGTCCCTGAGTAAAACTTGGTCTCCAGTTTATCTTAGGGTCCTTAGTCTCAGTCTGCATATATCAGTATTATATTAATGGGTGGCACTTTTAAGTGATACTTAAAAAGAGTGTCCATTCCTGTAGGTAGTTTCCCTTGCCATTATTGGGGATCAAATGATTAGTCAAACTTGAGTCCTAAGCTTTATATGTAGGCACATGTAGATTTGTCATTTGAGTAAAAAATAGATTAATTGAATTTCTGTTTGTTTGTTTGTTTGTTTGTTTAGTGGTTTTGAGACAGCGTCTCCCTGTAGCCCCAGCTGGCCTGGAACTCGTTCTGTAGACCAGGCTGGCCTTGAACTCACAGAGATCCTCCTGCCTCTGCCTCCCAAGTGCTGGGATTAAAGGCATGTGCCACTCCGGCCGACACTAAAAACAGTTCTTAGCCGCCATGTGGGTGCTGGGAATCGAACCCAGGTCCTCTGCAAGAGCAGTCAGCACTCTTAACTGCTGAGCCATCTCTACAGCCCTCTAGAAAGTTTCTTTATACCGAGACAAAAACCTGCCTCTATAAAAATTCAATTTCGGGAGCTGGAGAGATGGGTCAACTGTTAAGAGCACTGACACTGACTATTCTTGCAAAAGACTCAGGTTTGATTCCCAGCACCCACATGGTGGCTAGCAAGCATCCATAACTCTAGTTCCAGGGGAACCTGATATGGGCATTGCACAACACGGATGCTTTTACTTACATACATACATACAGGCAGTACTCTCATGCAAATAATGTTAAATAAAATATAAAAATAAGTAAATAAGGGTCTCCCTAGCCCCAGCTGGCCTGGAACTCACAGAGGTCCACCTGCCTCTGCCTCCCTAGTGCTGGGATTAAAGGTATGTGCCACCACGCCTGGCTTAAAAAGACTGTTCTTAGATGCCATGTGGGTGCTAGGAATCGAACCCAGGTCCTCTGCAAGAGCAGTCGGCGCTCTTAACCACTGAGCCATCTCTCCAGCACTGTCTTTTTTTCTTTTTAATATTTTATGTATGTGTGTGTGTTGCCTACAAGTGTGTAACCGCTGAGCCATCTGTCCAGGCCCTGTATGACAATGTGTGAGAGGAAGCTCAGGTGCTTGCATACCACAATGCTTATGGCATGGTCAGAGGACAACCTTGGCTATTGTTTGACACTGACACTCTTTGTTTTCTGCTGTGTATGCCAGACTAGCTGGTGGATAATCTTCTAGGGATACTCCTTTCCCTGCCTCCCATCCCATCTTCCTTTGGGAGTTGGGTGCTACATGTCTGGCTTTACGTGGGCTCCGGGGCTTTGAACTCCTTTCCGTACTGTTTGCATAGCAAGCACTTTACCCACTAAACTACCTTCCAAAAGCCCCTCTGTTTTTGTGTTTTTAAGTGCTGAAGCTATTCATGTCAGAATTCATCTGTATTTTATACTTGGTTATCTCACTGTGGAATTGTGTCAAAAAGCTAGATTTGGAAAAAACAAAATCTTTCCAATATCTAGAACCCACAGCTGGCCTGGAGCTTGTTCTGTACACTAGGCTAGTTTTGAACTCACAGAGATCTGCCTGCCTCTGCCTCCCAAGTGCTGGGATTAAAACCCACTTTATTAGATAGGAAAGACCTCACATTTAGTTCATCCTTGGTACCATCATGGTGCGCTAAGAAATAAACCCTAACTGCTTGTGTAGTGCCAGTGTTTTATGAAAGTTAGGGTTTATCCATGTTCAGTTAGAACATTTTTTAAGGATTAGATTGTTTCTGTTATTTCTTTTTCCTATTATTACTGCATACAGGTGCACTCATTTGTGCAGTGCCCTTAGAGGCCAGAAGAGGGTGTTGGATCCTCGGATCCCCTCAAACTGGAATTGTAGATTGATGTTAGCTATCATGTGGGTGCTGGGAACTAACTGTACCTAGGTCCTCTGGAAGAGCAGCTAGTGCTCTTTTTTTGGGGCGGGGGGGGGTCTTTTTGAGACAGGGTCTCCCTGTAGCCCCAGCTGTCCTGGAATTCCCTCTGTAGACCACGCTGGCCTTGAACTCACAAAGGTCCGCCTGCCTCTGCCTCCCAAGTGCTAGGGCTAAAGACATGAGCCAGGGTCTCCCGTAGCTCCGGCTGTCCTGGAACTCACAGAGATCCACCTGCCTCTGCCTCCGAAGTGCTAGGATTAAAGGCATGTGCCACCAAGTCCAGCCTGTTTTTTTTTTTTTGTTGTTGTTGTTGTTGTTTTATCTTTTTGAGACAGGGTCTCCCTGTAGCTCCTGCTGTCCTGGAACTCACTCTGTAGACCCGGCTGGCCTTGAAGAGCAGCTAGTACTCTTAATCACTGAGCCATCTCTCCATCTCCACTCCTGGTTTTTTTTTTTTTGTTGTTGTTGTTCCTTTTTGAGGCAGGGTCTCTCTTTAGTCCAAGCTGGCCTGGAATTTACAGAGATCCACCTGCCTCTGCCTCCTCAGTGCTGGGATTAAAGGCGTGGGCCACCAAGCCTGGCCACTTTCCCTTTTAATTAGGGTTGGAATAAGGTGCTTGTTTTCTGATCCCTCTCCATTCTCTCTTTCCCTCCCTCTACCCTTTCTAGTCTATACTAGTCTATGTAGTTGATGCTGACCTTCTGCCTCAGCCTAAGATTACAGGGCACTTGGCTTTTCTTTTAGTCAAATGGGGATGAAAAAGAGTTAACCCCTGTAATAAACCATGCTAAGCCTACATGTTCTTTAAAGAAAATGATTGGTCTTCATATCTTTTATTTTTTTTCCCTGTCTTGGTTAGTTTGAATTACAAGGCCCATGACTATGGGTTGGAATTAAATAAATGGTTTTTCTGTAGACAATGATGGAAACGTTATTTAGAAGTATTGTTAATGTTGGTGATTGATGGAACCATTTGCTGCATAACAGATAGGTTGTCTCCCATTTATTCCTCAACTCATTGTTGCCTTGATGACATTTCTACATTCTCTGTTGTCTTGTTATTCCTAGATTTCTTGTAAGGGTTTTAGTTACTTTTCATAATATTTGTTGGCATAACCAAGAATTCAAGTATTTGTGATTTTTTTTTTTTCTTTAAGTTAGGCTTTAAAAAAATACTTTTATGTATGTGTATGAGTGTATTGTCTGCATGTATGTAAGTGCACCTGTGTAGTGCAATGCTTGTGGAATTGGAGTTACTGATGGTTGTTAGCGGCCAAGTGAGTGCTGGGTAGCAAACTTAGGTCATTTGCAAGAACAGCCAGTGCTTTTTACTGATGAGTCATCTCCAGCCCCTAAGTTAGGTATTTTCTTAATAGCTTTCTTGTGTTTAGAAAACTTGGAGGGAAAGGAAGAGACTATGAATCAAAAGCTTCTGTCATCAAAATAACTTATTTGTCTAACCTTCCATGCTTTTATTTTTGTCATTTATTTGTTTGTTTGTTTATTTATTTATTTGTTTGTTTGTTTAGACAGAGTCTCCCTATAGCCCCAGCTGGCCTGGAACTCACTCTGTAGAGCAGGCTGGCCTTGAACTCACAGAGATCCACCTGCCTCTGCCTCCTGAGTGGTAGGTAGGACTAAAGGTGTGAGCCACCACTCCCATCTCAAAGACGGTTCTTAGCCACCATGTGGGTGCTAGAAATCAAACCCAGGTCCTGTAAGATTAGTCAGGGCTCTTAACTTCTGAGCCTATCTCCAGCCCTTTTTGTGAATTCTTACAATTACACATGACCAAATTGAAAAAAGTCTTTGTGCCTGGCATACTGGCACATACCTTTAATCCCAGCAGATGGAGGTGGATCTCTGTGCATTCAAGGACAGCCTAGTCTACACAGTGAATTCCAGACCAGCAGGACCTCCAGGGAGACTGTCTCAAAAAGACCAAAAATAAAAAACTCTTTGTTAACCTGGTGTAGTGACACATGCCTTTAATCCTTGGGAAATAGAGGCAGGTGAATCTCTGACATCTAGGCCAGATTGGTCTACAGAGTGAGTCCAGACCAGGAAAACTGGGGCTGCAAGGAGACTCTGTCTCAAAAAGACCAAAGAAAAAAGCCTTTGTTAATGTTTGTGGAGCTTTCTGTTTGATGTGAACATTGGGGAGGGAATGCTACATGCTGAAATACAATTTATTGTGTTGTAGTTTAGCTATTATTGTAATCTGCTTATCCTTAATCCCCTGTAAGGATCAATTCATCTGTGGCTTTACTGTTTTCAGAAAATAAGGTTGGCATCTCTAAGAGTTTTTTCTAAAGGAGAAAATGTAGACAGATATACATGGCTATATGAGAAAAAGCATAAGACAGGATTTGTCAGCCTTGCCATTAGTGATATATCCAAGTGTTCTTTGTTAGAGTTGTCAGATATTTACCAAGATCCTTGACTTACCCATAACACACAAGGAACAAAACCTTGCCTCCCAGTTGTCCTCTAGAATCTGTGACAACCAGTGATATCAAATGTCTCTTGGGACAAAATCATTCCTATTGAGTACTTTTGTTGACCATCGTAGGACTTAGACATTTTAAAGTGTTTGATGTGTGAGCTTAGTTCATTGCTATTTGAATGAGTTGGCTAGTAGAAGCTTTAGGGAAGCGTTTTTCTTTGAGGCTTAGAAACTTAAAAATTGTGTATCTGAGAGCCTTTGTATTTTGTATAATGGGGTTTGTAGAAAGAAAGGAAAAGCAGTAGCCTGGAGTTTTAAGATGAATTTGCTATATTTGAGCTTTTGCTGGGATAATGACATTGAGTAATTTTTTTTTAATAGGCAAAATTTACAACTTTTCAAGAGTCATGTCTTTGTTATCAGAATTGTAAAAATGGAGAATTAGATATAAACTGATTGGTGATTGACATGTTCAGAAAGAAAAGTTTGAAATTTTTGAGTTGTAGAGAAAGCATTTGGATTTTAGGTTTTTTTTTGTTTTTTTTTTGTCTTTTTGAGATGGTCTCCCTGTAGCCCCAGTTGTCCTGGAACTCACTATATAGACAAGGCTGGCCTTGATCTCTAGAGATCCACCTGCCTCTGCCAACCATATGCTAGGATTAAAGTTGTGCACCACCATGCCCAAGTGGGTGTTAGTTTTTATCTGGAGATGAAAAGGGGATAAAGATGAATTAAATATATATACCCTATTCTACTTGATGTGCCCATTTTGCAAGAATAGGAGTAATAGAAGAATGGTTTTGAGGCCCAAACTCATATTGCTATGAAAACTCATTGGTTCTTTATATGTATAGGAACAAAGTTGATTTTGAAGTGAGGTGTGGGATTGGCCAATCAATAGTTATTGCTGCTACTGTTAGTGTTATTTTTTTTTTTTTAATTTTTTTTTTAAATTTTATTTATTTCGGTATGTGTATCAATGTACTGTCTGCATGCAGGTTGGTGCACTCGTGTCATGCAATGCCTCGGAGGTCAGAAGAGGGTGTCGGATTCCCCTGGAACTGGAGTTAAAGATGGCTCTCAGCTGCCGTGGGGTCCTCTGCAAGAGCAGATGGCGCTCTTAACCGCTAGGCCATCTCTCCAGCCCAACTGTTAGTGTTATTAACATAAGGTGGTTTTAAGTATGTGGTCCTACAGTCCACTTTTCCCAGACAAGTTGGAAACTTAGAATTTGGGTTTTTAAGTAGTAGAGTTGATACATTGTCACTTCAAAAGATTGTTTTACCTCTGCTCTGATATCTCATCATTCTCTAGGCAATGATTATTCTTTTTTTTTTATTTTTTATTTTTTATTATTTATTTATTTTTTGTATGTGTATGAATGTACTGTCTGCATGCAGGTCTGTGCACCCATGTCGTGCAATGCCGCGGAGGTCAGAAGAGGGTCTCGGATTCCCCTGGAACTGGAGTTCTCCTGGAATTGGAGTTACAGATGGTTCTTAGCCGCCATGTGGGTGCTGGGGATCGAACCCGGGTCCTCTGCAAGAGCATCGGTGCTCTTAACCGCTAGGCTATCTCTCCCCTGATTATTCTTATAGTAGTTTATAGTTGGTACCTGTGCTGGGACTTTATTGTATATTTGTTAAAAATGAAAAGGGGGGAAAAGCATTGGGTTTTGAAGACAAAAATTCCTAATTACAACATAGAAATAGAAAAATGTGTGGATATATGTTATGATTACCAGGAAGGCAGAAAGCTTGCAGGTCTTGAGTCATATTCCCTTGAATTTGAATACCTGATTGGGGAAGAATGAATTTAGAAGTTAAGATACTATAGATTCAGCAGCTTTTAAATGCAAACTGCTACAAAATGGATTCCTAATTTATCAAGTTTCCTGGGTTTAAGGGAATTCAAGAGTAAACTCATTAAATTCATAACTTATTTCATGTTCTATTTTTATGTGTGTGAGTGTTTTGCCTGCATGTATGTGAGTGAGTGCACCTGTGTCATTCAGTACTGGAAGGAGGTCAGAGGAGGACTCACATTCCCTGGAACTGGAATTCTGGATGGTTGTTAGCCACCATGTGGGTATGGGAACTGAACCTGAATCCGCTTCAAGAGCAGTCTTAACCTTTGAGCCATTTCTTCAGCCCCCTTGTTGCGTGTAAACTCAAAATAGGAATTAATAAATTTTATCTTTTGTTCCTGGATAGTAATTGTACAAAGAAAATCATTATAGGAGCTGGAGAAATGGCTCAGAGGTTAAGACTGCTCCTGAAGCGGATTCAGGTTCAGTTTCCACACCCACATGGTGGCTAACAACCATCCAGAACTCCAGTTCAGGGGAATCCGATGCCCTCTTCTGACCTCCGCAGCATTGCACGACACAGGTGCACCAACCTACATGCAGACAATGCACTCATACACATAAAAAAAATAATAAACTAAAATAAAATTTAAAAAAAGAAAAAGAAATCATTATAACATTGCCATGCATTTATATAATTTTATCGTGTCAACCTCTTCTATCTCTTACTCCACTCTTGTCTTCCTCCACATCCCTAATACTCCTTTTATTTATTTATTTATTTATTTATTTACTTTTGTTTACTTCTTTATTTTTATTTTTTGGTCTTTTAGAGACAGGGTCTCCATGTAGCCCCAGCTGTCCTGGAATTTGCTCTGTAGACCAGGCTGGCCTTGAACTCAAAGGTGTGAACTGCCATGCCCAGCATAGTCCTTTTGTTTTTATGTTTACCCTCCCCATCTAGCATTGTTAAAAAGTTTTACTTTTGAAAAAGTTGCATATAAGATTAGGACTTTTCTATAATGAATACTTTCAAATTGATGTAATTAAAAATATGGTACTTTATCACCTTTCAGTATAATAATCATGAAATTCGTTCTGGAAAACACATCGGTGTCTGCATCTCAGTTGCCAACAATAGGCTTTTTGTGGGCTCTATTCCCAAGAGTAAAACCAAGGAGCAGATTCTTGAAGAATTTAGCAAAGTCACAGGTAAGTAGGTTTTATTTGGAGGGAGGTGCACTGTTTAATAATGAAAATAACATGTTTTTGTGCCAAGGGTTGTATTTGTTTACTAAGTGAATTTTCACCATGACTTTATGAGGTAAGTAACCTCACTTTTTAGGTAGTTAACAAGCTTAGAGATTTTGAGGAAATCACTACATAAAGTCAGGTATGGTGGTAGGTACTGGAATTCCCAGTATTTGGGAAGTGGAAGCGAGAGGACCAGAAGTTTCAAGTTGTCTTTCGTTCACAGGGAGTTTGAGGCCCACCTGGGCTACATGAGACTGTGTCTCAGAAAAAATCAATAAGACAGAACTTAAGTAATACAGCAGGGATTTGAACTCAGTCTGTAGCATTTTTGTTGAACTTGGTTAGCATTTTTTTTCTGTGATTTTAGGTGTTGATAGTCTTTTTTTTTTTTTTTCCCCCATGTTAAAGGATTAAGTATAACTATAATCAGACATTATATATTGTTAAGTTGGTATTTCTTTGAGGGGTTCATCTGTCTACAGTGTTCTGCCATTACAGGAATTTCTCTAAATGGGTTTTTATCTGTCTTTTATTAGAGTCAAGAGTACTTGGAACTAGTTAAAAAACACAGGTTGTCATGTTTAAGGAAATGTGGACAGGTTGATTTATGAAATTAATGGGGCTTTTTTTTTTTTTTCTCCCCTCTTCATTTTTTTGAGACATGGTCTCCCTATAGCTCCAGCTGGCCTGGAACTCACATAGATCTACCTGCCTTTGCCTCCCCAGTGCTAGGATTAAAGATGTGTTCCACCACACCTGGCTTAAAGATGGTTCTTAGCTGCCAAATGGGTGCTGGGTATTAAAACCTGGGTCCTCTGCAAGAGCAGTCAGTGCTCTTACCATTGAGCCACCTCTCCAGCCCCAATGGGTTTTTTTTTTTTTTATGGTATTTTAATTTATTATTTATTACTTTTTTTTGGTCTTGTTTTCAACAGGGTCTCCCTGCAGTCCCAGCTGTCCTGGAACTCTCTTTGTAGACCAGGCTGGCCTTGAACTCACAGAGATCTGCCTGTCTCTGTCTCCTGAGTGCTGGGACTAAAGGCATGGGGCACCATGCCCATCGTGCTTGAATTTTTTGGAGATACCATCCAACTTCTGTAGTCCAGGACTCATCCTGTAGCCTATTGAGGGCTAAGATTACATGCATGCTTGTCTTTATACCTTTTAAAAATAGTAGCCCTTGCCAGTCCTGTTGGTGCATGCCTTTAATCCCAGCACTCTGGAGACAGAGGCAGTTGGATCTCCGAGTTCAAGGTCAACCTAGTCTACACAGCAAGCTCCAGGGCAGCTGGGACTAAAGGGAGACCCTGTCTCAAAAAGATAAAGCCAGGCGTGGTGGCACACGCCTTTAATCCGAGCACTTCGGAGGCGGAAGCAGGCGGATCTCTGAGCTCAAGGCCAGCCTGATCTACAAAGTGAGCTCTGTGCCAGCTGGGACTAAAGGGAAACCCTGTCTCAAAAATATCCCCCCCCCCAAAGAAAAAAAAAAGAAATAGTACCCCTTTAAGCCAGGTGTGGTGGCACACACCTTTGATCCCACTTAGGAGGCAGAGGCATGTTGATCTCTTGAGTTCAAGGCCAGCCTAGTCTACACAGTGAGTCCCAGGCCAACTGGGGCTCCAGGGAGACCCTGTCTCAAAAGGACCCCCACCCCCAAACAAAACAGCAAAAAAAAAATTAGTAGCCCTTTGTAAAGGTGGCTGTCTTAGGAAATTATTTCATTTTTAGTATGTTAGGTCAAGTTCTTTATTATGTATATTGTATTACTTATTTCACTGGAATTGTTGCTTAATTTCAGAGGGTCTCACAGATGTCATTTTATATCATCAACCCGATGACAAGAAGAAAAACAGAGGCTTTTGCTTTCTTGAATATGAAGATCACAAAACAGCCGCCCAGGCAAGGCGTAGGTTAATGAGTGGTAAAGTCAAAGTCTGGGGAAATGTTGGAACTGTTGAATGGGCTGATCCTATAGAAGATCCTGATCCTGAAGTTATGGCAAAGGTAATGATAGTTAAGTTGAAACAGCTTTTGTGGGGTTGATGGGTGGAGGATAAAAGAAAACTAAATGAATTGTCTGCATTGTTTTAAATGATGTTTTTGAAGGTAAGAAAAGTGCTCTTTACTAAGGGATTTGTGCTACACTAAAAATATTGCATGGGAAGTGAATGAAAATTTGTGGATACTTAACATAATCTCAATTAACTACTTATGCTCAGAGATGACTCACTTCCAAATTTGGGTAGATTCAAAGAGTACTTCTGAATATTTGAGAAGGATGTTAATAGCTTGCATTGTTTGTTTAGCTTACATGTTTTTGTTATATATAGTCTTACTCCTAAGAAAAAAAATGAACTAACTTGACCTTGAGTGTCCTGAATTTAAACACCCAGCCTCTTTTCACTATCTGAAGCAGTTATTCCAAAGCAGGTCCCAATTAATTTTGATCACCCGTACTATGTTAAACACTGAAAAACTCTTCTAGAGGGCATAACATTCACATTTTTAGGAAATACATGTGCTTTTTGAGTGAAATAATTACTAAGCCTATAGTACATATTATATATATATATATATATATGTATATGTATATATATGTATATGTGTATATACGTATATGTATATATATATGTATATGTATATATACACATATATATATATACATATATATATATGTTTCCCTTTAAGTAGGTGTTAGACAAATTGAGCAGAAAGTACAGGGAATTCTTTTTCCTTTTATAAAAAAATATTTTATTGGGGCTGGGGAGAAGGTTCAGTCGTTATGAGCGCCACCTGCTCTTTTTTTTTTTTTCACTTTTTTTTTAAATATGTATATTGTGTAAGATTATCAAATCTAGACCTGTATTCCCCACCTTATTCCCCCACCCCACCAGAGCTCATGTATTCTGCCAAACATGCTTTTCATCTCTTTCTCAGTCTTTCTTGATATTCTCCATGTGGAAGTTGACTGTTTGAGCAGAAGTTCAGTTTCAGTCGGTTCTTTGATGCAGTCCTTTCTGTTGTTGTTGTTTCCAATATACATCACTCCCAACTGCTTGGACAAAAGCTCAAGGGGCCGTGCACAAGAAATACTTACAACTAGGTAATTGGCACTAGCATCCACAAATGAGGGATACCATTCGTCCTTTGTTTCTCTGGGACTGTGTTACTTCACTCAGCATGATATCTTCTAGCTCCAGCCATTTTCCTGCAAAGCTCATGATGTCATCCTTTCTTTACTGCTGCATAGAACTCCATTGTGTAGATGTACCACATTTTCTCTATCCACTCGTCAGTTGAGGGGCATTTTTAGGTTGGTTCCAGCTCCTGCTATTATGAAGAGAGCTTGGAAATAAACATGGCCGTGCATGATCTCTGCGGTGGGTGTGAGTCTTGAGGGTACATGCCTAGGAGGTGTATGGCTGGGGTCTGTTGGCAAGTTCATTCCAAGTTCTTCCAAGGGTTCTCCACCCCCCCCCCCCCTCCTCACTGCTTCGATAGTGGCTGTAGCAGTTTACATTCTCACCAGCATTGGATGTGTGTTACCCTTTCCACACAACCTCGCCAGCACTTTGTATCATTTGTTTTTTCTTGATCCTAGCCAGTCTATTGGAGTAAGATGGATATCTTAAAGTGGTTTTGATGTCGCCCATTTTCCTAATGATTTGTTAGATGTTGAAACATTTCTTAAGGTGTTTTCTCAGCATCTCTTAATTCCTCACTTGTGAAGGTCTCTGCTCAGCTCTTTGCTCCATCTATGAGTGGGTCATTTTCTTTCTCTTGTTTTTTGAGTTAGTTTATATATTCTGGAAATCCAAAGTTTTTTCTGTCAGATGCTCTGGGTGAAGGTTTCCCCATCCCACTCTGTGGGATTTCTCTTGACTTCCTTGATTGTTTCTTTTGATGTACAGAAAGAAGCTTTTTTGAGTTTAATGAGGTCCCTTTTGTCAATTGTCCACCTTAATTCTTTTGCAGCTGCTGTCTGATTTTTAGGAAGTCTTCCTATGCCCTGTCTTGTAGTCTGCTTGCCAGCTTTTCTTCTATCGCCGATTCAGAGTTGGGGAGTTTCACGTTGAGGTGTGTTGGAGATTCCATCCTAGAGTTAATTTGTACAGAGGATGAAGAGTAGGGGTTTTTAATTTATTCCTCTAACAAGCTGGTCGCGATCTAGCTTTTAGCCAACACCATACTTGCTGTGAGAAATGTGGCTTTACTTTATTTTATCTCCATTGTGTCTTCTTGGCCCCCTTGTCAAATATGAGATGGCTGGAAATTGTATTGTGCCTCAGGTTTTGGATCTTCGGATTTTCGTTTGTTCCATTGGTTCACAGGTCTGTTTTTGCTGCAGCCTAGTCAGGATCCTGTGTTTTATACTTATGAGCCCCTGTAGTAAGCTAAGTCTGGTATACCGAGATGACCCGCTCCCCCACCCGGCAGCCCGTAGCTCTTTTTCCGACTCAGAGATTTTTTTGGCATATTCGGGGTCTTTGTTTTTTTCCAAATGAATTTACAGACATGGTTTTTCCACACCAGCCTGTGAAGGAAAAATCCGTCTTTGGGGCATTTGATTGGGATTCTCCTGCTTAAATCTATACAAGAGTTTCACGTGTAAAATGGAATTTTTACAAGTAGTTGTAATTTGTGCTCGCAATCCTTGGCATGGAGGTTGTTCAAATCTTTTTTTTTTGCCATGTCTTCAAAATTCTTTCTTTAAAGGTTTTAAAATTTTTTGTTGGTAGGAGATCCTTTGGTGCCTTTAGTTAGAGTTTGTTCCTGAGGTAATGTATATTGGTTTTTGAGGTTCATTGTGAGTGGGTAAAGGTCTCTTTGAATTCCTCTTCTTCTAGTGCTTGTTGTGTTGTGAAAGAAAAAGGCCTTCTGACTTTTTTTTTTTTTTTTTTTTTTAAGGTTAATTTTGTGTCCTGCCACTTGCTGAAGCTGTTAATCATTTCTAGGAGTTTTCTGGTGGAGTTTTTAGCATCCCTTAAGTAAACAATCATATCATCAGCAAATAGGGATAGCTTGACTTCCTCTTTTCCAATTAGTACTCCTTTAATTTCCTTTTGTTGCCTTATTGCTCTAGCAAGTGTTTCAAGCACTTCATTGAAGAGGAGTGGTGACAGGGGGCAGCCTTACTGAGTTCCTACCTTTAAAAGGAATGTTTCCCCATTTAGGATGATATTGGCTGTGGGTTTCCTGTATATGGCTTTAATTATATTGAGGAATGATCCCTCCAATCCAATTCCCTCTAGGACTTTAAGCATGAAGGGATGCTGGATTTTGTCACAGGCTTTTTCTGGGGCCACCTGCTCTTAACAGAGGACCCAGGTTTGATTCTCAGCACCCACATGGTGACAAAAACCTTCTCAGGCTGGGCATGGTGGCACACACCTTTAATCCTAGTACTGGGGAGGCAGCTGCAGGCCAATGTCTGCGTTCAAGTCCAGCCTGGTCTACAGAGTGAGTTCTAGGCCAGCTGGGGCCATAGGGAGACCCTGTCTCAAAAAAGACCAAAAAAAAATATTACTCTTATTTTATCCGTTATGAGTGTACTGCCGTGCATTTATGCAAGTGGACTTGTGTCGTGCAATGCCCGAGGTCAGATGCCTTGGAACTGTAGTTAATGGATGGTTTTAGTTGCCCTGTGGGTGCTGGGAATTGAACTCAGGTTACCAGTACTCTTTTTTTTTTTTTGGTCTTTTTGAGACAGGGTCTCCCTATAGTCCCAGCTGTCCTGGAACTCATTCTGTAGACCAGGCTGAGGCTGGCCTTGAACTTAACAAAGATCCGCCTGCCTCTGCTTCCCAAGTGCTGTGATTAAAGGCGTGCGCCACCACGCCTGGCTTAGGTTACTAGTACTCTTAACTGCTCAATCATTTCTCTAGCCCCAGATAATTCTTGTGTACTTTGCTTCTGGACATTATCTTTCCTCATTGTCAACATCCTATCATTTTTTTGTTAAAATTGAGCTAGCATTTTACATCCAGAAACACATTGCTTCCAATTGGAGGTCCTCACTCTTGGTGTATTTTAGGGTTTTTTTGACAAATGCTTAGTACTATGTGTTAAATCATTTATTATAACAAAATACTTGACATAATCAACTTAAAAGGAGAATAGGTTCATTTGGGTTCATAGTTTCTCATGGTGGAGGAAGCCTCTTACATCTTGGCAGGTAGGAGTCAAAAAATAAAGAGAACCTAGGGTCCTTTTATCTTCTTTAATGGCTCATCTCCGATTATCTTATTTTCACTAGGCCGTAAAAGTTGTATGTCTTCCTCAAACACCACAGGCTAAAGGACCAGGCCTTTTATACATGGGCCATTTGTGTGGCTTTATATCCCATTTCTTCATTGGTAAAATTTTCATTCTGCGTCTATTTGCCCATGTTTCTGAAGAATATCTTGGTTGTTTCTAGTTTGGGGAAGTTATGAATAAGACTTTTAGAAGCATCTAGATGCAGGTTTTTGTATGAACATAAACTTTCAACTCCTTTGTATAAACAGCAGGGAATGGTAATACAGGATCATATGGTAAGAATAATCTAATATTCTAAGAAAATCCCAAACTGTCTTCTATAGGGGCTGGACCATTTTGCATCCCTTCATCTGTGAACAGAAGAATACATCCTAACCTACATTGGGTGTGTTGGTGTTGTAATTCCAATATATGGGTAGTTTTACTTCAGTATTTGAACTTTTTTTTTTCCTAATCGTAATGATGAGCATATTTTCTTAGTAGAATCTCTTTGGATAATTATCTGTTTTTGGATTTTTGATCTGATCCAGCAGTTTCACTCCTTGTTGTTTACACAGAGGAGTTGAAAATTATTTTTGTTTTTTGGCTTTTTAAAAATTTCCAATTTCTAATTTTTGGATTCAGGTTTAACTTCATTCGGTGGGATGGTAACATTTTGGAAGGAAATTGAATTCTTCAAAATATTCAGGGAATTTGCATTTTTTTTTTCAGGTAAAAGTGCTGTTTGTACGCAACCTTGCCAATACTGTAACAGAAGAAATTTTAGAAAAGGCATTTAGTCAGTTTGGGAAACTGGAACGAGTGAAGAAACTAAAAGATTATGCTTTCATTCATTTTGATGAACGAGATGGTGCTGTAAAGGCTATGGAAGAAATGAATGGCAAAGACTTGGAGGGAGAAAATATTGAAATTGTTTTTGCTAAGCCACCAGATCAGAAAAGGAAAGAAAGAAAAGCCCAGAGGCAAGCAGCAAAGAATCAGATGTGAGTAAAATTGGTATTTTAAAAATTGTATGCATTTTGTTAAAAAGTAACAGGTGTTACTGAAAGTTGTCTATCAAATCAGTACACTGTCTTTTTTTGGTGCCGAACCATATACACTATCTTCTAAAGAAAACTTTTGAGTCATAGAGAAATTTAAGGATGTGTGTAATTTTTTTTCTAACTTGCTGTTGACCATATCTGTCAAGATTGTAATTACTCTAAATAACTTTAATTTCAGTAAATGAATGGCAGTCTTGACTTTTACTGTGTGTAGTGGTCTGAAGTATTATAATACATCTTAATATTTTTGGCAGAAGGACCCAATTCTTTCTTAGAGAAGTAGAGACTATTAAATCTTTTATTAGATTATTAACCTTGTACCAGAAAGAGGCTTCTTTAACACCTTTTGTCATTTTATGTTATGAATAACCTTAAAAAAGTGAAATGTATATAGATAGTACAGTAAATATCAGGAGAAAAAGAAGTGGTGCTGGAGAGAAGGCTCATTGGTTAAGAGCACTTAGTGGTCTCCCAGTGGACCCTGGTTCCATGTCTAGCCCCTACATGGCTTGTTCTGTAACTCCAGTTCCAGGAGATCCAGCACCTCCTGGCCTCTGAGCATTGCCTACCCTTGGTGCACTTGTATACACGCAGGCCAAATACACATACATAAAAATAATTGAATCAAAAATAAAGATAAATAGCAATACAGAAGGTAGCAGGGCTAAAGAGAGGGCTCAACAGTTAAAGAGTGCTGCTCTTCCAGAGAACTGGTGTTGAGTAATCAGTAGTTGATTACAATTTGCCTGTAACTTCAGCTCAAGGGCCTCTGGTGCCATCTTCTGGCATCTGTGGGCACACATGTGCACATACAAATACACATACACATAAAAAAAAATCTATAAATACAAGTACATGTGTGATAAAATTTACTAATTGTCAAGACCTCTTTGGGGAGGGGGCTGTGAAAGCATATCTCATTAAATAAAGGAGGGGCCCTGAAGATAGTTCAGTTGGTAAGGGCTCTTGCCATTGAGCCTGATGTCCTATATTCCATCCCCCTGATGCACATGGTGGAAGGAGAGAGCTGATTCCTTATAAGTTGTCATCTTACCTACACACATGTGCTGTGTGTGGACACACACATAAAGAAGGATCTGGCAAAGGTGGTTTGATGTTTGCTGCCAAGCCTAAAGACCTCAGTTCAGGACCCAGGACCCACAGAGTATAAGGAAATTACTGACTCTTGCAAGTTGGTCCCTCCTTTCCACATGCTCACTGTGACATGTGTGCTTGGGGCACATCCACACCCCTGCGCATAGCACATACAAACACAAACAAAAAAATGAAAGCAGAAGAAACTCATTGAGTACAATAATTGAGAATGATAGTTTGGTGATTGTTTATTAGGGAAAAAGATTGATAATTTGTATTTAATGTAAGAACAATAATGAGTTAATGGTAGTATTTAAGTTCAGGTTTCTTTGGGTTGCAAAAGAAAAATAATATCCTTCTGCATATGTATGTTATTTCATAATTAAACTATCAAATTCTAATTAATATAGTTAGGTATACCACTGAAGGGAATTAAGTTCTGAACCTTAATCTTTTCAATCCTAAATTATACCACACTGACATGTGTAAGATAATTTATAGTATGAGCATCAGTGTGATTCATACTTGTTCAAGGATTAAAGAAATGTGCTTTAGTAGTTTTTTTTGTGGTAGTATAGAAGAAAAAAGACTTTCATAAAAGTATTACTTTTCATGATCTTAATATTCAAACCTGTAAGTATACTGTAGGTGTTATACTTACACATTTTCAGAAGGCCATTAATTTATTAAAGTATTGTCAGATTTTAATTATAAGAAATAATTTTAGATTTGTGATTAGAACAGTTACATTTGGTACTAGATAAGAGATGGTAAAGAGCATTTAGAAGATCTGTTTATGGTGTTTGAAAAGAAAAATTAGAAGGGTTGATTGTACTTAAGGCTTGTTACTTAGTAGTCATTTGTTGTTTTCCAAAAAACATAAATGATGTAATGTATTTGTAAATACACATTATATCTCTCTGCGCTAGGTAGTCTGTTCACAGCCAGAGACCAGTGAATTGAGGCACACAAGTAACTTCTGCAGGATCAGTCACACTATCTCTGGCCCCAGCTTCCACTCATACCAATATTTCTCTGTTTTTGCATTACTGACATTTTAGGCCTATTAGACTGCTTGCTTTTATACTGTAGTACATTTAGCAGCACCCCTGACCCCTCCTAGATAACCAGTAGCAAATCCCTTCCAAACATATCCAGTGGTAGGGGTAGGGACAGCATCATTAACC
>VZQC01005372.1:80000-102359 GCA_009823505.1 Rhizomys pruinosus
CATTTAAAATGATTTATCTAACTGATTCCTTTTGTTACCTGGCTAGCAGGGAAAAGGGGTCGAGGCCGGTCCTGACCTGTTACAATGAAGACTGACTTGCTCTGTGGGATTACACCAGAAGCTTGCAGTGGAGTAATGGTAAGGAAATCAAGCAACCTTAAATATCTCGGATGTATAGGAGCATATTCTATTGCAGAAGACCTTCCTGTGAAGATCATGGAATCAAATACGGGACATTGAACTAATACTTGGACTTTGATATGAATTTCTTTAACAATTTTCTCTGCAGTGCAAGTTATTAAACTAAAGCTACTCTATTTTCCAAATGTGTTCCAACAGAAATCCTTCATAACTTCTAGCATGGTATCTTAATAAAGAATAAAGTTCTTCTCTTTAAAAAATCTGCTCTAAGTAGATTTTTCCCCCGTTTTTTTAAATTAAGGATCCCAGCAGTGGTATTCTGAAATATTCTCTTGAATTTGTGCATTTAAATTTTATTGCAGTGATATAGATGAATGCCACTGTTGGTATCCTTAAATTTTATTTCTGCTCACCAAGGTTAATCATGATTGTCTATATCTTTTTTATAGTAATCACTTTTGAATTGTGTTCAGATAATGCAGTTTCAGGTGTAATCATCAGAGCTGGTTAGTCAGGCATTCCAGATAGTGGTTCTTTTCAGAACCTTTTTTAAAGGGTTGGTTAACTACCTCAGTAGCAGAGGATTGAACTATACCCTGTCTGTACTGTACATAGAAATCTTTGTAGATAAAAGCAAGGCTTGTTAAATATGATATGAGGGTAAGATTTTAATATACCAAATGTTAACATTCTTAGTTGCCTTTAGTTTCAGAGGCTTGTAAGACTTCCTCATGACCATCATAACAGGCCTTGCTTTTGTCGTATTTTGTGGCTGAAAAAGCAGCCTTGCTTCTTCAGATATTGTAGTTATTTGGATGTATAATAGTTTAGCAAGATGTTACTTTTGTAAGACATCAGATGTTCAAAAAAAGTGCATCCGAACTTGTACTAAATACTGCAGTGTCCCTTTATAAAAAGTCAGACTAAAACTGACAATTGTACAGCAAAGCCTGACATTTGGATATTTTGAAGTTTTTTCATAAATCATAGAAATTAGTATATGGCTGTAGTTTAGCTTTTTAGGTAAAAGGTATGTTTCATTAGTGCATTTGTTACTGCTGATCACTATAAAAATGTGAATCAGCTTTCCATTTCTTATGCAGGTCATGATAACTTAGAGTAGAGTACAATCATTTGTGCTGTTTTTAATTTTCTAAAGCACCTTGATGACAGTGAGTGTTCAGTGGTGAAGCATCCTCTATTGAATCACCCCCCGACCCAAATTTTTTTGCCAAGTCCCAAGTTGATAGCTTAAAGTCAAAAGTAAAATTATAGTTTTAATAGGACTTGGTATAAAGAAACCCCTTCTCCCCTTCCCCAAAGGGATACTGCAGTTATATCACATACCCAATAGGCACCACGATGAAGATCAGAGCTTATACTTAATTAAGGTTTTATACACACCAGTTCCCCAGTAAATGCAAATTTAACAAGAAAATTAGACATGTCATATGTTCAAAATGCTCATGGCAAACAATCATTTTGCATTCCTGCAAATAAAATTGTTTTATACTGTAAGCTGGAGGCGAGTGTAACTTATTTTTGTAATAAAGTTTTTATTTTTTTTATGTGTCATTAATATAAATGTGTTAGTATAGAAAAACTTCTGGTTTAAAAACTTAGAATTGCACACATTTCAGTATGTTCATTTGTACTTACATAATTTTAGAATAGTGGTTGCCAATAGCCTGTATGTTTCCCATTGTTTTTTTTTTTTTTTTTTTTTTTTTGTTACCTTAATAAACCATTTTAGTATGTTGTATGTCAGTTACTGGGATAGCTGGGGCATAGAGTGTAATTTAAAATTTGTCAATAAGTATTCATTGGAATATATGTAAATGTGCCTTGCCGGTTATTGAAACTTACCTACAAAATGAGTATGGGGTGACAAAAATTTGTTTCTGGTGCTTACTGAAACTTTCTTCCACTGATTTTATATATTACCCTGTGCTTTTTAAAAGTACACCTCTATCAAATCTTAGTGTAAGTTCGAGGGCTACACAAAACATTTGCATTTCATTCTAACATACTAAGTATACTAGGTTGTAGAAAGTGGGTAAACTAAGTGTAGCCTTCAACAAAACAAATCACAGTGTAAACCTTGGTGCTGGCATTTCCCAGGTCCAAGGAATTAAAAATGATCCCAGCTAAGAGGTCATTGCCATGCCTATTGGCACTTAACTGTCACACCATTTTTAAGGGACACTGTCAAGGTTTTTAAGTTAATTCTCAGAATTATTTGTTGGGATTTTAGAACAGGTTTGTTTGACTTAAAAGAGAACTGCATTGTCAAAGTTGAAAGATGAACACTTTTGTGACTTCACAAATGTGTTCTTTAAGAAAACTTTAAAGTATGGAGCTCTGGATTTCCAAGCCTTATTTGGCTTTTAGTTTGGGCACATGGGAGGGAATACTGATGATCAAAAAGAAATTGTGAAGAATTGATGGTTATACTTAAAAGAATGGTTATGTAAACAGTGGTAAGGAAATAGAAACTCAAGTGAGATTACTTGACAGTGTTCATTTGAATGACTTTGAATTCAAGCCATTATAATTACTTTTAAAATTAAATATCATTTGCACTGTTCTGATAATGGGTGCAGTTTTTGAGCAATATAATCAGAGCTAAATATGCATGTAGTGATTAGTGATGTGAACAATTAAGTTCTGAGAAGAAAACTAACTGTGGTATTTTCAAACTTAAATTTCTGTAGTAAAATCAGTATCAAACTCTTTTTATCAAGAGATCAAGGAAAACAGGCAATGCATATAAACATAATTTTGAATGTTGTGTGGCCTATAAAGCAATAATGCAATTTATATGGAATGTCATGGGATATGAGAAATGGAAATGCGAAAATAACTAATCCTTTAGTAAAAATGTCAACATGTTAAAAGGGGGAATGTTATCTAATGTAGGTTATTGCATTTGTGATTTGTTTATGGGTTCTTGGCTTTGACAGCTTCAAAAAATGGACAAACGACAAGTCAAATTTTGTATATATTGTCAAGGAAAGGATCTTTAATATAGTCAAGTCCCTTCCTTGGGGTGAAAAGTATATCCTTAAAGATTTCTGATTGTTTAAAAGTTACCAAAACAGACGCAAGATTTTGTTTCTGCAGACTACTTGGCAATCAAAAGTGTACATAATATAGTTTTATCAGTTTTCAGGAAGTTGCTTTGTAAGAAAATTTGTGTTATTTGTATTCTCCCAAGCATGCTTTTGTGCAAAATTTTTAGCTATTGCAATTGAATCACATGTTTAAAATGGAGGATTGAGTTGCACAAAAAATTGCACACTCATGGTGGCACTTAATGGCATCATGGGAAACTTTACTACAGATCTGATTAAACAAAATATAAATGTTTTCTCTTGGTCAAATAGGAAATGACAAATGGATTGTGATGGGATTGATCTGGGCTATATAGTTGTATATATGCTATTTGAAAAGACTTATTTAATATTAGAATGAACATCAGGTTACATGGGCAAAATTAACATCAGTACAGCTTTTTTGAAATCACTTGATCAGAAACAGCAAAATACCACCTTGTAATACAGTTTTTGGGGAGAAATTAAATACGGAAGGAATTCATGCATTAAGAAAATGGAGCTAATCATAGAGTAAGTAAATGATTGCTCAGGTTTTTAAAACTCCAAAAATACCCTCCATGACTTTTCTCCCCATTTATGTATACCATAAACATTTTAAGTAATTGAAGGAATTCAGTGGTGGGTATAAAGTTACTGAATAAACAGACTTCTTGAGATGGTTTTTAAGGTGTATTTACTTAGCAATCATACCACTCAATAGGGCATGCCACTAAAGATGCTAATTACGAACCAAGGCTCACACCGACTTTTTTAACTGGGCCAGTGAATAGATGGACTTTTGAGGTCTGTCACTTTTTAAAAGTTCTTAAGACATAAACCATATTAGCACCACAGTCTGCCTTCAATAATAGAACTAAAATGTTTTTCAGGATGAGAAGCATTCAGTTGGACAACCTTTTTTTTTTTTTTTTGCACATGCAAATCAGTATTAACATTCTGGGTCAAAGATTAAGTTTTTAATATTTACAGTAGTCTGGTAAACACTTAGAAGTCTGGCATTGAGAAACAAAAGCTTGTACCTGACTAGTCTTTTAATTAAATAATTAGTTATGCTAGTTTATTTAATTCTTCTACATTTATTTATCCATAGAATTTATATTTATTTCATTCCTATCATTTCACTGAAAGCTGTCTGCAGGTTCTTTGATTTGGATTAGATGTGTGAAGTACTGTCTTTCGCCAAAAACCTCAAATTACCTGTTTTTTTTTTTTTTTCAAACGTAGTGGATTTGTGCTTGTTTGGAGATCAATTCAAAAACTATCTGTACTATCTGTACTGCCTCTGATGTTAAGATTTTATGTATAGCATAAGGAAGCTAGCTCTGACTATATTTTCCTAAGAATAAAGACCTATTTTTGTAGCATGTCTTAGGATCTCCAGGAGTCCAAGAATTATTGAGTGTCCTCCATTTCATCATTTTTTTCACTTAACAGCTTTTAAAAAAGACATTTGGAATCCTAGAGATTTCTCACCTTTTGATGATGCATACATTCAAAGTAACTAGCCAATGGTAAAAACAAATTCTCTGAATACTCCTAATTGCAAGCCACATACTGAGAGATGTACAGAATAAAGGTGTTGGGCACATTTTTTTTAAGTTTTAGAAATACTCTGTCAGTCACATGTCATAAGATTTATGAACTTCGTGATGATTTGTTTCTTTGGGAAGAGGTTTCACCATGTAGTGTTACTTCTGTTCTGAAGTCTTTATTCCGGACAGATTGTTTTTTAAGATTTGGAAATAAGCTTGAAATAAGTTACCAAGTAACTCAGGAGAAAGTGGGGGTGGGGGGGTGGGGATGACATACAAATCTCAAATGATCTCTTTTATAATGTGCATTTAAATAATTACAAATGAGGTTGGAGAAGTGAACTCACCTCAATGTGTGTATTAAGGTAAATAAATGGTCAAATGCAGGATTTGTAAATATGTTCAGGGGTTTTGTCTCAAGGCTCTAAACTAGAGTTCCGTGGGGTGTTTTTGGTTTTTTTGGTGTGTGTATGTGCGCGCGTGTGTATGTGCACATGTTGTGGTGGTGGTGATGGTGGTGGTGGTGGTGATTAGAGTTGGGAAATGAGTAGTTTGAGCTACTTCAGGAAGTTTAAGTTTGTCACTTAATGCAAAAATTATAGTTTCTGTTAGGACTACTAATCTTGATATTGATTAGTAAAAATGACCCATCAAAATTTCAGAATCATCATGGGAGTTTGCTTAACAGTTTTGATTTAGAAGCCCTAATGTACTTTTGGAGCATTTGGAAATTAGCATCTCTAAGTGTTAGAACTTTATATAAAGTGTTTTTTCTGACACAAACAATAAACTTAGTTAAGATGAAAACAGGGTCATTTTAGAAGTGACTTTCTGTAAGATTAAATCACATAATTTTGTGTTTAAAATAACTTATTTTAGGAGAATTGCAAAGGTTATAAGTATACTGTTGGTGAGATGTCATTTCTTGCCTTGTGCTGTATTCTGAAAAGATTATTGTGATGAAATTTCAACTTAGAACTTCTGGTAACAAAATCAAGGTCAGCTTTTGCTTTTTCAGGGAAAATGATCATAAAGATTTGGTGTAGACAAGCTGTTACTACAGATTAAAAAAATAAACTAAGGCTTCCTGATAGTAATAAAGTTTTGCAGATTCTCCTTGACATACCAGAGGAATCCCAGTATACCTCCTGTGTTACAGATCATTAATGGTGTTAATCTTAAATGGATGAATTTTGAATAGTAACGAGACTTATGAAATGCAAGGGCAAATTTGCTAAAGCTAGGTCTATATGTATCATGACTAAAACCTAAAGAAGAGAATATCAATGTATTGGTTACTTTGAGTCTTTCAAGTGTAGTGGGTGGTGCGTTTTATAATCCCAGTTACTTGGGAGATTGAGGTCAAAGTTGAACAATTTAGAACTTGACCTACAGTTGCATTAATTGCTTTTAATACGTCATGAAGAATAGAAAAATTCATGTACCAATTTGTGCTCATTATCCGTTTTCCTTGGAGATAACACTGTAACAATATGGTAAAGGTCACCTAAAAGTTGGCAGTTTTACTCTCACTTCTCTTCTACAGTTGTGTTGTATGTGTTACACAGTGTAGTTTGGAAAATCTAGGGCATACCTCTTTGGTATGCTTCAGAATTGTTAGGGACAATTGCATTTCCTTTAAACCTGACACCTTACATTCACTTATTTATATTTATGAAGTTACATGTATTCCAGTAGACCTTTTGGGTTTCTGAAGATCCATTTACTTAGCATTTAAGAAAAGCAAGTAAAGGGCACAGTGAAAAGATACTGTAGTTATTGTTTCTATGGCTTTTTGATCATTCTGCTTAAATTAGGTATGCTCATTTTTAGATGATTGTAACTTTAGAATGGAAGCTCTTTGTGAGCAGGAAATCTGATGCTATGCAGGGAGTTAAAAAAATCTTGAATATTTTTCAGTTGGTAAAAATTTGTTGTATTAGGGTTAATTTGACATAACTTGACAAAAGAGACATTTAGAACTACTTTGAGATAACAGCAATGATACCATTCTGAGTAAATTAAGATTATGAGGATCTGTATTTAAATTATCAGTCTGAAAAGTATAAAGTTCTCTTAATGTTGAAGGACCCAGTGGCATGTGAGATAACCTGCATAAAGGTCACTATTTACATTTCCCTTACTTAAATCAGAGGGAAGAGAATGAATGTCTTTAACAGTGGACTTGTAGAAATCCAGCCCAATAGTTTTTCTTATGATAATTTTCAGTTTAATTGTATGGTACTAACTTATAATTTTATGGTACCAACTTTCGATAATTTTCAGTTTAGTTGTATGGTACTAATTCCCAGTTCCAGGGGATCCAACACACTCTTCTGGCTTTTATGGGTTTTGCACACCTCTGGTGCACTTACATGAAGGCAAAACATTCCTGCACATAAAATTAAAATAAAAAATACAAAAACGGGGAATAGATGGCTTCTAGGCATTGGTTTCTATAAGGCTCTTTGCATAGCAATTGAAGATAATATGGTAATTAATGCTGAAACCTCAGATTTTAAAAATATCTAAATTGCCTACTATACTTTACAATAACAGTAAACAACTACACCTACTTGAGTATCCTTTATTACCTTGTCAGGACATTTGTAAAGGTAGGCTCTGTATAACTTAGTTTCGTAGTTTTGAGGAAAGATGATATTCATGATTTTATCTTGGTAGTTGATATTTTAATTGAGTAGTACTATTTTTTCCCTTTGCTTGAGATTGAACACCAGGCATTCCACATGCTAAGCCTCTACTCTGCACCCAGCCACATTGATAATAACAACTTTGAGAAACTTTTACAAGGAAAGCATTTAAGTAAATAGTACAGGCTGCAAAAGTGTACATCTGTCCCAGACTATTCTCAGATGGAATTGCTATAGTGCTAGTAATTTTTTTTCCACATCATTAGAGCTAAACAGTATTTCTTTACCCTTTGAAAATTTTGGCTTACACCAGGTTTATAGTTGAGTTTTTAGTTTATACAGTTCAGTTCTGGACGTGGAGGCACACACTGTGAACTTAGCCCCTGGCAGACTGAGATGGGAGAACTACAAGTTTAAAACCAGCATGGATGATACAGTGAGACCCCATTTAAAAACAGTAACAACAAAAAACTAACTAGCTTCTTACTTTGCTCCTTAAAATAATTAAGCAACACATAGTACTTGATTTTCCTTCATCTCTCTTAGTTCTTGTTAGCTGTTTTGTCTGCTCTTAGGTTTGCTAACCACTGATTTCTATGCATCCTGCCTCTAGACTGAAGATACACTGAAGACTGCCAAAACATAAGGCACAGTTCATTCCAGTAATCTAAAGTGGGCCACATTTATCAAAAGGTCAAAATTCCAAGACAAAGTGAATTCTCTTAGGCTTTATCTAAGATACATGCCATGACTAAAGTAGGAAAATGCTTTTTCTCAAATTTCTAGTAGTTAACTTTGTTTTCTTAAGATGACCTTGCTGGACTTTTCTGATCTTAATGCATTGTGGGACTTTTCTCTGCACTTCTTAGTTCTACTATTTTGTAAGATTCTGTAGTGTCAATTCCATTTGACTTTGTTTTCAGATAGTACTTTCAGAAGTCTTTCATGAACTGTAAACACTTAATACTCTTGATAGCTAGGGTCCTTTTTCTTTCTGAACTCCACAGGCATTGTGGTTAGTCTGAATTGACTTGAACAATTTTCCTTTATTATGGAAAAAAAAAGTTGTTGTTGTTGCTAAGTTGAAATTATTCAGTATTTTTTTCCCTTCAGGAGTCATATCCCCTCACTTTTTTTTTTTTGGTCTTTTCAAGACAGGGTCTCTCTGTAGCTCCAGCTGTCCTGGAACTCACCTTGTAGACTAGGCTGGCCTTGAACTCACAAAGATCCGCCTGTCTCTGCCTCCCAAGTGCTAGGATTAAGGGCGTGGCCACCACGCCTGGCTCCCCTCACTTTTTGAGAGAGAGATATGTTATATTATATAAAGAATAGTCTTTAAGTCTTGATTTCTTGTTGATAATTTGGGTTTTTGTTGTTGTTGTTGTTGTTGTTGTTGTTTTTGGTCTTTTCGAGACAGGGTTTCCCAGCTGTCCTGGAACTCACTGTGTAGACCAGGCTGGTCTTGAACTCACAAAGATCTGCCTGCCTCTGCCCCCTCCCTCCCCCAAGTGCCAGGATTAAAGGCGTGTGCCACCACGCCCGGCAATAATTTGTTTTTTGTTTTTAAAGCAGACCTTGATATTATTTTTATTTTAAACATGAGGATTAAGAGAAAGGTGCTCAGGAAGAAAATGGGACATACTCCAGATATTGATGTGGAATTTTCTTTTCTTTTCTTTTTTTTTTTGAGACATGGTCTTCCTGTACCCCCAGCTGGGCTGGAACTGGCAGAGATCAGACTCACTATGCCTCTGGAGTGCTGGGACTAAAGGTGTGCGCCACCATGCCGGGCTTTTTTGTTTTTTTTTTTTTCTTTCTGTATTTTTAGCTTGGAAAGGAAAACGTTGGACTGAATTTGTTCTTAAAATTTTTTTCCTTGCCATTCACTGTTTTGATGCCACATGTATTGTGGCAGCTAACAACCATCCATACTTTCCAGTTCCAGGGATCCACTTAGCATGGTTCATTAGACATTTGTTAGGCCATACCTGTGTTTACCATTTAAAAACCACTAAAATTACAGAATACCCTACATTGGTTTTATATATCTGATGTTCACTCCTTTTTTTTTTTTTTTTTGGTCTTCTGAGACAAGATCTCCCTATTGTAAGCTGCAGCTGGCCTGGAAACTTGCTCTGTAGACAGGGTGGACTTGAAACTCACAGATATCCACCTTGCCTCTGCCTCCCAAGTGTTTTAGGAATTAAAGGTGTTGCGCACCCACACCCAGTTGTTCCACTCGTAAAAAGTTGTTTGTGCCAACCACCCCCGGCTTCTGTCTCCATTGCTCAGGACTTAGAAACCTGATTGGGTCCACTGCCTTGAACTTACTACAGACATGTAGTTCTCATAGTTCACTCAGCCTTGAATTCCTGGACTCAAACAATTACTCTTAAGCACTGGAGTTTTAATTTGTCAGGTTATTATTATTCCAAGTCGGTTGAAATCTAGTCTCCATATATGGTTGGGTTTTGTTGCTGTGTCGTGCTTTTTCTCAGTGTTTCATTTTTTTTCATATTTAGGAAGATATGGAAGTCCTATGAATATATATGTTTGATTATAATTAGTATGTGTATAATCTATTTACACACCACAGATTATAATCATATATTATCTTTTTTACCACCACCACAACACCAACCACACACCACACCCACACACACAACCCACACCCACAACCAACATTTCGAGGGGGGGAACAGGGTCTCCCTGTTTAGCCCAGCTGACCTGGACTCACTCTGTAGACCAGGGCTGGCCTTAAACTCACAAAGCTCCACCTGCCTTGTCTGCCTCCCAAAGTTTGCTAGGATTAAATGCCTGCGCCAACCACGCCCAGCTTTTTTATGTGTAGAATGTACTGTTTTTCTGCCTGATTAGAAGTTCTTGTTGTTTATGGAAACTTCCCCACAGGAGATAGCCAGCTTAAATCTCCATTGGTGCATACACGTAAAGCCGCTTTTAAGATTTTGTTTTGAGTTTAGGAGCAAGGCAAGAGCAGCCCCCCCCATTAGTGCTTGATTCAAGGTCCCAAGTTCCATTGGGCTGGAGAGATGGCCCTAGCGGTTAAGACGCACCGGACCGCTCTTTGCAGTAGGGGGTACCCAGGTCGATTCCCCCAGGCCACCCACCATGGCGGGCTTGAAGGAGAACCGTCTGAAAACTCCACTTCCAGGAGAAACTCCCATGGTTCCGGTGCACCGACATCCTCTTCTGACCCTCCGCGGCATTTGACGACCACGGGTTTTGCACCAAACCCTGCATGCCAGGACAGTTTACATTGACAACACACACCAGAAAATTAAAAAAAAAAAAAAAAAAAAAAAAAGAGTCCCAAGTCCTATGATTGTTAATTGACATAGACCTCAAATGCAGTTTTACAAGTAACTGGTTGTTACCCACATATTTTTTTCTGCCTTGGTAAGCCAAGTGGCCTTGCCTGTTCTACTCAAATATCCATAGAAAATGCCTGTTCTGTGTAGCTCAGTGAGTGCAAAGTTAATGGCATCTTCAGTTCTTCAGCTTTTGCAGAAGTTTTTGTTCCTAAATGCTTTATAAAATATTAAATTTTTAAATAGAAATGACCAGAGGCTGGAAAGATGGCTCAGCAGTTAAGAGCACTGGTTATTCTTGCAGAAGATGTGGTTCAAATCCCAGCACTCACATGGTGGCTAACAACCACTCATACCTCCAGTTTCAGCTGAAGTTGATGCCATCTTCTGGCCTCCACAGACATTGCTTAATGTGGGTGCACTCACATCCAGACATAGCACTTACGAAATAAAAAAAATAAAAAATGACTAGTAGACTATAACATGAATGTTATAGTTATTACAAAAGCCATCTTACTAGCACTTAGTTGTCATTTAATCTGGGGAAGATGAGTAAATCTTGGTATACTCCTCTAATGGGATTCCTAGCACTTGGTTGTAAAGGAGCCAACCTGGGCTACTTGAAAGAGAGACTATCAATACAAAAGTAGCACCCGGCATGCAAAACATTTCATAAAGATCCGTCTTAACTACATATAAATTGACAATGCTTACGGAACAAAGCAGATTATTTTGGAAAAAGTATCTGGGAATAAGACCAGAGGTTCAGAATACATTATTTTAACTCCTATGGTTTTAGAACATTTAAAAAGAACCATTGAAAATGATTTGTCCCTTTACATTTATTTGATGGCTTGCATGTTTTTCTGTTTTACTAGGTAATGAGACTCCTTTTTTTTTTTTTTCTTTCTTTCTTTGGAGACAGGGTTTCCTTGGAACTCTGGCTGTCCTGGAACTCGCTCTGTAGACCAGGCTGGCCTTGAACTCACAGAGATCCACCTACCTCTACCTCCCAAGTGCCGGGATTTAAAGGCGTGCGCCACCATGTCCGGCAAGACTTCATTTTTATCATGGCAGGCATCTTTCAGATTTGATAATCAGGGATTTGATGAGAGGACATTCTAGCTCCTGATTTATCATACTCATTTAGACTTCTAATACTTGGATTAAAGTGTATAAAAGCAAACAGTTTGAGGCATTATTGCCTTTTTAGAGCTCTTCTAGTTCCTTAATATTGATACTAAATATTAATTGGGGCTGCTAATGACTTTGCCAGAAATCTTGGCTAAGATGTTTTTGTCTTTTTAAGACAAAGTCTCCCTCTAGGCCCCAGGTTGTCTGGAACTTGCTATGTAGACCAGGCTGGCCTTGATCTGACGGAGACCTTCCTGCCTTGGCCTCACACTCAGCTTGGCTGTTTAATGCATCTTTCTACATTCACAGTGTATGTATGTGTGGAAACTAATGAAAGTTGCCTCTTAAAAACTTTTTAAAAAAATTGTTAGACTATATATGTATGTGTGTTTCATGTGCCTGTTAGTGCATCCATGTGTTCAGTGCCTGCAGAGGTCAGAAGAGGGCATTGACTGGATCCCTGGAACTGTTAACTGGTATATGGGTACTGCAATCTGAACCTGGATTCTTGGAAGAGCAGTCAGTGCTCTTAACCACAGAACCATCTGTCCAGCCCCAAGAAAGCCATCTTTTGTATGAGGTCTTTGGTGCATAGCTGTCACTTTGATTTTTGTTGTCTCAGATCCATAGATATTTCTCATTCCGGTGACTGATTTGTGGGTATATATTTTTCATGTAAGCTTACAAAGTATACGTAAAGTAAAATTGCTTCACTATATTCATAATTTAAGTATTTCTAGGTGAAAAATAAACTTTCTTAGTCCTTAAGTGGGTTAGAAGCAACCATGCCAAGTCACATATTTAACCTCTGGGCTTGAGTTTTCTTTCTTGCTGTAAAGAGACAGAATTATATTAAATTTTTTATTATAGTTTTTAAAATTTATTATTTTATGTGTATGAATGTTCTGTCTGCATGTAGTTTGGTGCAGCCGTGTTGTGCAATGCTGCAGAGGTCAGAAGAGGGTGTTGGATTCCCCTGGAACTGAAGTTAAATACAAGATGGTTCTCAGCTGCCATGTGGGTACTGGGAATCAAACCTGGGCCCTCTGCAAAAGCAGTTGGTGCTCTTAACGGCTGAGCCATCTCTCCAGCCCCTATATTACATAGTTTTTAACATTCCATGTAGCCTTTGTTAAAATAAAATTTTGCCTAATTTTCATGCTTCACTTTATAAGTTCTTTTGTGAAGTATGTTGATCCTATAATACCTCACTAGTGTGAGTATTCTTTGTCTATGATTTTGCTTTTAGTTACTTCCTGGGAAACTTTTTTGAGTATTTAAGGAAGCGAATATTGGTGTCTGCATTTTTTTTTTTTTTTTCCTTTTGTCTTTTTTGAGATAAGGTCTCCCTGTAGCCCCAGCTGGCCTGGAATTTAGGAGATCTGCCAGCCTCTGCCTCCCGAGTGCTGGGATTAAAGAGATGTGCCACCATGCCTGGCTGGAGTCTATATTTTGAGTAAAACTACTAAGCCACAAAGCATTACTCTCAAATTATTTTCAACTTCCCAAAATTGCTGTGTTAAAATTTGCTCAAGTCTTATTAATACCAACTAATACTCTTATATCAATTGCATTATTTAATCTTTAGGATGTTTATTTCAAGTTTCCTGAAATGGTAGTCAAAATTTTCCTGAAATAAGCTAATAAGTTTAATTAGCCTATTGAGGAAATATAAGACAACCTGTATTTTATTGGACGTCCACATGAGTCCCCCAGATTACAGGGTCAGCAAGTATTCCAAATTGGTATAGGGTCTCTCCCCCCACTCTATCAATATTTCTCCTGCCAATTCTCTGTAAGTTTGTTCGTTGAAATCCCATGTTTATTTTATTGTACCTTATTTTAGTGAGTTTGCTTGTTTTAGAATGATCCTCACTGGCAGCCAAAGTCTTGATACACAAGTATATTTTTGTCAGAGCTTTAACCATTGCAGTATTTACTGATTTACTATATTGAATCAGTCTTGGAAAGTTCCCCTGATATTTTTTCTTTCATCACCAGTTTCTTTATTCCTCCATTTAGTTTCCTTGATCTTAACTTGTATAAAGGCTTTGTGTCACATGTACATTTAATTTCAAAACTTGCTTGATGTCTGTATTATGTGAAGTTATGCATGTAGTTGTCTGTACATATTAGAGTGCCTTTTTGTTACAGCCAGTCATACTGGTCTTCTCCCCCTCATCCCCCACCCCCCTTGGGTCTTTGAGACAAAGGTTTCCCTGTAGTCCCAGCTGGCTGGAACTCACAGAGATCCTCCTGCCCCCACCTCCCAACTGCTGAGATTAAAGGCATGCACCACCGTGCCAGACCGTGATCATTCTTAATGGATCAGGCTGAACTGATGTTACATGACACTTAATGGCAGTACCCTCAGATGCCACAAGTTGGCTCCAGCTTTTCTAGCCTTTTGATTTAATCTTGTATAGTATCAACTACCCTGTTTTGCTTTGGGGTTAACTTACGTTTTTGGTGTCTCTGTTGTAAACCCTCTCAAAACAGAAGTCTTAATTTAGGCATATTAAAGCATGTGAAATATGTTCTTAAATTGCTGGTGCTCTATGACATTTTACTGCTTTAAGGTATCTTTGGGAACATAGCTATAGTTTTTTAAACACCTGGCAACATTTTATGAGGAATCATCGGAACCATTTAAATGACTGCTACCTTTTTTCTTTTCTTTTTTGGTCTTTTCGAGACAGGGTCTCCCTGTAGCCCCAGCTGTCCTGGATCACACTCTGTAGATCAGGCTGGCCTTGAACTCACAAAGATCCGCCTGCCTCTGCCTCCCAAGTGCTAGGATTAAAGGCGTGTGCCACCATGCCTGGCATGACTGCTACCTTTTAAATTAATTTTCTGGCAGTTCATTTGCTAATAACCATCTTCAGCCTCTATTATAACAACAGTTCTATGTATTGATTTACCTAATAGGGAAGAAAACTCCAGGGGTGGTGAGGGAACTATGGAGCCTATCCAAGTCCATGTATTTTAAATGGCTTTAAGAAAATGTGTTTTTCAGATTTGAGGACCCAGTGCTTGAAAGTGTCTGTTGGGGGATCTTTGCTGTAGGTCTCAGCTCTGAAGGTATTGAGTCCCTGCAAAATTTTTCCACTGCTGCCATGAGCAAGCTCCAGAAGCACGAAGGAAGCTTGGTTTTTAGTTTCCAGAACTCAAAATTGTGAGCACTTGGAGGTGAATAAGGCCCTGTTCATTTGAGTACTAAAAGATGGGTCTTTGACTTGTTGGCCATGAGACATTCTTATAATGCTCAGAATTCAGATCTTCAGAATCTACATAAGCCTACGTTTAACTGTCTTTGAAAAATAGCTTTCTAGTAAAAGTTTTTTAATAAAGATTTCCACAGCTGCTCAGTTTCTACTTACATATACCATTGCTCATTTTTCCCCCTTAATACCTTGAATTGGTTTAGCAAATAAGGAAAGTTTCTTTTTGGTAAAAACTGATTTCAATTTTTTGTGACAACCTTACTAGCAGAATTATAATACTATTACCAGTGTTACTTAGCTTTAATTTTTGTTATTTTGAGACGGTCTTTGTGGAATTCATGTAGTCAGGCTGGTTTCAAATTCATGGCAATATTCCTGCCATGTAGCTGACTGTATAGTCAAGCCTAATAACATTAAAATTGCCATGTCAAAGTGCTTTTCTTTCTTTTTTCCTCTGAGACAGGGTCTGGCCATGTAGTCCTGGCCTGCCTAGAAAGCACTTTGTAGATCAGAATAGCTTCAGACTTTGCAGTCCCTCCAGCTTCTCTCCAAATGCTGGGATACAGACTAAAGTATCTATAAAGTACTAAGTTTTATCAAATAGTGAAAGGTAAGAGGAAGATTTGTGAAAGCCTTAAGTGTTTTTGCAAAGTCAGTTGAAGTACATAAGCATCTGAATACAATAAACATTTTCCATTTTATAAAAAACAGTTACTTTTGGGCTGGAGAGATGGCCTAGCGGTTAAGAGCACCGACCGCTCTTACAGAGGACCCGGGTTCTATCCCCAGCACCCACATGGCGGCCAAGAACCGTTTGAAACTCCAATTCCAGGAGAACTCCAGTTCGAGGGGAATCCGACACCCTCTTCTGACCTCCGTGGCATTGCACGACACGGGTGCACACACCTGCATGCAGACAATACATTCATACACATACAGAAATAAATTAAAAAATTAATAAAAAAATTATAAAACAACAAAAAAAGTTACTTTGGCCTGGAGAGATGGCTCAGCAGTTAAGAGCACTGACTGCTCTTGCAGAGGACCTGGGTTCAATTCCCAGCACCCACATGGCAGCCAAGAACCACCTTTAAGCTGGGCATGGTGGCACACCCCTTTAATCCTAGCACTTGGGAGGCAGAGGCAGGCGGATCTCTGTGAGTTCAAGGCCAGCCTGGTCTACAAAGTGAGTTTCAGGACAGCTGGGGCTATAGGGAGACCATGTCTCAAAAACAAAACTTGTTTCTATGCAGCATTTTACTTGTTGAAGGAATAACTAAAAAGTAGACAGGCATTGGCAGTCTTGTAACAAGCAAATGGTGGAGGTAGATTCTAAGTGCCTTTTCCAATTTCCATTTTGCCTTGTCCTTACAGTTTCTGATGAGCCATGACATTTTAGAAGCTAGATAGGCCATCATACCTAGAAATAAGTGGACATATGTGAACTATTCAACCTTTCTGGTGCTAAAATGAGGTCACACAGACTTTGGTGTGTTAGCGTAGCTTTTATGGAGTATACTTGAGCTGCGTAGTTAACCACAAAAAGGTCAAATATGAAAATAACTTTCAAAACATCACAGACCTCTACAAATTCCTTAGTGTATACTTCTCCCATGAATGAGTGGCTTTACATTATTAAAGTGTTTTTTTTTTTCCTGCCGGGCATGGTGGCTGGTGCATGCCTTTAATCCCAGCACTCAGGAGGCAGAGGCAGGGGGAGGTCTACAGAGTGAGTTCCAGGCCAGCTGGGACTAAAGGGAGACCCTGTCTCAAAAAGAACCCCCCCCCCCAATTTTTTTTTTTTAAATTGGACTTTCTGGTTTTGGTCTTTTTGACAGTGTCTCCCTGTAGCCCTAGCTGCCCTGAAATTTGCTATGTAGACCAGGCTGGCCTTGAACTCACAGACCCACCTGCCTCTGTTGGGATTAAAGGTGTGCACACCTGTCAATTGAGGAAAGCAAATCATTACCTTTTTTACAGGTTTGTATGTAGATATATTAGGGATAGGTTTCAGGGAGAAGAGGATACTAAGTATGAAATGAAAGCTGTTAAAATAGCAACTCCATAGGTCAAATTCTGATGATTTGAGACTAGGACATACAGAGGTCTTTTTGGAAAATGTATCTTCTGTGATGGAAACCTGTTCCAAATTATAGATGTCTGAGGGAGGACTGAGCTTCTAGGAGTAGAGTATTGCCATCAATCTCAGACATCCTTGTTCTACAAGCTTGTGGACCTGAACATGATAAAAATGGGCTTTGTTAAGTGGGCAAATGGCTCACAGCTATAATTCCATCCTTAGGCAATTGAGGCAGAGGATTGCTCGGTGTTCAAGGGAGAACCCTAACACACAAGTAGACAAACTACTGCGATTCAAGTATGCAGTAGTACCTAAAATCCTTGTGAACAGAGAAAGCATCTTGATAGGGTGGGAGATTTAAGTTAACTTAAATGGAAAAATTAGGTATTTTTGCCTAGTGCTGCATGGTTTCTGAAAAGCAAAAACAAAATCAAATCCTATTTGTGCCAATATCTTCCTAGAGGCTTTTTCCAGATCCTAACCAGTTGAAAATTGCCCCAACACTTGTCATTAAAAAGCAAAACTTGAAGTCTTTAATTCTGCCCTGTATCATACATCTATGTGTGACTTTTCTCCTTCACTAGATTGTAAGCCTTTGGAGGTCAGAAAAACTCCTCATTGTATCTTCCACTACATCTAGCACAGTGCCTTAGACTTACTTGCTATTCAATAAATACTCATTAAAACAATGGACACACTATTGAAGTTTGATGTCTTTGGGCCTTTAGATGAACGTATCACAGTTTTTAAATGCCTCGATTGAACACAGTTATGTCATTTGTCACATACACAAACATTTTTTTGCTTGACCATGATCATGACTCATGTATACAATCCTAGCACTTGGTGAGCTGAGGTAGGGTGATTAAGTTAAAGACCAGCCTGGACTACAGTATGAGGTCTTGTTTTTTTTTTTTGTTTAAAAAAAAAAACCCAAAACTTAATGGAATTTCTCTGCATAACTAATAACAGTCCAGAACACTAAGTGATATTTAGTCTTTGTGTATTCTGAGTTTTATATTGTCTTTTTGAGACAAGGTCTTTCTGCATGTAGCCCCAGCTAGCCTGGAACTCACTATGTAGACCAGGGAGGCTTGTAATTTAAGAGAGTCATTAAAGGTGTGCAACCACCCTGCCTGGCTGTATTGTGAATTTTCTATCATTGAAAACCAACATTCCTTAGAGTGCTCAAAAATCTATGAATTTCTAAAAAGTTTTGCTTTCTGAATGGATTTTAAAGAATCTTAGGTTGGGACATATCTCAGGAGTGATGTACTAATTTAGCATGTGTGAAGCTGGTTTTATTCACTACAGCCAAGTGGAATTTTTCCCTCCACAAATTTTTCTGATAAAAGTCAGTATAGCCAGGTGCGGTGCCAAGCACACTTTTAATCCCAGCACTCAGGAGGTAGAGGCTGGAGGATCTCTGTGAGTTCAAGGCCAGCCTGGTCTACATAGTTCCAGGCCAGCTGGGACTAAAGGGAGACCCTGTCTCAAAAAGGCAGGGAGTGGGGAGCGAATATAGACATTTAAATTACTGCCTAGTTGATTCTAATTCCTGCAAAGATGTAGGGAGAGGCAGTTGAATGGTGTAACGTCTAATTTCAACAACTGAAACCTTTAATATACTGGCTCTTGGTAATTTCAGAATGAGTTGTTTTGTTTTGAGACAGGGTCTCCCTGCAGCCCCAGCTGGCCTGGAACTCTGTACACCAAGCTGGCCTTGAATTCACAGTAATCCCACACGTGTGGCGGCGCCGCCCCCCACCCCCACCCCCCGGGATTAACAGTGCTGGTTTAAAGAGAAGCTCTTAGCTGGGAATTGAAACCGAGTCCTCTGCAAGAGTGGTCGTCTCGTCACTCTTAACCACTGAGCCATCTCTCCAGCCCCCCCCCCCCAGATTGTTTCATAAGCAACCGTTTTTTAAAATATAACTTGCTAGGTAAACTGAAGTAATAAAATCAACTGCTCAGTGCACTGCCCATATAAGACAAGCTTCCTTTTTTTGGAATTTTGAGGCACAGTCTCCCTTTTAGTACCAGCTGTCCTGTAGCTCGCTCTGTAGACCAGGCTGGCCTTGAACTCACAGAGATCCACCCACCTCTACCTCCTGAGTGCTGGGATAAAAGGCGCGCTCCATCACGCCCAGCTAGTACCTCAAAACATTTAAAAGTTTAAGCTTTCTGGCACGAGTATATTTGCAATGTTATTAAGTAGCTAATAGTGAAGATCAGTGAAATGCACACTTAATGTACCACTGGAAATGTTAGCTGCAAAGATACTTGCTAGTATATATCAGGAATGTAGTTACCGGCCTATTAATTGTATCAAAGTAAAATCGGAAAGAAATTAGTAAATTTAAGTATCAAAGATAATATCGAACAAGTGTTTAGCAATATAAGGTTTGTACATTCTGAAAAGGATCCACATTTTCAGAGCAATTGTTAAAAGAAATCACAAAACCACAAATCACGAAGTTTTTTTCCCCCCTAGACAGATGTGGTGACTCGTCTTGAAATGCAGTGCATGGGTAAGCAGAGGCAGGTGGATCTCTGAGATGGGAGTCCAGGCCGGCTGGGCTGCAGGGATCCAGTCCTTCGCCCCCACTCCAGGCCCCAAAATTTCAGTGTCGGGTTCTCAGGGCAGAAGTCTAGGCAAGAGGGGAATAGGCTGGTGATCGCACCTGGTAGTGCTAAGTCTCTCTGAGCCTAGGTTTGGTCGTGAATTCCAGCGTCCGCAATAGGATCCGCGGCGTTTGAAAGAAGTCCCCCCCTTTGGGGCCTGTAGGTAGATGGTTGGCATCTGCCGAAGTTGTTGCTGTCATTGCGAGAATGCGGAAAGGAGTTAAATGTTTTAGTTAATGGGATTCTAAGTGATTTAACCTAGTCTGCCAACGTGGGTGTCCAGGGTCGGGGACTCGGGAGAACCGGGCTCCACCTGGCCGGTGATGTGCTGCGCATGAGTAGCTGGTGCTGGCGGGTTGACGGACTACGCTCAGCCCGGGTCTGTCCTGTGGCCCAGGTGACGCCCTTTTAAGAAGGAGAAGCAGTCTGGGCCTCGCTCCCCACCTGGAGGTGTGGCTACAGGAGAACCTGCGGGGTGGGGGTGGGGGTGGGGCGCCCCGTCAACTACACTTCCCAGAGAGCCGCGCGACACCGGCACGACCCACCGGGCTTTGCGCCTAGGTAACTTCCCCTGTCCATCGCTGGTCTATCGGTGTCGGCCTCCCAGGATTTCCGGAAGAGTGTGGGGCGCGGGGCGCGGGAGACCCCTAGCGTCGGGTTCTGGTAGGCCCTCCCTGGGGATGTGGACTTGCAGTAAGTCTGCGCACGCGTGCTGAGCGCCGCGGTGGGCGGGGCGTGTGGCGGCCGCTGTTGCGGATGGGCTGTTATGTGGATCCGCCGATCCCGGCTGGCAGCGGCTGCGGCGGTAGCCGCCGCGGCCTCGGCCTCGGCTTCTGCGGGCGTTACGGCGGCCGGGCGGTCCGGATCCGAGATGGGGTTTCGGCTGCGGAGCGTTGCGGAGAGGCTGAGGCAGCGGCTGCGGCTGGACGTAGGCCGCGAGATTTGCCGTCAGTACCCGATGTTCTGCTTCCTCCTGCTCGGCCTCAGCGCCGCTTCACTGCTCCTGCACAGGTACTGGATCCTGGAGACGCGGAGGGCTAAGGGGAGGACGGGGGCGGTGGGGCTGCGCGAACCCGGCACAGGCACGCACAGTGGCAGATTCTGAGTGTCCTGTCGAAAGACAGTGCAGATTTGGTGACTGAAGTCAGAGCCATCCCAGCCCCAGAGTATTCCCAGACTTTTCCTGAAGAGCTGGAACTCTGCAGAGTGGAAGTGAGGTATTGACGGTTTGCGCTCTGAAGGCTCTGTCCTTGAAAGCAGCAGCCTAGAGATTTCCTACCATTTCAGGAAGTGTCCGTGCAAACAGCCTGGACTTCAAAACGTCTTCATGTTGCGTTTCAGGCACGCAGCTACTTTTTATCTTGAGTTCATCTTCAGGATGCACAAGGAATTAAATTTCTTTTTCCCTTACTAAGGATAGCCATTTCCTATGTCCTGACCTGAGCTTTTTTTTCCCTTTTATTTCCATAATGGCTTTGTTGATTTTGAAATTAAATAATAGACTTCTGTAGCGATTGATACTTTACAACAAGAACAAAAAAGTGTTTGGATCGTGTTCCTGAGATATTTATCTAGGAGTGTGGAAAAAGTGGAATGCTCTTAATAGCAAAAATTATTCTTTACGACCTATCATCTGAAAGATATTCCAAGCTAGACTAACAGGTTCAGTGAGAGCAGATGTAAGCGTTTATAGAATTATTTTCGTCCAACCATTCTCTTGCTTCTTTGGGAACTGCGTCACTAATTTTCCAAGGTCGGAAAACGTCGTACTGGGAGTAGATTGAGTCAGAATTCTGAGGGCCCTAACCTATGTCATAGCAGCTAATGTTAAATCAAGATGCCATTTGACCTGTGTGACATGTGATCTGTACCATGCGTCTGAATTAACGCAAAGAAGGGAAGAATACGCATGCTTTTTTTTGTCTCTTGAGTGCTCTGGTTTATAAGTACAGGTTTTTTTGTGTGTACTTTTTTGTTTTTAAATTGCTACTGTTTTAATTACCTAATGATTGTAAACATCATAATGCCATCATTATTACAAAAAAGAAGGCTAGATACCTTCTTCCAGGAAAAATATTAGGGAAGACACAGATCAGGTGAATAGTGTGCTTAGTGTGGTTGTGTGGGATTCTCAAACACTGCATGCAAGTGTTCTTACTGTGTATGTCCAGACTGCCCGTGGAATGTTACAAAAGAAAACCTGGTCCTTTCTGGGTGGGATGTGGTAAGTTTATCTATTCTGTATTTTTTTAATTTTATTTATTTATTTTTTTTATGTGTATGAATGTACTGTTTGCATGTAGGTTGGTGCACCCGTGCCCTCCATTGCCTTGGAAGTAAGAAGAGGGTGTCGGATTCCCCTGGAAGGAGTTCTAGAATTGGAGTTACAGACGGTTCTCAGCCGCCATGTGGGTGCTGGGGATAGAACCCGGTTCCTCTTCAAGAGCAGTCGGTGCTCTTAACTGCTAGACCATCTCTCCAGCCCATCTATTCTGTATTTTTGGGTTTTTTTTTTTTTTTTTTTTTT
>VZQC01005372.1:102404-119737 GCA_009823505.1 Rhizomys pruinosus
TTTTTGGTCTTTTTGAGACAGGGTCTCCCTGTAGCCTCAGCTGACCTGGAACTCACTCTGTAGACCAGGCTGGCCTTGAACGCACAAAGATCCGCCTGCCTCTGCCTCCCAAGTGCTAGGATTAAAGGCGTGCGCCACCACGCCCAGCTGTTCTGTATTTTTAAGGAGAATTTCATCGTATTTTAATGATCAGTTTTACTTGTCAACTTTATATAGTCTTGAATCTCTTTGGAAGACAGTCTCTAGGAATTGTCTCCAGGTTGGGCTGGGGCATGTCTGGGAGATTGTTGTCTTGATTAGGTTGGTTGATGGAAGAACCAGCCTCAGTATGGCACAACATCTTCTGGGTTTGGGTCTGGGCTGTAAAGAACATGAGCCGAGCTTTTTTTCTTTGTTCTCTTGAGTGTGCTCTGACTGGCTGCTTTGGGTACTGCTCCCCCATTTCCTGAGATGATGGACTCAGGATGATGGATGGTAATTGGGATTCTAAGCTATATGAGCATTGTTCTCCCTTAACATGCTTTACATTTTTTTAAATACTGTATTTATTTTGTTTGAGCATATGTGTATGTGTGTGAGTCAGAGGATAATTTTCTGGAGTTCTTTTGTTCGCCCATATGGAGTCTGGAGATTGAACTTGGGCTGTAGGCTTGGTGGTAGACACCTTTCCACTCTGAGCCACCTTGCCAGCCCTTATCAAGGTGCTTTTCTCAGTATTTTATCACAGCAACAGGAAGGGAAACTGGGGCACACAGAGATAAACAATCATTAGAGCCATAAAGATGGAATTTGAATGATGGGAATACATGCTCAGTTAGTACTTTAAGTGATTTCTTCTTGGGCCTTTCACTTGTTAATTTTTTTTTTAGAAGTAACTTTAAAAAAATTTTCAGTTTAAAATCTGATTAGCATTGAGTTTCGAAGCTTTCTGTGTTGTTAAACTTAGGATAGTACTCTTTTTTTAAAATGCATAATGCTCATAGAATAATTTAATTGTTTTCAGTGTTATTTTTTAGTATTTTATTATTTTTATTTTACATGTGTGAGTATATTGCTTGCATGTGTAAGCACATTGGTGTCATACAATGCCCACAGAGATCAGAAGACTGCATTGGATACCCTGGAACTGGAGTTTCAAACATTTGTGAGCTGCCTCATGGGTGCTGGGAATTGAACCTATGTCCTCTTCAAGAGCAGCCAAGTGCACTGTCCAGCTCTCAGTGTTATTTAATAAATACATCTTTCAATATGAGTTAAGAATATTAAGAATATGACTCTTATCAATGGAAAGGTAAATATCTATAACCTTTGGATGCTTGTGATTTGTTGGATGAGCAGGGTAGCATACTTTTTATATACTTGAAACAATGCTTTAACCTTTCTAATGGTGTTAGGAAAAACTAAGCATAATTACAGTTATGTAGATTTATCAGTCAGTTGTAGTGTTGAGTGTTGTAAGAAAAATTTTCAGTTAATCCTAATAATGATAGTGGTAATAATATTAGCCAAGACAGGATATTTTATTTGCCCCAGAGATTGTTAAATAGTTTTAAAATTATTTATGCCATTGTTGTGATTGAAAGTTTTAATGTAAAGTCTGTCTTTAGGATTTTGATTCCTTTCCATTTTCCAGTTGTGTCATTTTAGATAACTTATATTTTACCTGTTGTCCTGCACTTATCTCTAAAATGAGGGTAACAGTCGTGTATACAGTAGATTATATTTTGATGATTATGTGGACTAATTTATATTTTTGATTTTAAAAATATTAATATGTGGGGCTGGAGAGATGGCCTAGTGGTTAAGAGCGCCGACTGCTCTTGCAGAGACCCGGGTTCGATCCCCAGCACCCACATGGCGGCTGAGAACCGTCTTTAACTCCAGTTCCAGGGGAATCTGACACCTTCTTCTGACCTCTGAGGCATTGCATGACACTGGTACACAAACCTGCATGTAGACAGTACATTCATACACATAAAAAATAAAATTAAAAAAATATTAATGTGTATGTGGTGTGTGTTTGTATATGAGGGGCACATATGAGCCACTGTGGGCATGTGGAAGTCAGAGGACAACCTTAGGTGTTAGTTCTTGCCTCCCACTTTTTCTTCCATCTTTTTAACTATTGTATTAAATGTAGTGTTAGCTATTGTACATTTAATTTGCCTCCCTCCCACCCTCCCTCCCTCCCTCCCTCTCTCCATCCATCCATCCATCNTCCCTCCCTCCCTCCCTCCCTCCCTCCCTTCCTTCCTTCCTTCCTTCCTTCCTTCCTTCCTTCTTTCAAGATAGTGTCACTGTGTAGCTGTGACTAGCCTGGAACTCATTATGTAGACTAGGCTGGTCTCAAACTCAACAGAGATCCACCTGCCTCTGCCCATGAATTAGGTATTTTACCATCTTCACTTTATATAGGGCCAGAGAAGAGTCTAGATTAAGTAAATGGCACTAGGTGTTAGAGCTGGATTTGAACATAGTTACTCAGACTCCAGAATAGCCTGTTTTGTTCTCAAAGTCCATTTTTGTTGATTGTCTCTTTATTTTTTCTCTTATTTCATCATTATTATTATTATTATTATTATTATTATTATTATTACTTTAGATAGGATCCCACCTAGCCTGGGTGGCTTCTATTTCATAGTGATCTGCTTGCATCTGTCTCCTGAGTGCTAGGATTAAAGGTGTGCATCACCATGCCTGGATTTCTTTTATCTATTTTTCTGTTTACAGTAGTACTAGATTTTTCTTGTTATGCTGAGCATTGAATCCAGAGCCTTGTGCATGTGTGTGCCACTGAGCATGTCCTCAGGCCTAGTATTATTTATTTTTAAGATTTCATTTTTTTATTTTTTCTTTAATTATTTAATTTATTTTGATCTTTTTGAGACAAGGTCATCCTGCAGTCCTAGCTGGCCTGAACTCACTTTGTAGACCAGGCTGGCCTTGAACTCACAGAGATCTGCCTGCCTCTGCCTCCCGAGTGCTGGGATTAAAGGGGTGTGTCTCAGGCTGAGCTAAGATTTTATTTTTTTAATTCAAAAAAATTTTAATTATGTGTCTGTGAGTGGGTTTGTACATGTGAAGTAGGAGGCCGGAAGGGGGCCATCAGATCCCAGGGAGCTAGAGTTGCAGGCAGTTGTAAGCTGCTTGATGTGGGTGTGGGTAGTAGAACTGGGATCTTCTGCAAGAGCAACATGTGATTTGAACTGCTAAGCCAATGGTGTTCCCCATCCCCACCCCCAAATCCTCCTCCCTCTTTGTCTTCCTCCTCCTTCCTCCTTTTCTTCTGAGTCAATGTCTCATGTAGCCCAGGTTGGCCTTGCACTTCTTATCCTCTTGCCTCTACCTTTGAAGTGCTGAGGATGCAGGCATGTCTACCATGGCCAGCTAAGTACTAAAATTTTGTGTTAACAGTAGTGCTGGCAGTATGCTTTAATACCTCTTAGTACAATCCTCTTTCTTTACCCCTTTTTGCATTACTTTTCTGTTTCTGTGATTAAACAGTATGACCAGGAAATTCTTCCATTGAAGGAAGAGTTTATTGGGTTTATGATCCTAGAGGGATCAAAGTCCATAAGTGGTTCGGAGAAATAGAGGCAGTGGTGGCTGGAGCAGGAAGCTGAGAACTCACATCCCCAAGCAGGCAGAGACGGGTGTGGTTGTCAACTCTCAAAACCCTCCTCCAGAAAGGCCTTACCTTCCGAACCTCTGTAAACAGCACCGGTTCACCAAGCATTCAAATACTTGGAGCCTGTGGGGAACACCTCATTCAACCCACCACATTTTCCAAGTTGGCTCTGCTTTTTCTAAACCTTTATTTGCCCAGATTCCTAGAATTCAGTGTGCTGAACTTCTCAAAAGATCCATCTGGGGGTCTAAAGAGATGGGTCAGTGCTTAAGAGCACTGGTTGCTCTTGCAGAGGACCCAGGTTCAATTCCCAGAACCCACATGGCATCTAACATCCATCCATAACTCCAGTGGCAGGTAATTCAGTGCCTTCTTCTCACTTCCATGGGCAATGCATGACACGGGTGTATTTACACACAGGCAGGCAATGCACTCACACATAAAAATAATAAAATGTTTTTAAACTAGCTTTTTTTTGAATTTTTTAAAAAATTTTATTTTTTTTTTTAATTTTATTTATTTCTGTATGTGTATGAATGTACTGTCTGCATGCAGGTTTGTGCACCCGTGTCGTGCAATGCTGCGGAGGTCAGAAGAGGGTGTCAGATTCCCCTGGAACTGGAGTTCTCCTGGAATTGGATCAGACAGTTCTTGGCCGCCATGTAGGTGCTGGAGATCGAACCCGGGTCCTCTGTAAGAGCGGTCGGCACTCTTAACCATTAGGCCATCTCTCCAGCCCTAAACTAGCTTTTTAAAAAAAAGAATATTTTTAGAGTTTGATTTTCTTGACTAAATATTTATTTATTTATTTTATTTATTTATGTATGTCTTTTTTCGAGACAGGGTCTCCTTATAGCTCCAACTGGCCTGGAACTCACTCTGTAGACCAAACTGGTCTTGAACTCACAGAGATCTGCCTGCCTCTGCCTCCCAAGTGCTGAGTTTAAATGTGTGGGCCACCACGTCCAACTTAGAGACTTAGCCACCATGTGGATTCTGGGAATCCAACCCAGGCCCTCTGCAAGAGCAGTTGGCACTCATAACCACTGAGCCATCTCTCCAGCCCCCCTATCTGGAATTTTTTGGTCTGAGACAGGGTCTTCCTGTAGCCCCAGCTGGCCTGGAACTCCTATATGGACCAGGCTGCCTTGAACAAAGAAATCTCCCTGCTCCTGCTTCCCGAATATTGATATTAAAAGCCACCCTGCCTGGGTTTATCTGGAATTTTGATTGCAATATCTGTTTGGTTACTTACTATCCATATTTGGAAACCATTCCCAAATTAGGAGCATAAAGCAACAACAACATTTAGCTTATTCGTCATACAAAGGCAGTCACGACATGAGATGGTAGGTACTTCATGCATTGCCTCAGCTTCAGGTTAGAGGCTAGACTAATTTTTTGGCCTCTTCACTCACAACTGGTGGCTGGCGCAGGTTGTTATCGATGGTTATAGCTGGCTCTAGACCAGAGCACCTCTATAGGCCTTTCTTTGTGGCCTTCTAACATGGTGCTAGGTTATAAAGGTGAATATCCTGAAAAAGATGCCATATCCTTTTTATGACTAAACCGATAGGGAAAACAAATATACATGTGCATTTAATGTCACTGTATATGACAGACTGTTTTGTAGTTTAGAATGTAGTACTCACTTTATAATTGTTTTATAAATGCTTAGTAAAACTTGTTGAAAAGGAAGCTAAAACTAAAATGGAGACAGCAGTCTCTTTTTTTTTTTTTGTCTTTTTGAGACAGGGTCTTCCTTTAGTCCCAACTGGTCTGGAACTTGCTATGTAGACTAGTCTGGCCTTGAACTCACAGAGATCCACCTGCCTCTGCCTTCTGAGTGGGATTAAAGGCATGCACCACCATGCCCATTGAGAAACCAGTCTTTAAAAAACAGATAACACAGTTATCTAGTGGAATATTCTGTTTAGAGTTTTCTTGCTTGCTAAGGTACCTCCTGTCTCAAAAAGACAAAAAAACACAACAACACCAACAAAAAAGCTTCTACCCTAGATATCTGCCCCTGCAAACATGCCAAAGGGTTTCCCACTATGGTCTTAGGACATGTAATCACCAGTCACATAGGCTGACTGTAACTTAAATGTACCAGTGCTGTCATAGTTAAAGAGTAAAGGGCAGACCTATAAAAACTAAAGGAACTAAACTCAGGACTGGAGTTCTTTGGTAGGAAGCATCCCTTGAGTCCATTAATGTGAATAAACTGCCCTGATTTCTCCACATGAGTTTCTTAGTGTCTTGTCTGTGTGTGGTGAGGTCCCTGGGCCTCAGTTTCCCATAACAAAGACTTGGGATTAAAGCACCACTATTTCTATAGTCTGTCTGTTCCTTATTAGCCTGTCCTGTGTTCAAGGAGAATGGAATTAAATTTGTGATTTTTTTTTTTTGTAGAATGAACATGGGTACCTCTTTTATCTAATATATATATATATATATATAATATATATATATATTAACTCAATTATGGGGATGGTCCATGTAGTTCAACCTTCAGTCACACTGGAGAAGCTGCGAATCTGGTAGTTGCTCAGTCCCTGAGGCTGGATGTGTCCCAGTATTCCCATCCAGCCTGAATGCCTGATGGGGTTCCCTGGGGATCTGCTAATTCTTTCAGCCTGCACTGGACTCTGAGGAATTGGTCACAGCAGCACGATTAACTCATCAGTGAGAGAGATGGCAAGAGGCAAAAAGCTAAATTTGTGATTTTAATGTTAAGAGTGTCACATAAATTTTAAGATCATGAATGTTTATAAGTTAATCTGGTTTACTTTTTTTTTTTTTTTGGTCTTTTTGAGACAGGGTCTTCCTGTAGCCTCAGCTGTCCTGAAATTCACTCTGTAGACCAGGGTGGCCTTGAACTCACAGAGATCTGCCTGCCTCTGCCTCCCAAGTGCTGGGATTAAAGGCATGTGCCACCAGTCCCTGTGGTTTACTATGTTTTAATAACATCAGTGAACTAAAATATTTTTTTTTTTGCCTTTTTTGAGACAGCATCTCCCTTTAGTCCCAGCTGGCATGGAGCTTGCTTGCTTTCTCTGTAGACCAGGCTGGCCTTGAACTCACAGAGATCTGCCTGCCTCTGCCTTCTGAGTGCTGGGATTAAGGGCATGTTCCACGACGCCTGGCCTAAGGTGGTTCTTGGCCGCCACGTGGGTGCTGGGAATTGAACTTGGGTCCTCTGCAACAGCAGAGGAGCAGTCAGTGCTCTTTTTAAAAAAATTCTTTTTTACTTATTTTTTATTTGTATGAGTGTACTATCTGCATGTACTATTTTTTATGTGTATGAGTGAACTAGCTTCATGTCGTGCAATGCCGAGGAGGTCAGAAGAGGGTGTCGGATTCCCCTGGAACTGGAGTTAAAGACAGTTCTTAGCCTCCATGTGGGTGCTGGCAATCGAACCCGGGTCCTCTGCAAAAGCAGTCAGTGCTCTTAACTGCTGAGCCATCTCTCCAGCCCCATAATTTTAAAGCCTTAGAGGGGTTGCTGGAGAAGCAAGTTTATGGTCTAGCATTCATTGCCCTGTCATGAAGACTAGAATTTAGATCAGCACAGATATCATGTGACTCACAGAGGCCTGGAATCTTTGGGCACCTGCACATACACGTGTGCATTCACTGATATGCAGCACAGGCACACGTATATTCTTTTTTTTAATTTTTAAAAAATAAGTTTTTGGTTAAAAATAACCTTGTAGAAGGCGGAGGGTATGGGGTAGTTATAGAAATATCTCAGAAGTTAAGAGTGTTTGTTATGAAAGCATGAGGGTCAGTTCAGATCCTAGCTGCCATGTCACATGCCAGCTCTCTCCCATACTTAGAGCCCCAGCACTGAGGTTGGCAGAGACAGGAGGATGACTGGGGCTTGCTGGCTGCCAGGCTGGCCAAAAGATGTCAGGTGTTGTTCAGACCTTCTCAAAAAGAAATAAAAGACAAGAATGATAGAGGACACCTGATGCCCTACTGTGGCCTCCACAAACGCCAAAAATCTGTATGTAGCACACACAACACACATGCACATACACACATAAATAAAGAGCAGCCTTATGGCTACGTTAAAAACAAAACTTTGAAAAACTGGTTTCCTAGTGGCTGCAAGTGTACTTTTAAAGTTGGCTTATTCTGGGGCTGGAGAGATGGCCTAGCGGTTAAGAGTGCTGATTGCTCTTGCAGAGGACCCGGGTTCAATCCCCAGCACCCACATGGCAGCTGAAAACCATCTTTAACACCAGTTCTAGGGGAACCCGACGCCTTCTTCTGACCTCTGCAGGACACAGGTGCACAAACCTACATGCAGACAGTACATTCATACACGTAAAAAAAAATTTTTAAAATTTAAAAAAAGTTGGCTTATTCTATTAGTTCTTTTCAAAAAATCAGCTTACAATTTGCTAAGTTTTTTTGTTTTTTTTTTGTCTTTTGTCTTTTTTTTGTCCATTTTTTTTTTTGAAACAGGGCCCCAGCTGGCCTGGAACTCTGTACACCAGGCTGGCCTTGAACTCACAGAGATCCACCTACCTCTGGAGCGCTGGGATTAAAGGTGTACACCACCACCCCCAGCTTAAAGATGATTCTTAGCCGCCATGTGGGTGCTGAGAATCGAACCTGGGTCTTCTGCAAGAGCAGCTTGTTTCTCAGTTTCCCTGTGCTGATCAGTACAGGGTTTCCCATGTTAGTGCTCTTATTTTGATAGCTAGTACTGATATTTTGAGCTAGATAATTCTTTGATGTAGAGGGCTGTCCTTTGTATTGTAGGGTATTTTCAACAGTTGCCATGTCTCTAGCTTCTTGATGACTGGTAGTGGTGGACTGAGGGTTTCTTCTGAAGATGTTAAAATAAAAATTGTCTCTGTACATTGTCAAATGCCACCTGGGGGTAAAATCCCTATGGGTTAGACCTGCAGGGTTAATGTCTTTAAAGCTATTATGTTTCTGGTTAATACCTTAAAGATACAAAGTTTCTTCTTAATGTCTTTGTTATAGTAGACTTTAGTTGTAGCTCACACTAATGTATGTAGAGTTTACTGTCATTTATTCTAAGTATAGGACTGCTTTTAAAAAAATTTTTTTTTTTTGAGACAGGGTCTCAGGCTAGGAAACACAGACTTTGAACTCTCCAAGCACCCCAGACTGTCTTCTAACTTGCTATGAACTTTTTGCTTCAGCATCAACATTTTTATATTTTATTATTTTTATTTTATGTATATGAGTATATTGCCTGCATGTGTGTAAGAGCACTGTGTTATGCAGTGCCCATGAAAGTCAGAAGAGGGCATTGGATCCCATGGAACCAGAGTTACAGACGGTTGTTAGCTGCCAGGTGAGTGCTGGGAATCGAACCTGGGTCCTCTGCACGAGCGGTCAGTCCTCTCAACCGCTGAGCCATCTCTCCAGCCCAGCACTAAAAGTTGTGCTTTAATGAGCATGCAGTTCTCATTCCATCAGTCACACTATTCCTGTTTCTTGACATCCTGACTCTGCTTTCTTCCTATCCATCACCTCTCTTCTCTTGTCAGAGTTTAGTTTGGAGTCATTCAAGTTTAGATTTCATGGTATGCTATTTCTTCTATGCAAGTATCCTTTAACTCCCTCTCTTCACTCTAACTCAGTTGACAGGATCCAATCTTGAATTAGTGATTCTAATCCAGTCTGTTGGATCAGTTTTGAATCTGTTCTAGTTTCATCTCTGTTGTAATAAAACACTCTGACCTAAAGCAATTTAGGAGAGAAAAGGGTCAATTTCAGTGTACAGGTTATATAGTCCGTCATTGAGGGAGTTGGGGGCAGGAACTCAAGCAGGAAGTTGAAACAAACGTGAAGGAATGCTGCTTGATGGCTTATGCTTAACTTTTCTTTTCTTTTAAAAAAAACATTCGTTTATTATTGGTTTTAGTATTTTACTGTTTTTCTTTTATATGTATGAATGTAGTATCTGCACATAGGTAGGTGCATCCATGTCATGCAATGCCTGAGAGGAGGTCAGAAGAGAGCATCCTGGACTTACAGACAGTTGTTAGCTGCCATGTGGGTGCTGGGAATGGAATGTGGGTCCTCTGCAAGTGCTTTTAACCACTAAACCATCTCTTCCAGTCCTTATTTATTTAATTTTTATGTGTATGTAGGTGTGCCTCCATGAGTTTATGTGTACCACTTGTATACAAGAGGCCAGAAGAGGGCGCCATATCCCCTGGATATAGGTGGTCATGAGGCACAGGTGTGGGTGCTTGGAGTCTAGATCTGCTGTAAAACAATAAACTTTCTTAATTTTGGAGCCATCTCTCCAGCCTCCCTTTTTAATTAAAAAGATTATTTATTTATTTATGTCTGTGTGCATACATGTGCCTTCAGGGGCTAGAGAGGGCCTCTGCCCTCTAGACCAGGAGTTAGACATAGTTGTGAGCCTCCTGACACGAGTGCTGGAAACTAAATTCCAGTCCTCTGGAGAAGCAAGTCTCTTAACCATTGTCCTCTCTTCATCCCTTCACTAGCTTTATTACATAGCAAAGGACCACCTATAGAAATGAACAATAAGACAGTCCCCTATAGACGTGCCCACAGAGCAACCTGATCTAGGAAGTTGCTCACCTGGCTCTCCTCTAGGACTGCTGTAGACTGTCAAGCTGACAGATGATGCTAGCTAGAACACATGTGTTCTGCTTTTCCAGTTTTCATTTCCTGAAAATCGATAGCTGTTGCAGAAAACTCTATTGCTGAAGTTAACTCTTGAGAAGCTGCACCCCAGCAGCTGTTTCAGCTCCCAGACCTTCTAGAACCTGTAATCATGTTACCTTTACCCTTTATTCAGCATCTCATGTCTCAAATAAAAGCTTTGTTATTAAATCTACACATTTAATTTTCTTATTTTTCTTAAAATTATTTTGATTTGTTTTCATTTTATGTGTATGAGTGTTTTGCCTGCATTCATTTAAGTGCATCCTTGTTGTGCAGTGCTGCAGAGGCCTGAAAAGGGTGTTGGAACCCTTGGAACTGGAGTAACAGACAGTTAGACACCATGTAGGTGCTTGGAACTGAACCCAGGTCTTCTGGAAGAGCAGCCAGTGCTCTTAAACAGTTAGCCATCTTAACCACTGAACCATCTCTCCAGGTCTCTCTCCTCCCTAGCTGTCATAACCACTTACTCTATTTAGATTCTGAATCTCAGCTTTTTCTGCTTTCTCTAGAACATTCATTCACTTGTCTCTTCTCTGCGGCTTACTTCCCTCTCATCTCCTTCTCTCCTGTCAGCATATGTTATGAGGTTCTTGCCAAAAACTTTTCCTTATTCTTTCCAGCTGTCACCTTAACTTTGCTTTCCTATAGAAGAGTTATCTCCATGTTCTGATTCTGCTTTCTTACTTTATTTTGGCTTGCAATTCTAGAGGGATAGAGTCTGTCATGGTGGGAGGCATGGCAGCACATGGCAGATGCAACAACAGGAGCAGGAAGCTGAGTTCTCACATCTTCAACCATAAACACGAAACAGAGTGAGCTAGGAGTGGGATGAGTTTATGAACTCTCAAAGCTTACTCCTTGTAAAATAACTTCCTCCACCAAGGTACACCTCCTAAAGATTCCATGACCTTTTCTTCCCCAACTTTGAGGCAGAATCTCATTCTGCAGCACAGCAGGCTAGCCAAGAACTTGCTATGTAGACCAGGCTGGCCAGAAACTTTGTAGCATTCTTCCTTCTTCAGCCTGCCGACATGAGCTATAACTGACATTTCTATACTTTCTTGTTTCTCTTAGTGTTCTTGCAAGGGAGTCTCACTATGGACTAGGCTGGTCTTGAATTATCAGTGTTCCTCTTGCATCTGTCTTAGTGCAAAAATTATAGGTGTATGCTGATTTCCCTTGTGCCTCTCTACTTTCTTTTTTTTTTCTTGGCGAAAGGTTCTCACAGGCTGGAACTCTATATGCAATGTAGACCACAGTGGCCTCAAACTCAAGATCTGTCACCTGAGTGCTGGGATCATAGGCATGTACCACCATATCTGGCCCTCTTCTTTTTAAACAGATAATAGATCTTAAAAAAAAAAATATATATATATATATCAGACTGGAGAGATGGCTCAGTGGTTAAGAGCACTGGCTGTTCTTGTAGAAGACTTGCATTTGAATCCCAGCACCCACCGTTGCAGCTAACAATTGTCCATCACTCCAGGGGATCTGACACCCTCTTCTGTTTTCCATGGGCATTGCATGACATGGGTGTATTTACATACATGCACACAATACCCTCATACACAGAAAATAAAAATATTATGCATGTCTGTGTGGGTATGTGCATGTGAGCTCAGGAGATAGGAGGCATTGGATCTCCTGGAGCTGGAATTAAAGGCAGCTCTGCCTGATGTGGATGCTGGCACCAAGCTCTGGTCCTCCCTAAGAGCACTATGCACTCTTAACTGCTGAGTCATCTCTCTAGCCCTCTCTCTACCTTTTAAGCAGCCTTTTCTACCTTGGTTTTCTCATTTACTTGTATGAATTCAGTGGTTATTACTTTCCGATTCTTTGTGTTCAGCTATTATTCTCTGCTAAGATTTAGATTACCCATATATATATATTTAAATAAATATAAATATTTAAAAAAAGAAATATATATATATATATATTTCTTTTTTTAAATATTTATTTCTATTTTATGAGTATGGGTTTTGCCTGTAAGTATGTAAATAGCGTACCGTGCTTGTGAAATGCCTCCCAGAGGCCAGAAGAGGGTGTTGGATTCCCTGGAACTGAAGTTATGAACATTAGCCACCATGTGGGTCCTGGGACTCAAACCTGGATCTTCTGAAAGAACAAGTGTTCTTAACTGCTGAGCCACCTCTCTAGTCCAAAAATATTGTAATATTTGGACTGAAGAGTTAACAGTGAAATGTGTGCTTTACACAGTTATTCACAAGTAATAAACATAGCATGGTCATTGGAATTTGAACGATGTAAGGGGATTGGTATTTATAAAATCTTGGTAACCAAGAGCTGCCCATTTTAAGATACCTTAGTATGATCCATTGTGTGACACTGTATCATCTGGCTTCTGCCTGTCTCTTCAGATTTTTCTCAGGGGTCCCTTCTTTGTGGGAACTCTGCCCAGACTGTATGGGCCTATCTAGTTTGAATTCCCTTATCTCTTCCCAGTCCCTCATTCCTCTACCCAATCCTCTTCTGTCAGTTTACCCCTACTCACTGGCTAAGTTTTTTTGTGGCTATTGCTTTTTACTGAAAAAGGCTTTTCTTTCCTTTCAAATCTGGATTACATGTACTTTCTGTCATACTATCAACTGTGTTCACATAGTTTACTTCCTTTCAAATCTGGATTACATGTACTTTCTGTCATACTATCAACCGTGTTCACATAGTTTACTTACTCAACTGTTAACACCGGGTTATTTTCTGTGATATTAGGGACCATGGTAGTGATGTTCTCTGTTACATCCCTAGAGCCTAGTATTGTCTAACACCAAATGAGTACTTTGAAAAATTACACATACACATACACTCACTCTTTGTCTTTTGAAGCAGGGTCTCCCTGTAGTCCCCGGTGGCCTGGACCAGAAAGCTTTCCTCCTGCCTCTACCTCCTCAGTGCTGGGATTAAAGGTGTGTGCCACCATGCCTGGCCTGAAAAATCATATTTTAATTTAATGGTATAGTCAAAATTTTGGTGGAATGTGAAATAGAAGGTATTCTGGAAGAATGAATTTAGGCTAGTTAAACATGGCAGGAACTAAATTATGAAGTATTGAAAATTTAATTTCCTCCTTATACTTTTAAGTGAAATTATATACTATTTTGTCTTTTTTGATTCAGGGTCTCCCTTTAGTCCCAGCTGTCCTGGAGCTCGCTATGTAGACCAGGCTGGCCTTGAACTCACAGAGATCCACCTGCCTCTGCTTCTGCCTCCTGAGTGCTGGGATTAAAGGTGTGTGCCACCACCTTTAATATACATTTTATGAGTCTTATGTTTAACAAATACATTACAGAAAGTTGATCATGATTGGACAAATTGATTCAGATTGATAGATGTGTAATGAATGTTAGGTAGACCAATAAAGGAATAACTTAGTGTTACACATTTTCTTTGGTTCTGATGATTTTTATTTATTTCTAAGGTATCTTCATGTCTTAATGATCTTCTGGTCTTTCGTTGCTGGAGTTGTGACATTCTACTGTTCCTTAGGACCCAATTCTCTTTTACCAAATATATTCTTCACAATAAAATACAAACCCAAGGTAAATTCTTTTTTCTTTCAACATTTTATATGTATAAATATGCCACATGTATGTAGGTGCTCTTGGAGCCCAGAAGAGGGTGTTGGACCTCCTGGAGCAGGAGGTACAGACGGTTGAGATCCATGGGTTTTAGAAGTAGAACTTGGGTCCTCTGGAAGTGCTCTTTAACTACTGAGCCATGTTTCCAGCCCTGTGATTTTTATTTATTAAAGTTACTTTATAGCCTACTTAATAGGTGTGGTGGCACACACCTTTCATGCTAGCACTGGGGAGGCAGAGGCAGGCAAATCTCTGTGAGTTTCAGGCCAGCCTGGTCTACATAGCGAGCTCCAGGCCAGCTGGAACTAAAGGGAGACCCTGTCTCAAAAAGACCTCCCCCCTGAAAAGAAAAAAGCTACTTTATATGACTCTCTACTGTTTAATATTTATTTTATTTATTTTACTATTTTATTTAATGTGTATGAGTGTATTGCCTGCATGTTTGTAAGTGCACCCATGTTGTGAAATGCTGCAGGAGGTCAGAGAGGGCATCAGATCTCCTGAACTTCAGTTACTGATGGGTGTTAGCTGCCATGTGGGTGCTGGTAATCAAACCCAGGTTCTCTACAAGAGCAGCCGAGCTCTTAACTGCCAAACCATCTCTCTAGCTGCCCCCCTTCATTTCTTTTTTCTTTTTCTTTTTAATTATATAATTATTTTTTTGGGGGGGGTTCATTTTGAGACAGGGTCTCCCTGTAACCCCAGCTGTCCCGGAACTCACTCTGTAGACCAGGCTGGCCTTGAACTCACAAAGATCCGCCTGCTTCTGCCTCCCAAGTGCTAGGATTAAAGGTGTGCGCCACCACACCCAGCTAGGTCTATTAATTTCTTAAAACACCCATATGCACCATAGAAAACAGATAATTTGTTAAAGCAAAATAATTTGTACTTCTGAAATTTAGTAGTGGTAGTATACTAAATATGTGAGTTTGTCTCTGTAAGGCAAAGTTTTGGTATGGAGGTCTATAGGGAGGATTTAGTGGTAATCGACCCAAGGCATTGGCACCCACTATGCAAGTGCCACACTATTGAGCTATGCTTCCAGCATGAGTGGGGCATCTTGAGGTTGTGTTCTATGGGTCTTTGATCCAGTCCCTTGTTCAGATTTGTTGGAATTTCTGTTTAGAGAAAATATAGTTTGAAATTGCTTCATATTTGATTAGAAGCCTTAGGGTTACCACATATCTTCTCTCAATTGAATTGATGGTCTGGGAAAAATAGAAATTTTTTTCTTTTGTAGTGGAAGACTTATTCAAAAATAGATTGAATTTTTAAGTGATTATAACATTTGAGTTTAATTTTAAGTGTGTTAAATGTGGGAGTTTGTCTTTTCTTTAAATTTTATTTATTTTTTTATGTGTATGAATTACTGTCTGCATGCAGGTCTGTGCACACCCATGTCATGCAATGCCGCAGAGGTCAGAAGAGGGTTTCAGATTCCCCTGGAACTGGATTTAAAGACGGTTCTCATCCGCCATGTGGGTGCTGGAGATCGAACCCGGGTCCTCTGCAAGAGCAGTCGGTGCTCTTAAGAACCCAGGTCCTCTGCAAGAGCAGTCGGCGCTCTTAACCGCTAGGCCATCTCTCCAGCCCTGTCTTTTTTTTTTTTTAAAGACTCTCTGGCTCCATTCTCACTGGCCTCAAACTCTTGGTCCTCCTGTCTCAGTCTCCAGAGAGTTTGCATTGCAGGTGTGTCTCCATGTCTGGGTGTGAGAAGTGAAGCTTTGTTTTTGGTTCTCACTCTTTTTTTTTTTTTCTCCCTGGGCTAACGATTCAACTATGCCCTTGTACGTGCTAAACAATTCTCTACCATTGAACCACTGAGTGCCCCAGCCTCCCTCCAGCTCTGACTTAGGTATTGTGAAGTATTTTGGATGTTTTTGCCTCTATTGGCAGTTTAGTTTAGTAGTATGTGTTTCAAAGAATGGGTTCACAGTTAAAGCACTAGACAAAAAAGTCTTCTCGGGGGCTGGAGAGATGGCTCAGTGGTTAAGAACACTGGTTGCTCTTGCAGAGGACCCAGGTTCAATTCCCAGCACCCACATGATGGCTAACAGCCGTCCTAACTCCAGTTCCAGAGAATCCAATGCCCTTTTCTGACCTCTGTTGAACACTTCATGAAATGGGTGCACTTACCTACATAGAAACAATATACTCATACACATAAAAGAATGAAAATAATAAACAAAATGTAAAAAAAAAAAGTCTTCTCAGTGCTTACATGGTATAACAAAACTGTTGAACAATTCTTTCGGTAAAGATAGTATGTCAAAACAAATCTTTCTTTTTCCTTTTGCAGCAGTTAGGACTTCAAGAATTATTTCCACAAGGTCATAGCTGTGCTGTTTGTGGTAAAGTGAAATGTAAAAGACATAGGTATGTTAAACCTTTTAAAGTTGTTTATATGATTGGCCCGGGGTAGGGAGGGATAAGGGGGGTGGGGAGGGATAAGGGGGGTGGGGGTGGGATACATGGTACCTGTGTACCTATTCTCAAAGAATAGGTCAAAGAATAACTTGTGGAGTTTTATGTTGTTTCTTTTAGTCTTATGTGGCTTCCGGGAATACAACTCAGTCATTGGGCTTGGGGGGCAAGCACATTTACCTAATGCTAGGCCACCCGGCTGGCCCCCAAGTTAAATATTTTTATTTGTTCATTTTATTAAAGTTACAGTTTTGTCTTATAAGTGATTTAGTTGTTTGATTTACTTTAGGCCTTCTTTGCTACTTGAAAACTATCAGCCATGGCTTGACCTGAAAATTCCTTCCAAAGTTGATGCATCTCTCTCAGAGGTAATTGATAAAATTAATATTGCCAGAGATGGACATGTGTTATTTAAGGATGGGAGTATGTCCCAAATTTCATAAACAATTTCATCCTTGTGAACAAATCACAGAATGTACTTAGATAAACCTAGATGGTCATGTCAGTAGTTGGCTAGGCCTTTTGATGCTGTCAAGGGACATAGGAAACATGAACCATCTAAAATTGCAGCTGGCCTACTGTTCTACAGCATTCGCTTTCTTTTTTTCTTGTTAGTCTTTTTTGAGACAAAGTCTCCGTATAGCCCCAGCTGGGCTGGAACTCCCTATTTAGACTAGGCTGGCCTTGAACTCACAGAGATCCACCCTCCTCTGCCTCCTGAGTGCTAGGATCACACCCAGCCTGCTTTTATTTTTTTCTTTATTTTATTTTATTTTTTTAAATTTTTTTTTTTATTATTATTTTTCTTTGCATGTGTATGAATGTACTGTCTGCATGCAGGTCTGTGCACCCGTGTCGTGCAATGCCGCGGAGGTCAGAAGAGGGTCTCGGATTCCCCTGGAGCTGGAGTTCTCCTGGAATTGGAGTTACAGACGGTTCTCAGCCGCCATGTGGGTGCTGGGGATCGAACCCGGGTCCTCTGCAAGAGC
>VZQC01005372.1:122141-132335 GCA_009823505.1 Rhizomys pruinosus
CCATGCCTGTATACTGTGTGCAAGGGTCTGGATTTGCTCTCTAACACCAAAAATAATTTTGTGTGTGTGTGTGTGTGTGCGTGCGCATGTGCATGCATATATGTATGTGTGTGTGTGTGCGTACACTTTGAAGATTTGGTAAGAAAAAAGTATAAAATGTCTCTTGTTGACATTGTGTTGATATTTTGGATTTCTTAGTTTAAATAAAACAAAATTTCACCTATTTCTTTTTACATTTAAAAATGTGGCTACTATCCGGGCACTCCTTTAATCCCAGCACTCAGGAGGCAAAGGCAGGTGGATCTCTGTGAGTTCAAAGCCACCCTGGTCTATGTAGTGAGCTTCAGGCCAGCTGGGACTAAAGAAAGGGAGACCCTGTCTCAAAAAGACCAAAAGAAAAAAAAAGTGACTATTAAAAAATTTAGACATTTCACTTAGGTAAAACTCTAAATTCTATGCCTGGCACATATTGGTGCTCAGTAAATATTATCTCCCATAGTTAAAATAGTTTTAAAAATTGTGATAGAGATAGGAACTGGGGTAGGCCTTAGGGGGATGAAAGAAAATGAGATGCAGTTGGGCTTTCTCTCCTAGAACTTGCCTTTCGAGTCAGAGGTAGACTGAGAGGTAATCCCAGTGTAACAGGGAGGTGATGATAGAAGGAATATGTAACGTGTAGGCCAGTATAGAAGAGGAAGTTCACCAGCATCAAGAGCTGCAACGAAAAGATGACTGAAAAAATTGCCAGCCTGATGAAGTGGGAGGGTTCTTAAGTGTTTTTGAGTGGAAAAGGTTTGAACTGGTGGTGTGTATAGTAAGCTGGAGGTAGAATTTGAGGGTTCGGGCAGTGAGGAAACCTATCCGAAGTAGCAGTCATTTATTGATATACTCACTATACACTGGATTCTGCTAAGCATATGCATGTTTAAGTGTAATTTACACACAGCTTACAAAATGGGTGCTGATTTTCAAATGTCTGTCATCTGGAATTTAGAGATTTTTAGTAATGTTTTCAAGTGTCATCTAATTGGCAGTAGAACTTGCTTAAAATTTCAGATTTTGGGGGTGGGGCTGGGGAGATGGGTCAGTGTGAAGCGATTGCTGAGCAAGCAGGAGGACTGCATTTAGATCTCCAGCACTGGGTGGAGCCTGTGCTGTAAAAGCCAGCCATGTTGGTTGGTGTTTATAACCCCCAGATCCTCTGGGCTCAGTGACCTGATAGTCCATGCAAGCTCCAAGTTCAGTGAAAAACCTTGTCTCCAAAAGTATGGTGGGGGGTTGGATAGGTAGCTCAGTATAGAGTGCTTGCCTGACACCCATAAGACTCTGGTTCAATTGCCAGCACCACCAAAAACGAAAATAATAATAGTAGTAGTAGTAGTAGTAGTAGTAGTAGATAACCAAAATTAGCTTCTGGTTTCTGCTTAAGTGCACAGGTGAGTTCACCTGCATACACACACACACTTATTCAGATCTGGCTTAGTTTGTAGCTGGTATTTTTATATAGCCTTTTACAAATCGAAAGGCTTTGTGATAAAGAGTTCAGATAACTGATTTTGGATGCCAGTGATTTTCACCCTGTAACTAGAGCTTCAGATGTGACCTGGGATACCACAGGAAGTGAAAAGGAAGTGGTCGCAGCTTCAGGCATGTGGCACTCTCCCAAAGCAGCACAGCTCCATTTTTCTTTCAGATACTGTGGTTTGATAGAATAGATTGGGGGTTTCAGGCCAGGGAGTGGAGTGTGGTCATTTCGTAGAGTCGTGGGGGGGGGAGATATGGGGGAAGATAGGGCTTGCTCTGTAGGAGGAAAGCACAGGGAGATTTGGTCATTTTCCTACCGGTATAATTAATGCTTAGTTTTGATATTAAAAATCCAAATTATTGTAGCTTTAGTACTTAGAGAATGGACAGCTTTTGTTACTGCTACAAGGCAAAAGTTCTATTTTGTAAGACAATATTTTCATTTTTTCCTTATATCACATTTAAGTTACTGCACAATCTGGCAACTCCTTAATAAAGTTACAACTTGCTACATTCAGACCCAATACATGGGATGTTTAAACTTATAGCCATTGTTTTGTTATTTTCTTCCCAGCTAATTTATATGCTGATTTTAAGTGTACAAGTAAACTTTTCATGAAGTTAGCATCAGAACAAGCACTAAACCCCCCAGTGCCTCAGGGCTCCTCTCTCCTCTTCCTTCCCAGACCACCAACATCTGATTTTGGTCCCTGATATAGTCTTAGCTACTTGTTTTGTGTTTGTTTTGTTTATGTTTAATCATATCATTATTGTGTGTATCTGTGTGTGTACATGCTGTGTATGTGGGGGGGGGATACATGCCATGGTGTGCATTTGGAGTTCAGAGGACAACTTTGTGGAGTCATTTTCTTGTGTGTGTGTGTGGGGGGGGTTGGTCTTTCTGGGATAGGGTCTCCCTGTAGTCCCAGATGGCCTGGAACTCACTGTGTAGAACAGGCTGGCCTTGAACTCAAAGAAATCCACCTGCCTCTGCCTCCCAAGTGCTGAGATTAAAGGTGTGCACCACCACATTCAGCAAAAAAAATTTTTTCCTTTTAACTTTTTATGTGTATGAGTGTATTACCTGTATGTATGTAAGTGTACCTGTGTCATGTAATGCCCACAGAGGTCAGAACAGGGTGTCAGATTCCCCTGAAACTGGAGTTATAGACAGTTATTAACTGCTGTGTGGGTGCTGGGAGTCAAACCTGGGTCCTCTGTGACAGCAGTCACTACTCTAAACCACTGAGCCATTTCTCCAGCCCCTCTCCTCCCACCTTTTATTTGGGTTCTAGGAATGAAACAGGTTTGTTCAACAAACGCAGCTACCCACTGAGCCATCTTTGGCCCTCATTGAAATTTTTTATTATGGCAATATTTAGGAATATGCAGGCCCTTCTAATAGAAACTTCTCATCTGAAGTTTGATTTTTTTTTCCATGTGTTTTCTCAAATGTTCTCATTGATCCTTACAACCATGTAAAGTTGAATGAAACATTGCCAGGAACTGTGGTATTACTGTCAATATTTGGGATAATTAAAATTTGTTGCTAATATCACTAAGTAGTATAGTTTATTATCCTATAACTTTTTCTTTACAATTTTTTTTGTGCAGGTTCTTGAATTGGTGTTGGAAAATTTTGTTTATCCATGGTATAGGTATGTTTTTTTTTTTCCGTAAGATCCTATCATTTAAAAAACAAAGGAATCATTGGTATAGGCAATTAATTAATAATTTATTGCTTAGAAAGAAGAGAACAAAACATATTTTCTTGAAAATGGATCTTTTCTTTGCTTCATTTTCCTGAAAAGGTGTATGACTTTTTTACATTTATTTTTAAACCTAAATTTTTGTATTTATTACCTCTCCACTGCACTGCACATTGTTTGGTTTCTTTGAGGTTTATTTGATGATGCTTAGAACATGGTCTTAGTTCTTAAAAAAAAAAGACTGTGATGGTCAAGGAAATACATGCAGCATTTTAATGATGTTTATGACTTAGTGCTAAAATTATGTGAAATATTTGTTTTCTTTTTTATCCATTTCCATTTTGGCAGTAAAATGTATTATTTTTGAGTAAACTAGAATAAGTAAAGAGGAAATTCTTTTCCTGGTTTCAACAAGGTAAAGCTTTGTTTCTCTGAACTTCTGAATTTTTGTTCTTTTCCTTAATTGAAGGGATGTGACAGATGATGAGTCCTTTGTGGATGAATTGAGGATCATATTACGATTTTTTGCATCTGTCCTAGTACGAAGAATTCACAAGGTATACATGTTTCTAATGAGAATCTGGAGATTTTATCATTATGAAAGAGATTATTTTATTATTTTATTAATTAATTAATTTGTCTTTTTGAGACAGGGTCTCCCTGTAGCCCCAGCTGGCCTGGAACTCACTCTGTAGACCAGGCTGGGCTTGAACTCACAGAGATCTGCCTGCCTCTGCCTCCCGAGTGCTGGGATTACAGGCTTGCGCCGCGGCGCCCAGCTTTTTTCTTTTGGTGTTTTTGACTTTTGTTTTTTTTGAAACACGGTCTCCCTTTAGTTCCAGGCTGGCCTTGAATTCACAAATTCACAGAAATTCGCCTGCCTCTGCCTTCCAAGTGCTGGGATTAAAGATGTGTACCACCATGCCAGGCCAAGACTTCTGTTCTTGTTTGTTTTGTTTATTTTGAGACAAAGTCTTTCATGTAGCCCAGCCTGGCTTCATACTTGCAGCAGTCCTCTTGTACAGCCTTCCAAGTGCTAGAATTATAGACCTATAATATTCATAGTCATGAAAATTACTTTGTATGTTAATGCTGTGTTTTGAAACAGGGTCTTCCTGTAGCCCCAGATGGCCCAGAACTAGCTATGTAGACCAGGCTGGCCTCAGTCTCATTGAGATTCACCTGCCTCTGACTCTTGAGTGCTAGGATTAAAGTGGTATGCTACCATGCCTGATTTATGACTGTTTTATTAACTTGTAACATATAATTCATCCACTTAAAGCATAGAATTCAGAGGCTTTTCATAACATATCACTTACACAGTTTTAGAATATTTTGTTACTTGGAAAAACAGCTGGTTCATACGAGGCATATATCCCTAGCACCTCTGTCTACTTAGCCGACAATCCTCTGCTCTGCCTTTGTGGATTTGTCTGTTGTGGATTTTTCATGTAGATAGATTAATATAATACATGGCCTTTTGTGGCTGATTTCTTCCTCTTAGCATAGTATTGTCTAGATTAATTTATATGGTCATATTGTAGCTTATATCACCACTTCATTTTTTTTTTAGTTTATTTTAATTTCATATGTATGAGTGTTTTGTCGGCATGTGTGTACGTTGTGTATCGCCCACAGAGGACATAAAAGGGCATCGGATCTCCTGGAACTAGAGTTATAGGATGGTTGTTAGATACAGTGTGAGTGCTGGGAATTGAACCCAGGTCCTCTGAAAGAACAGCTGGTATTCTTAACAACTGAGCTGTTTCTCCAGTCTAAGCACTTCAGGATTTAAATTTTTTTTTTTTTTTAGTTTTGAGTGAGACAGGGTCCCTCTGTAGCCCCAGCTGGCTTGGAACTTGCTATGTAGACCAGGCTGGCCTCAATCTCTCAGAGATCCACCTGCCTCTGCCTCCCAAGTGCCGGGATTAAAGGCCATGTGTCACCATGCCTGGCCTCCACTTCAGTTTTTGATGACTGAACAATTCCATTCATGGATAAACCTATTTGTTTATTCATTTTTTTAGCTGATGGACAAAAGTTCCAGCTTTTGTTTCTTTTTTTATCAGTTTTATGTGTATGAATGTATTGTTTGCATGTATATAAACACACCATGTCATGCAGTGCCTGCAGAGGTCAGAACAGTGTCAGATCCCCTGGAACTGGAGTTAAGATGATTGTTAGCCACCATGTGGGTGCTGGGAATCGAACTCAGGTCCTCTGAAAGAGCAGTCAGTGTTCTTGTTTTGTTTTTTTTTTTTTTTGTCTTTTAGTCCCAGCTGGCCTGGAGCTTACTCTGTAGACCAGGCTGGCCTTGAACTCACAGAGATTCACTTGCCTCTGCCTCGAAAGTGCTGGGATTAAAGGCGTGCACCACCACCAGGTCCCTGGCAGTCGGTGTTCTTAACTGCTGAGCCAGCTCTCCAGCTCTCCAGCTGCCCCCCCCCCATCCCCAACTTTTGTTTCTTATGAACATTTCTATACAACAGTATTTTGGTAGGTGTGTTTTCATTTATTTGATTCTATGTTTAAGAAGATGATCATTTGGTGAGTTGTTAGGTCATTGATTAATTAACCTTGGAGAAGCTCCCAGAATGTTTTCCCAAGTGGCTGCAGAATTTCCTTCACCTGTATGAACATTCCTCTTTCTCCCTAGCCTTGTCAAAATTAGTTACACTCACTCTCTTTAGTTACTCTTGAGGCAGGGTCTCCTTAAGTAGCACAGGTTGGGCTTAAACTTGAAATTCTTAGCTTCTCACTTTCTGGGTTTATTGGCATGTGTCCAAACCCTTTCATCACTGTTTTTGGTGGTGATGAAAGGTGAGTGGTGTTTTGCTATTAGTTTACATTTTTCTGATGCCAGTGATGTTGAGCATCTTTCCATTTGTGTATTGGCCATTGCCCGTCTTCTTTAAGAATATTCTTAATGGTCTGGTGAATTCTAGTTTTAAGTTTTTAACTTGAAAATTTATAATTATGTATATATTTTTAATTATGTATATTTATATGATATAAATGACATTAGGATTTATAAATACAGTGTGTAATAAGCTAGTTAATATTCAGAATCTTAAATACTTGCATTTTTTTGTGTGTGGTGAGAATATTTGAAAGAACTGTAACAGTTTTGAAACGTACTTTGTTATTAACTATGCTTTACCAAAAAAACACTCCAACTTTATTCTTATTTCTTCCAGTTTTTAGGCTTTGTTTCAGTATTGTATTCTTGCTATTGCAACAGTCCTATTTTTATTAATTTTTCTAGGTAGATATTCCATCTATTATAACCAAGAAACTTTTAAAAGCAGCAATGAAACATATAGAAGTGATAGTTAAAGCCAGACAGAAAGGTAATACACATTTCTTCTGTCATTTGGGTGATTTTGTTTTTATTTGCCAACTTTCATGTAAAGTATCAGAGATGGGAGTACTGGGACATTATCTGACAGTGTTCCAAACTGTTTTGAGAGTCTCCTTAAGAAAACCCTTTAGAGTGTTTGCTTGGGTGCTCGTCTATTCCTGTAGAGTATTTATTACTCATGTCTCTTCCCTATTTCCCTTTGTGACTTGTTCAGTATTAACCCATTATGGTTCATCCTATTTATTGCTGCCATGCTGATGTCTTCATATCACATTTCTCATGTTGAATGCCTGCTTAAGAACAAAACAGCAACAAGGAAAACACACTGATTCTGCTCTGGTGTCTGTCTGTAGCCATTTGTTGACAAGATTTACACCAGACATATGCTTATGAAATATTTTCTGATTGAATGAAAGAATGCTTAAGTACTTTTCATGTTCTAAAATCAAGCTTAAAATGTTCTTTTTTTTTTAATCCCAGTTACTTCTGTGCTTCCTACTCTGTGCTTCCTACTTCTGTGAGAGACTGAGGTTTCTTCTTTACTTAGTATTCTTGATATTCTCTGTCAATGCTTTCTGAAGTGTTTTGTGCAGAATACCATTCTGCATAGGTGACTGTATAGAAACATTTCACAGTTTTTTATTTTTTTTTTTTTTTTTTTGGTATTTCTGTTGTATTTCAGTCTAGTAAATTCCTAGTAAATACTGCTAGTACATTGGGGACATAGCCCAAGTGTGACCTTATGTAAGCATGGAGCCATTTTTCCTTCTTCATAGTTTCAATTAATATAACTAAAGCACATTTTGGGAAATCATGCTATAAGTAGAGTTGAGAGATTAGAGTCAGTAAAATTACTGGTATATGAATAATTCCTCAGCCATGAGAAGCAGCTAAAATTATTCTATGTTTCTATATCAAGTAATAATTTTACCTTTGGGGCTAGAGAATTGTCTTGCCAATTCAGAGCATGTAACTGCTCTTGACTAGGGCCTGAGTTCAGTTCCTACCATTTGAATCAGGCTGCTCACAACCACCTAAGTCTAGCTCCAGAGGATCTGATGCCCTCTTCTCGATTTTTCAGATGCCTGTACTCATGTGTGCAACTGCACAAATAGACACACATATATACATCATTAAAAAATAAATCTTAAAGAATTTTTTTTTTTTTTAGTCAGGGTCTCGCTGTTAGTCCCAGCTGGCCTGGAGCTCACTATGTAGATGAGGCTATCCTTGAACTCACAGAGATCTGCCTGCTTCTGCCTCCCAAATGCTGGGATTAAAGGCGTGCACCACCATTCCTGGCCCAAGATGGTTCTTAGCTGCCATGTGGGTGCTGGGAATCAAACCTGGGCCCTCTGCAAGAGCAGTCAGTGCTCTTAACCACTGAGCCATCTCTCCAGGCCCCTTTAATGTAGGTTATTTTTTTGTTGTTGTTTGTTTTTTTTTGGGGGGGGCTTTTTGAGACAGTGTCTGCATGTAGCCCCAGCTGTCCTAGAGCTCACTCTGTAGACCAGGCTGGCCTTGAACTCACAAAGATCCGCCTGCCTCTGCCTCCCAAGTGCTAGGCCCTTTAATGTAGTTTTAAAAATAGTGAGTTTGAAAGAATTTGAATTTGGATAGCTTATTTATTAATTAAAATTTTAAGTTTAATCAGTTTATTTAGTTGGTTTATTTTGAGGCAGGGTCTCCTGTAGCCTACATGACCTTGAACTTTATTTGCAAACAAGACTGGTCTTTAGCAGTTGGTCCTCTCCTGTCTACCTCCCATGTGTTGAGATTACAGATGTGTACCATCATGCCTAACCAAAAAATAACATTTAAAACCCTTGTCATATCACTGCAAAAATGCAGAAGAAATAGTATCTTTGTTTTAATTTTTTTTTTAAATCTTTTCGAGACAGGGCCTCCTCTAGTCACAAGTAGCCTGGAACTCAGTATATAGACCAGGCTGGTTTCTTGTTCTGAAAATTTCCCTGTAGAATACACATTCAAAGATCGGGGGCCATGAAAAGAAAAACAAAGCTAGATGGTCTTCTATATGGTAGTAGAAATGGCTGAATTTATTTAATATATCATAACTCATTTCAATATTTTTTATTGTTATTTACAGTAAAAAACACAGAGTTTTTGCAACAAGCAGCTTTAGAAGAATATGGTCCAGAGCTTCATGTGGCTTTGAGAAGTCGAAGAGATGAATTACAGTATTTAAGGAAACTTACAGAGTTACTTTTTCCTTATATTTTGCCTCCTAAAGCAACAGATTGCAGGTATAAATGAAATAGAAAATCTCATGATAGTATTTGTGTATGCATACCAGTATACATATAACAGATGTATACATATGGCATATAATGTATATTGCTGTTTTTATTATAATAGGACACTAAAACGATGTTAATTTTTTTGTTTATTTTTTTATTTGATTTTTTTAACAATAAGTAATAAGTAATAAATACAAACATCCTTCATGTAAAACCAATTTTCAAGCAGTTGTGCCCAAACCCACACAGCCCAAGGATCCCACCATCCAGCTGGGGAGGCTTGTATGTACAATCATGTTGATCAAATAAGTGTCCAGTCTATATTGCTGTAGTTTCGCCATTCACCCCAATCGCAGCCCTTACATTCTATCATGCCCCCTCTTCCGCAGATTGTTCCCTAGGCTTTAGAAAAGCAGCACAAGTGGACGAGAAGCAAAACTTTCTCTGGAGATGTCGTTTTGGACTCTGATCAGTTCAGGCTGTTTCCTTTCGTGGGTTGGCGGTTTATCCAGGAATAACCTTTCAATCTACTAATGAAGCACAAGCAATTAGATATACAGGCATTTAAACAGTATTAATTATTATGGTAGGTTACGTTAGTATAGACACAGATGTTTGGATGGTATGCTAATCCATGAACTATAGTTTTTCTGTAAAAGATGACAAGGTCTTACTGTGGCTTGTAACATCTCCTAACCACTAAAGGACGTAAGCTTGTGGCATCAGCTGTGAATTATTCCTCCAAGGAGAGAGCTAATAGCCAATTAGATTTGGGATAAAATTCTTTTTTTTTTAAATTTTATTTATTTATTTATTTTTATTTTTTATTTTTTTTTCTCTTTTTGAGATAGGGTCTCCCTGTAGCCCCAGCTGTCCTGGAACTCACTCTGTAGACCAGGCTGGCCTTGAACTCACAAAGATCTGCCTGCCTCTGCCTCCCAAGTGCTAGGATTAAAGGCGTGCGCCACCACGCCCGGCATATTTATTTTTTTTTATGTGCATGAATGTACTGTCTGCATGTAGGTTTGTGCACCCATGTTGTGCAATGCCCCGGAAGTCAGAAGCGGGTGTTGGATTCCCCTGGAACTGGAGTTAAAGATGGTTCTCAGCTGCCATATGGGTGCTGGGGATCGAATCCGGACCTCTGCAAGAGCAGTCAGCGCTCTTAACTGCTAGGCCATGCCGGGCGTGATGAACTCGCTATGTCTGCCAGGCTGGCCTTGAACTAGGAGAAATCTGCCTGCCTCTGCCTCCCAAGTGCTAGGATTAAAGGTGTTTGCCACTTTGCGTGGCACAATATCAGTTTCGATGCTGAGTATTTGACATATGTTTTGTGTTT
>VZQC01005372.1:132939-169516 GCA_009823505.1 Rhizomys pruinosus
GATTCCCCTGGAACTGGAGTTAAAGACGATTCTCAGCTGCCATGTGGGTGCTGGGGATCGAACCCGGGACCTCTGCAAGAGCAGTTGGTGCTCTTAACCACTAGGCCATTTCTCCAGCCCCCCTAGAACATTTTCTTAAAAGCTGGTTTTGGAAAGCAAAGATAAATATGAGAAAACTGACTTTATTTGAGATTCTTATATTTTATTTTCTTAATGTTCTCTTTTGAAGACATGCAGGTTATGACACTTGTAGGCAGAAATACTTTAAGCAGACTGTATAGGTGAGCTGGGTTTTAGCCATCTAGCTGGGAAGAGTGACTAGAGGTCCTCTCATCCATTCTCCCTTCTTCTGCAGAAGGGTGCTCAGAGAGTTTTCCTTCTGCAGAAGTTACCTCATTGCTTTTACCTTAGTAGTCCTTATAGGAAAAGTCATGGTTTTTACCCTAATTTCTTCTCTCTCCCAATTTCTTGAGACAGGGATTCTCTCTTTGTAGTAGTCCCCACCTGCCTGCCTCCACAGCATTAGGATTATAGGTGTGCGCCACTATGCCCAGCTCAATGATATACTTACTATAAGTATTTACTCAGGGCCAGAGAGATGGCTCAGTGATTATGAGCACTGGCTCCTTTTGGAGAGGACCTGGACTCAGTTGCCAGCACCCATGTGGTGGCTAACAACCATTTGTAACTCCACTTTCAAGGAATCTGATGCCCTCTTCTGGCTTCTGTGGGAATTGCATGGACATGGTGCACTTACATGGAGGCAAAACACTAATACACCTTTAGTTCCAGCACTTGGGAGGTAGAGGCAGGGGGATCTCTATGAGTTCAAGCCCAACCTGGTCTACATAGTGAGTTCCAGGACAGCTGGGGCTATAGGGAGACCCTGTCTCAAAAAGACCAAAAAAAAAAAAAAATCCTAAATAAAATCTTTAAAAAATAAACATTTACTCATTAAATTATATATCAACAAATATTTTTAGAAATATTTTAATATTTTGATTAAGTAATATTTAGCTGGATCTGGTGAAGTGTACCTGTATACCCAGCTATTTAGGAGCCTAAGGAGAAAAAATGAAAATTTGAAGCTATCTTAGGCATCATACTAAGACCCTCTAAATGAAACAAATATTTAGCCTGATTTGTATTATTGTTTTAAATATTTTAAGTACAAATAAATCATACTGTTGAACATACTATTCGTAAACAATATTTTTCCATGTTGCTAGAGATAAAACCCAGGGCTGAGTGTGCTGGTCAGTCTGTAAGCAACATCTCCAGCCCTTACACATTAATTCACAAACATTAAATATTCTATGGAATGGTGTTCTCTCTCCCTATTCCATCTTGTGAGAGAATACTCTGCTCTTAATCAGTAGTCTTGTTTAGCCAACTATAGACTACAAGTCAAATCTATGAACCTGGAGTGTAAACATTTATATAGTGGTTAAGAGCACTGGCTGCTCTTGCATAGGACCCAGGTTCAATCTTCAGCACCCACATGGTGGCTAACAACTGTCCATAACTCCAGTTCCAGGGGATCTGACACCACCTTCTCACCTCTGTGGGCAGTGCACAACACAGATGCACTTACATACATGCAGGCAATACACTCATATTTAAAAATTAAAAATTAAATACAATTTCTTTTTTAAGAAAATAAAATCCAGTCTTGTTTCTCACCCTAGATCTGTGAGTTCTGTGGTATATTTGAGGGGTGTGTGTGCTGAGGATCAAACCTAGGTCCTTATGCCTTCAAGATAAGAACTTTACCAGGAACAACATTCCAACCCCTATAATATTTTTTTTTCATTTATTTCCGTATGTGTATGAATGTATTGTCTGCATGCAAGTCTGTGCACCCGTGTCGTGCAACGCCGCGGAGGTCAGAAGACGGTGTCAGACTTCCCTGGAACTGGAGTTCTCCTGGAATTGGAGTTTCAGACAACTCTCGGCCGCCATGTGGGTGCTGGGGATCGAACCCGGGTCCTCTGCAAGAGCGGTCGGTGCTCTTAACCGCTAGGCCATCTCTCCAGCCCCCAACCCCTATAATATTAAGATCTTTAATTAGTTCATAGGCACTTGAATATTGGGGGCAAATGTAAGTTACTAAACATGCATTTATTTCTTTTTCCAGATCCCTGACCTTACTTATAAGAGAGATCCTATCTGGTTCTGTGTTCCTTCCTTCTTTGGATTTCCTAGCTGATCCAGTAAGATGAGAAAAAAAAATCTTAATAATAAAATACAATTAATATAGAATTATTGCTTAAACATGTTTATGTTATAGCTGAGCAAACATCACTACTACCCTCTTCAGAACTAAACCCTATAAACTCTACACTCAAATAATAATTTCTCATTTCCCCTCAGCCCCTGCAACTCCCATTCTATTTTCTGACTATGAATTTAATTACTTTAGGAACCTCATGTGAGAGAATCCTAGGTTTTGTCTTTTTGTGGTTTGCTTATTTCACTTAAGGCCAAATCCTCAGGGATCTTCCATATTATAGCTTGTTTTAGAATTTCTTTCCTTTTCAGTTCTCGTTAATAGTCCATTTTGTGTTTGTAGCACATTTTATTTATTTATTCATCCATTGATGGACACATGGAAAATTCCATGTTTGATCCAGTTGGATTTTTTTTTTTTTCTTTTTGGTCTTTTTTTGAGACAGGGTCTCCCTGTAGTCCCAGCTGTCCTGGAACTCACTCTATAGACCAGGCTGGCCTTGAACTCAGAGATCCGCCTGCCTCTGCCTCCCGAGTGCTAAGATTAAAGGTGTGTGCCACGTTGCCTGGCTTAAAGACAGTTCTTAGCTGCCCTGTGGGTGCTGGGAATCAAACCCCCATCCTCTGCAAGAGCAATCGGGGCTCTTAAACACTGAGCCATCTCTCCAGCCCCGATCCAGTTGGATTTTGAAGAAACAGATATAATTGAAATGGCAAATCAAATAGCTCCTTTTTGCCCATGCTCAGAAAGATTAAAGAACTTTATTTACATATCCAGATATATCTGTGTTGCTTGCTTTTTTTTTTTTTTTTTTTTTTTTTTTTTTTGTCAAGAACTTGATACTTAACCTGTGTTTATTATTTTCTCTTAGGACACTGTGAATCATCTGCTCATCATCTTCATTGATGACAGTCCTGTAAGTATTGAACATACAACAAACCACTTCTGTTTGCACTGAATTCTGATTCTGTGTGTCAAAGCCAGTGACAGTTTTACTAAGCTAATAATTCTATTCCTTCAAAGCCTGAAAAAGCAACTGAACCGGCTTCCCCTTTGGTTCCATTCCTGCAGAAATTTGCAGAACCTAGAAATAAAAAACCGTCTGTGAGTATTTTAGCAGTAACATATTGAGATAAACAACTTAGAATAAATTTATGTATCTCTAACTTACTTTTCTTCCCATATTGTGACAAGGTGCTGAAATTAGAATTGAAGCAGATCAGAGAACAGCAAGACCTTTTGTTTCGGTTTATGAACTTTCTGAAACAGGAAGGAGCAGTGCACGTCCTGCAGTTTTGTTTGACTGTTGGTGAGGCTTACCTGTGTGTTTTATGAGTCTTTTAAATACTTTTTAATACATTTGAGTACCCAGGTCAGATCTGATGTGATAGCTTCCTATCTGTCACTTCACTAAATTCATTTGCTAGATACTCTAGGAATTTCTGAATTAATCTGAAGTATCCTTTTCCAGGTGAGGCTTAATCTTACCATTGATAGCAGTCACATACTAGTTGCAGATAAAAATTACTAAAAAGCACATGGTGTGGTGGCACAGGTCTTTAATTCCAGTGCTTGAGAGGCAGAGGTAGGCAGATCTCTTGTGAGATAGAGGCCAGCCTGGTCGACATAGCAAATTCCAGGCCAGGTGAGCCTAAAAGGACAAAGAAAGATTCCACTTATAGTCCAAATCACTGCCATCTTGTCACAATCTTTGTTAAGGATTCTTATGATTCAGTAAATATAAAAACAAGGTCTTGGGATTTTTGCTCTGTGATAAAGGCTTAAGGCACTGGCTTTTGTTTCTAGGTGCATGCATGTGCCTTATTTTTAGTATTAGATTTTGTGAGGAACTTTATGAACTTTGTTTTCATTATTATCAGGTGAATCAGGTTTTAAAATACTAAGGGACCTTTAGTACAAGAAACTCATCTAGTACATTTGTTGTTTGTTTATTTGAGAATGTTTTCCATGTAGTCCCAGCTGGACTGGAACTGGTAGAGATCTGTCTGCTTTTATTTCGTGAGTGCTGGGATTAACGGCGTGCCCCAGTATGTTTTTGGAGAAAATTTTATACTTAGCTTGGTGGTGCACACTTTTAATCTCAGTACTCAAGATGCAGAGGCAGATGGATTTTTGTGAGTTTGAGAGTAGCCTGATCTTCCCAGGCCAGCCAAGACTACATAGTGAGATCCATGTGCTTACTATTCTGTTTCAGGAGATTTGTATTGCTATTCATACATATTTTGTAGTATATATTAACATTAAAATATGGTTGATTTGTTCTTTTATCTGAGTATTTTACTCTTAAGTCTTTTTTAAAAGCTTAAAATTATTAGTTCAGTTGTATTTGATGCTTTTAGTATTTGCTACAGTTAGATTAAAAGTTTTCATGAAGACATTTGTATGAAATTAATTAGTTTTTTTTTTCCTTGATCTTTCTCTAATTTGTTAGAGGAATTTAATGATAGAATTTTGCGGCCAGAGTTATCAAATGATGAAATGCTCTCTCTTCATGAGGAGTTGCGGAAGATTTATAAAACATATTGCTTGGATGAAAGTATTGACAAGATTAGATTTGATCCCTTCATTGTAGAAGAGATTCACAGAAGTAAGTTAAGGCTATGGAGAGGGTGGCTTATTTGTGTCCCTTATTGTGTGTTCTTCAGTTACTGTAGCAGCTGTGGGAGGGGGCATATAGCTGGTTTTTAATATTTAGAGACCTTTTGTGAACTTTCGTAGCTTAAAGCACTCATTTTTACATATTTTACTAAAGAGATCAAATCTTTGAGGAAGAGAAGTAGTCATAATTAACGTAGCTGAGCCAGGTGAGGAAGTACATGTCTGTAGTCCCAGCACTTGGAGGCAGAGGTAAGAGGGTCATGTGTTCAGGGCCTATGTAGTGAGGAACTGTCAATAAAAAAAGAAAATTCCAAAAAGAAACAAATACAGAAACAAAATATATTCGTATAATTAATATTTGACAGAACTGGAGCTATGTTCTTATTTCTCATTCTAGTAAGATTTCTTTGAAATGTAGTTTTAGGACATCTGTATGTTGTTTCACATAATGAATTTTAAAGAAATATATTTATGCTATTCAGAAATAATTTTTACAGTTGAATATTTTTTTAAGCAGTTGCTGAAGGCCCATACATAGATGTTGTAAAACTTCAAACTATGAGATGTCTTTTTGAAGCCTATGAACATGTTCTTTCTCTTTTGGAGAATGTGTTTACCCCCATGTTCTGTCACAGTGATGAGGTAAGTCAAACTGTCAACTGAGAACTTTTCTGTAGAATTTGATAGTGGCTTTGATAGTGTTAGGTGAGTGGTTTAAGTAGCAAAATAAATTGAAAAACGAAACAAGATTAAGAAAGTGCGAACCCTCTTCCACTATATAGCTGAATGGAAAATGTAAATTAGAAGTTACTTATAAACACAGATCTTAATACTGAAACCATTTTTGTGTTTATGTGACTAGGTAGACTAAGACCAAATTGCTGTACGTGATTTGTCATATGCCTAAGTGGCTTTATATAAAGTACATTAATGCAGAAATCCCATTTTTGTATGTACATTGTTTACAGACTTATAGAAATCATGTAGCATGTTTTTATTTATAATGTTTTATTTATTTTTAAATATTTTATGTGTGTGAGTGTGTTTCCTGCATGAGTGTAAGTGCACCCATGTCGCGCAAGGCCCACAGAGTCAGAAGAAGGTACTGGATCCCCTGGAACTGGAGTTATGGATGGTTGTTAGCCACCATGTGAGTGCTGGGAATCAAACCTAGGTCTTCTGCAAGAGTAGCCAGTGCTCTTAACTGCTGAGCCATCTCTTCAGCCCCTATTTATAATATTTTAATCTTAGTGCTATTTAGTTTTTACTTCTTTTTTTATTTTTTATTTTTGTATGTGTATGAGTGTACTGTCTGCATGTAGGTTGATGGACCTGTGTCGTGCAATGCCATGAAGGTCAGAAGAGGGCGTCGGATTCCCCTGGAACTGGAGTTAAAGATGGTTCTTAGCCAACAGGTAGGTTCTGGGAATTGAACCCAAGTCCTCTGCAAGAGCAGTGGGCGCTCTTAACCACTGAGCCATCTCTCCAGATCCACTATTTAGTTTTTAAAATTATATTTAACATTTAGGGCTGGAGAGATGGCCTAGCGGTTAAGAGCGCCGACCGCTCTTACAGAGAACCTGGGTTCGATCCCCAGCACCCACATGGCGGCCGAGAACCGTCTGAAACTCCAATTCCAGGAGAACTCCAGTTCCAGGGGAATCCGAGACCCTCTTCTGACCTCCGCGGCATTGCACGACACGGGTGCACAAACCTACATGCAGACAGTACATTCATACACATACAGAAATAAATAAAAAAAATTACATTTAGTATTTGTGTGTGTATGTGTATGGGTAAGTATGAGTGGGGTACGTGTTCCATGTGACATATGGAGGTCAGCACAGCTTACTAGAGTAGGTTCTCTTCTTCCACCATGTGGTCCTAGGGATTAAACACAGGTTGTTAGAGTTGATATCAAGTGCCTTTACTCACTAAGCACCCCTGGTGGCTTCTACATTGTTATTATTATTATTTTTTTTTTTGTCTTTTCAAGACAGGGTCTCCCTGTAGCCCCAGCTGTCCTGGAACTCACTCTGTAGACTAGGCTGGCCTTGAACTCACAAAGATCCACCTGTCTCTGCCTCTACATTATTTTATAAATGAATCTGTTTTGTGTATGCATGTGTCCACATGTGTGAGTATGGGTGATGTGTATGCCACCATGTTTGTGTGGAGGCAGAAGACAACTTTTCATGAATCTGCTTTCCTTCCACTTTTTTGTTTGTTTGTTTGTTTGTTTTGAGGTAAGGCGTTAGCTTCAAGCAAAGGCAAGAGCTTTACCTGCTGACCACTTCCCTAGTCCCAGTCTTTACACTGTATGACTGTGGTTCATTCATTTTGTTTAAATCACTCGCCCCCCCCCCAAAAAAAATCACTCCTTCCCTCCCTCTCCCTTTCCCTCTTTCCATCTCCTCTTTTCTTAGTCTCTTCTTTTTATTTCTCAATCTTTCTCCTTTCTCCTTTATTCCTGTCCCCTTTCCCCCCTTCTTTGTTTCATATGCTAGGGATCAAACTCAGGGCATGTGCATGTTAGGCAAACTCAATACAAAGGTACACTTCCAGCTTGCAATTAGCCCTTTTTCTTTTAGAATGGAAAATAGAAAGGTTAAATAGCATGTTTCAACATCAAATATTGGTTTAGTAAAGCCTAACTATTATTTATTGTTTTGAAGTATTTCAGGCAACTTTTAAGAGGTGCAGAATCACCAACACGCAATTCAAAATTCAACAGGTAGGCATATTTAACCCTGTATTCTTCATTTTGGGAGTTACTGTTGCTGATCATTCTGTGATAATATCATTGGCTTTATCAGCTGTTCTTCTGAATGAATATGTCATCCCAATGCAATATGAGTTGACATTTCACCAGTGAGTAACTTGAAAATGCCTGAAATTCTTATAGAAAAGCTACTCAATTCATCTTGTTAATCTTATTATTAAAACATAATAGTGTTTGCTAACTCCTTTATTGGGAAGTAATAACTTACATGCCTTAAATAAAACTCTTAGATGATTCAAAATTTTAGACAGTTTTCAGAGGAACCTTTTGTTGAAGCAGTTATTAGGTACAAATTAGAGGAATTTTTCTCCTTTTCCTTCCTAGTTCTCTGATAATAGAAGTGTGCAGTTTAACAAAAGGTAGCAGAAGAGAGAATTTTATCCCTTTATAAACTGGAAAATCATTGTCGATTTTTCTTTACAGTGTTGCATGCATAAAATTAGCAAAATAATAAAAGTCTATACTGAATAGTCATATTGTTCTTAGTACCTGCCATTTTGAACCATGTCCAGCATGTATATCTGTAAATTGGGAGTTCTGCTGTAAGAAGAGGAGTGAATCAGTCAGAAAACAGTATGTTTAAGGTGGTTAGAAGGGGAGTGACAGCATGGAGGGCGTCTTCCCTTTCTGACATACTCAACTGTTTTTGGAGTACATTTGAGTTTTGGGGGAGAGTATTGAATAATAATTCTTATGTAATGCTTCAGTAGATGCAACATTCATCCAGAAACTTTTGTGAAAGGTGGAAAATATCTTTATGATACTTTAAAAATATCATATTTTAATTTTTTTTGTATTTTTCCCAATGATTTATATGCCATACTCATGAAACATGGACCTTAACAAAAATATTTTTGCTACTTAAAATGGTAGCTTTGTCCCATCCACATAACTCTTGGTTTCAATGTCATCTGTCAAATTTTCCACTAAATTTGAAAAGCAGGTGGGGTTTGTATATTTTTATAGATGTAGGACGGTTAGCGTCTCAATACTTGCATCTCACTGAGCATAGTGAGATGCCTGTTGGGTACCATTGAAGAGGATGTGGTTCTGTGACCATCAGTGTTCACTTTCTAGTTAGATATGAGTCAGAGGCATCAGCTTCAGAAATGGAAAGCTTTCTTTGTTATTTTACGGGCACCTGATCATCATCACTAATTTTTCTGGTTTTAAAATACAAAAAAGGGTGGGACCAGAGGATGTCTCAGCAGTTCAGAGCACTGGCTGCTCTTGTGGAGGACCTTGGTTTATTTACATGACAGCTAAGGATTGTCTGCAAATCCAGTTCCAGGGGGATCCAGTGCCCTCTTCTGACCTTCATGGGCATTGCATGGCACAGGTGCACTCACACACATGCAAGCAATACAAACATAACATAAAAATAACAAAAAAAAGAAACTAAAATATTAAAAAAATAATATATGAAAGAGCTGGACATTGTGGCACATACCTTTAATCTCAGCACTTGGGAGGCAGAGGCAGGTGGATCTCTCTGAGTTCAAGGCCAGCCTGGTCTATATAGTGAGTTCCAGGTTAGCTGGGGCTAAAGGGAGACCCTGTCTCAAAAAGACACCCCCCCCNAGGGGGACAGGATAGAAAAGGGAAAGAAGGAGGAAGTAAGCAGGCACCACTCACTATTCTAGCATCTGACAAAGCAGACTTCAAGCCAAAACTAGATAGAAGAGATAAAGGAGGTCACTTCCTATTGACAAAAGGAATAATCCACCAAAAGGACATATATATATATATATATGTATGTATAAATAAATCAAGAAGGGAGCATGGATAGTTGTGGTCTTTTAAATTATGTTCTTCAAGTCAGATGAAGAACTTTAATATTAACTGTCATATTTACCAGGACTCTGCTTCTCTGATGATCAGTAATGCATTTACCTAAATAGAACAAGTAGAAGAGTTTGTTAATATTCTTCTTTTGAGGGGCTGGAGAGATGGCTTAGTGGTTAAGAGCGCTGTCTGCTCTTGCAGAGGACCCAGGTTTGATTCCCAGCACCCACTGGAGGCTGAGAACCATCTTTGACTCCAGTTCCAGGGGGAATCCGACTCCCTCTTCTGACCTCTGCAGCATTGCACGACACGGGTGCACAGACCAGCATGCAGACAGTACATTCATACACATAAAAAAATAAATAAAATTTAAAAGAAAATATTCTTTTTTTTGAAAATTTAGAGTACCTTTGCTAAGTTGCTGATAAAGAACTTAAAATATGTAAAATACTTTAAATATTTTTATTTAAAAATGTTTAATAACTTATTTTGGGGGAATTTCATATATGAGTATTGTATTTGCATCATTTCATTGCCTCTCAGTGCCCCTGCCAACTCTCTGTCTTCCCCCATTCTTCTCTCTCAATTTCTTGTCGTCCTTTGATTATTATTGCTTCATATACATTTATGCATTTATAAATACATCTATGTATGTAATGTACCAAGTCCATTTAATGGTGCTTGTGTGTGTTTATAGGGCTGACCATGTGGGATTATGTAACCTATTAGGGAACCAGTCCCTGAAGATTCCTCACCATCTGTTGATTACAGTTTTTATTTTTGTAGCTTATGTGTTTAGTTGTAATTTTTAATTAATTTTTATTTAGTGTGTATGAGTGTTTTGCCTACATGTGTGTGTGGGTATATGTGTACCCATGTGTGCAGTGCCAATGGAGGCCAGAAGAGTATGTCAGGTCCCTTGAAACTGGAGTTTCAGATAGTTGTTATCCACCATGTGGGTGCTGGGAACTAAGCCCAGGTCCTCTGCATGAGCACCTAATGTTCTTAACTGCCAAGCTGCCTCTCCAGCCCATAGTTGTATTTTAAAGGTAAAATTTTAATGCATATTGCTAATCCTGACCTCTTGTATTTTGTATATCTTCAAAGCATAAATCTTCGGGAATCTTTTGTTAACTTTACTTCTTCGCTTCATGGAGTCTTTTAAAAGTTTTGGGGGGAGATGGTTTGTTTTGTTTAGTGTTTTTGCATTTGAGATTGAACCACAGGTGCCCTGCATGTTAATCAAACACTTTTTTTGGGGGGGGGGAGGGGTCTTTTTGAGACAGGGTCTCCCTTCAGTCCCAGGTAGCCTGGAACTCACTATATAGACCAGGCTGGACTTGAACTCACAGAGATCCGCCTGCCTCTGCCTCCCGAGTGCTGGGGTTAATTGCGTGCGCCACCACGCCTGGCCCAATCAAACACTCTTAACTGTTGGTAGACATCCCTAACCCCAAACCATTTTGTTGTTAGAGATTTCTTACTCAGTATTAAGCTGGCTTTAAACTTGGAATAATCTTCCTGCCTCAGCTTCTGAACTGCTAGGATTGTAGGCATGAGCCATTTTGCTTGACGAAACATTATATATTTATTATTATTATTATTATTATTGTCTTTTTGAGACAGGGTCTCCCTGTAGCTCTGGCTGTCCTGGAACTCACTCTGTAGTCCAGGCTGGCCTTGAACTCACAGAGATCCACCTGCCTCTGCCTCCCAAGTGCTGGGATTAAAACATTTTATTTTAAATACTCAAGCTAAAATATATTGGGAAATCTGAGTTGTCTTTTTTAGCTTAGTTTCCACATATTTTCCATTTTATTAAACAGATGGCATGCCTAAGGAGAAAAAAGGTGAATTGTGGGCTAGGCGTGGCAGCACATGCCTATAATCCCGGGACTTAAGAGGCAGAGGCAGGTAGATCTCTGAGTTCAAGGCCAGCCTAGTCTACATAGCCAGCTGGGGCTACAAAGGAACTCTGTCTTAAAAAGACAAGAAAAAAAAAAAAAAAGCTGAATTGTTTCCTGACATACTGACTTTTAAAAAGAACTTTGGTAATTGACATTACATGCCCCAAATGCCATGTGCTGCTTTTCTTCTCTGTACCACGCTGTTCACAAGGGTTTCTTCCTTTTTGTAGAGGTGAATGCTAATTTTTTAATTTGGTTTTGTATTCTAAAGTGAAACTTGTTTAATATCTGGGCTTTCTTTCTCTCTTCCTTCTATAATCTCACATATCTGATATTGCAGAGGTAGCCTAAGTTTGGATGATTTCCGGTAAGTTTTAAGCTTGTGATTTTTTTTTTTTTCAGTATAAATTGTCTGTTTTAGTGTAGAAATTTCATCCCAAACAACTTAGGTAACAACTAAAATAGAATTACTATGTTGTTAACGCCTTTATATAAATTATTTAAGATAACCTTTAAAAATGAATATCTACTTTGATTCTAGAAATCTTTTTGAAATAATATATAATTATAGAAAAACATGTCCTGATACTGTTAAGATATTTTCAATATTTATTTACCAGTATCTCACATTTCAAGGTTGTTGACATCTTTTGGGGGTAGGGAGGGTTTTTGATTTTGCTAGTAATTTGAAAAATTTTTTTGTTTGAAAGAGTTTTTGTTTTTCAAGGTAGGTATAAATGATGTTCGTTAGCCTAGGCATAATTGTAAGTGACACACTTAAAAATATGTCTTATTTCAAAATCCTCAATAATTTCATAAATTCTAGATCCAGGAGACTGGAACCGTCTATGTAGTTCTCCAGATTTTAGTATTTTTATCAATATTTATATATTCATCTGTGGAAACAGTTCTGTCTTCAGGGTTAACAGGACATAAAATTTTGTTTGTTTGTTTGTTTGTTTGTTTGTTTTAGAGATAGGGTCTTCCAGTAACTCTACCTGTCCTGGAACTTACTATGTTGACCAGGCTGGCCTTGAACTCCTAGAGATCTGCCTGCCTCTGCCTCTCAAGTGCTGGGATTAAAGGTGTGGGTGACCACACTGAGCCATTAAATTTATTTAAAAAAAATTTTTTTTTTTGTCTTTTCTCCCTGTAGCCCCAGCTGTCCTGGAATTCGCTCTTGTAGACCTCCCAAGTGCTAGGATTAAAGGCGTGTGCCACCATGCCTAGCTTATTTTTAAAACATTTAACTATATGCTTATTTAGAAGAAATAGTTTGCCTCTCAGTTAAACTTGTTAATATTTTTCCAGCTTTAAGTTTGATTTTCTTGGTAGACATGTATGAAATATACATGTCACTATATCTTGTGTACTTAAAACTGGATCAATTTTATTTCTATAATGGTTGAATTATTTCAGTAGATAATGTTTGTTTGTAGGAATAGTAGCTATTCATTAAGTATCTAAACTGAAGTTTTGAAATAGTCTTGTAGTTGGATCCCTTGTGGTAAGTTTTAAGTTGGATGAAAGTTATGGTTTTATTTACTGAAATTCAGAGCATTTGGTCTAATGAATCAACCTTTTGTTTTGTTTTGTTTTTGTTCCTTTTAGTCTTGCTTTTCTTGGTAGCTATTTCTGCTTTTGGAACATCTCTTTTGAAGAAAATTGAATAAGTGAATAATGCTTAGGGTAGAACAAGCCCTTGATTTTATCTTTTTTTGGGGGGGGGTCTTTTCAAGACAGGGTCTCCCTGTAGCCCCAGCTGTCCTGGAACTCACTCTGTAGACCAGGCTGGCCTTGAACTCACAAAGATCCACCTGCCTCTGCCTCCCAAGTGCTAGGATTAAAGACACGCGCCACCATGCCTGGCTCTTTTTTTTTTTTTTTATCATTGCTAACCTTTCCCTTTGGAATTTTGGTTTTCTTTTTATTACTTTAAATTTAGATACATTTGTTTTATTCCTCATTCCCTTTGGAAAAATAATAAAATTGAATTTACTTGAACATTTGTCATAGAGGCTAAATATTTTTCATTAAGTTTAATGTGAAAATGTAGTAAGAAGAGCATAGTTTTATATCTTCATGCTGCATTCTTATTTTAGATGTTCATATATTCTAGATGGATGTTCAGGTATTAAAATTGATAATTTTATACTTAGGGTAGCTCATTTTTTGTTTCAAAGTTTGTGGGTCAGTTGTAAGTATACATACTTATACTAGGGGCTGCCATCTCAAAAATTTGTTTTGAGGTTAGCACTAGCTAAATTTCAAAAATGTTTATTAGCAAATTTTGTCTCTTTTGTATATTACAAATTTAAACTTGTTCTATCATTTTGGATTTCTGAGATGCTGAGATTTCATCTGTGACTGAAAACTGAGGTTCTGAGCTCTACATCTGATTTAATCATTTTAAGACTATTTTTCTTTGTTATTGTTTATAATGCAGTAGATGCTGATAATTTACTGTGTACTTGATGCATTTTTATTTAATGTTTAGAAGCACACAGAAAAGAGGAGAATCATTTGGAATCAGCAGAATAGGTAGCAAAATTAAAGGAGTGTTCAAGAGCACCACGATGGAGGGAGCTATGTTACCTAACTATGGTTTGGCTGAAGGTGAAGATGACTTTGTAAGTGAAATTTCTCAATTCAAAGGAATTTCAGTTTGATACGTTCATATTTTCAGACTAATATCTATGGCATGTAGTGTGGGGTCTGCTGCCTAATTTTCCCTTTCATCTTCAAATTTCCTCTGTGTTACTAGTGTGTTCATCAGTTTTCTGGGTTCATTGTACTTAATCAATTTGCTTTTAGTTTATCAGATCTAAGTTATTATTAAGACAAACTCAGGGGGCTGGAGAGATGGCCTAGCGGTTAAGAGCACCGACTGCTCTTGCAGAAGACCCGGGTTCGATCCCCAGCACCCACATGGCGGCTGAGAACCGTCTGAAACTCCAATTCCAGAACTCCAGTTCCAGGGGAATCCGACACCCTCTTCTGACCTCTGCAGCATTGCACGACACGGGTGCACAAACCTGCATCCAGACAGTACATTCATACACATACGAAATAAATTTAAAAAAAATTTAAAAATATTAAAAAAAAAAAGACAAACTCAGATACTTCAGTAGTCAACTCCCCATTTTTTGTGTGTATGTAGATGTATGTGTGACCATGAGGACACACTCAGATGTTATTCCCCAGGCACCATCCACCTTTGAAAAGGGGTATGCATGTGTGTGCATACTTCTGTGTGTGTGTGTGTGTGTGTGTGTGTGTGTGTGTGTGTGTACATGCTCATTTGGATGTATGCATATAAGTATGGAAGTCAGAGGTATGAATGTCAGGTGTCTTTAATCATCTTCATAGTCTTTTTTTATTTTTAATTTTAGTCTTTTTGAGACAGGGTCTCCCTGTAGTCCCAGCTGGCCTGGAATTGACACTCCCTATGTAGACCATGTTAGCCTTCCCCTGCCCTTGCCTCTGCCCCACCACATCTAGCTTCCACCTTCTTTGTAAGGCATCTCACTGCAACCAGAGCTTACCAATTTGGCTAGATTGTCTGGCCAGTGAGCTCCAAGTATCTGCAAGGCTTCATCTCCTCAGGCTGAGATAACAGATGCAAGCTGTGTGTCACTTTTTTGTGTGGGTGCAAGAGATCTGAACTCAGATTCTTATACTTATGTGGCAGGCACTTTACAGATTCAACCATCTCCCCAGCTCCCAGATTTTAAAAATATTTATTGGTGTGTGTGTGTGTGTGTGTGTGTGTGTGTGTGTGTGTGTGTGTGTTTCTGTACATGTGGAAGTCAGGGGACAGTTTGACTGGAATCACTTCTCTTTCCATGTATATCCCAGGGATTGACTCAGGTCTCCAGCTTAGTGGCAAGTACCTTTACTTGCTGAGCCATCGTGCTGGTTTTTTTTTTTTTTTTCCCTCTCCTCCATGAGACAGGGTCTCTCACTGGCCTGGACCTTGGCAGATGTGTTAGGTGACATGGAGAGACCCAGGGCTCTGTGTAGGTCCACCTCACTCTAGAACTACTTGATAAAGCCCCCATTTGTTTATGTGCATTTTCACTTACCATACTGCTGTGCTTTTCTGTACCTGTGCACATGTGGCCCTGCTTCATATTCCTGTCCTTCCTCTGCCTAGAAAATTTCATATTTGTCTTTTAAAACTCACCTGTTCTCTGTAAATCTTTAACTGAGTTACCAAGTAAACGTGAGCATTCTCTCATTTAGTCCCCTTACCACTATTACTAGTATTTTTAATTTTTGAAATATACTATCTACACATGGTAATTTTACATGTTTATGGTATAGAATGTGGCATTTCAATATGTCATGACTAATTAGATCAGGGTAATCTGTATTTCTAACACCTGAGATATTTATCTTTTCTTATTTTAGAAACATTCAAAATGTTCTCCACTAATTTGAGAATTTAAAATAATTGTTAGCAAGCATAGTGTCTTACTGTTTGAAAAGACAGTGTGCATGGGAGAGTGCCAAAGCTGGTTTGGTGCTCCTGAGAGTTTAGGAGAATTGTGCTTGTTGTACTACAAATTTATCTCACTATGGCACACAAAACTGCTTGCTAGAAGCTGCAGGAACTTGGAGCATTCTTTTTTTATTTAGGAAATGGAGAATGGGAAATTGCCAGTCTCTGCCATATTATTTGAAATTGGGATGTGGTTAACAGTGTCTTCTAGAAAAATTCAAGTGATCATTCGTCAGCAATGCCTGTTTGCTATGCAAGCTTAGGCAAATCACCTAATTTTATGGTAATTTTTGTTTCCTAAATGTGAAATGGTGATAATCCTTTTTATCTTATATGGGATATTAGTAGGAATGAAGCACTAAGAACTGTGCCTGGCACATAGTGAGTATTGCACACACTGTGGAGTGTTATGATGTCATCAAGTCTCAGAGCTGTATGAATACAAGTGTTGTATCAAATCAGTGTGCATATACTGTAAGATCATGTGTCTGAGGCAAGGGAATGATACACTCAAGGCCAGCCTGGATTAAAGCAAGACCTGACTCAAAACAATAGTAAGAGCCAAAAGATTGGATTTATCTGAAAATCCATTTCTGTCCAAATTCAGAACTAATTCACAAGTAAACTTCTGGAACATAATATGCCCGTTAGTAAGGTGACAGTAAAATTCATATAGGAAAAGGTGAAAATAAGAAGTATCTTTTCTTTAGTAAATAGAGAATAGCACCTACCATTTTATTTCTGCCTTTCTCACTCCCCATAATTTTCATAGTGTGAAACTTTTGGAAAACAAAAAAGGAATTAGTTTCCTTTATTAACATTTTGGCTGGGTATGGTAATACATACCTGTAATTTCAGCACTTGGGAGGCCAGTGCTGAGGCCAGCCAAAGCCACCAGGGGCTCCATAGTGAATTCTAGGCCAGCTGGGGCTGCAAGGAGTTCCTGACTCAAAATTATAATAGTAGCAGTAATAATAATAATAGTAGTAGTAGTAATAATACATTGAAGTAAATATTTTCATAAGAATACATTTCTAGGAGTGAAGTTACTTGCTCAGAACTGTTTTACAGCTTTCTAGAAGTGTACTGCTAAACTCTTTAGAGGGGTTATGCTGACATATATCAGGCAGGAGTCACAGATCCAGGTTATCAATGTCAGCTATATTAATGGCTTGGTACCATTTATGAGATTTTTTTTCAAAATAAAATCTACTAGTATATTCATTTTTATTTCTGTTTGAATTTTTTATAATCTCTGAAAGGTCTGTTCTCTATTTTCTTTTATACTTTCTAGGTGATATAACAAGACATGGAATTGGAGTAGATGTAGTCACGTATTAGCTTTAAGTTCTGAACTTTCTCTTTAGTAAATTCTATATCATGGCACAGCTATTAAAGGTTCTGATTTACAACCGAAAAGAAAATTCTCTGTCACCTAACTTCTAAGTTAAAAAAACAAATTATTATTAGTATGTTACTTTATAATTGTATCTCAAATTCTGTAGTTCTAAAGGTACTAGAAATAGTAAATTTATCCTGATTACTTTTTTCCAGATTGAAGAGGGTATTGTTGTAATGGAAGATGATTCCCCAGTAGAAGCTGTGAGCACACCTAATACTCCTCGAAACCTTGCTGCATGGAAAATTAGCATTCCATATGTAGACTTTTTTGAGGATCCTTCTTCTGAAAGAAAGGAGAAAAAGGAGAGAATTCCTGTGTTTTGTATTGATGTTGAAAGAAATGATAGAAGAGTAGGTGAGATGATTTCTGAGCACCTTCTTAAAAAATGCCTATAAGTCTCTCTTACTAAGTTTGGCAAACTTTTTCACATTTATAACCATTGAATATTTATTATTAACTATCCAAAAGATAAATGTCCAGAACAAAAATACTGAATTAAAGCTTAGTATTTCCTACGTTATCACCATTATCAAGTAGCTAATTCATTCAACCATCACTATCAAATAGGTTCTTGATAAACAACTGACTTGTGATGTTCTTTTACTGATTTTATTGCCATAATCATAAGCCATTATATTTAATTGGTTATCATTAATCCTGCTACATACCCAATTTATTTATTCATTTATTATTCATGAGTATGTGTGCGTGTTAGCCCCACATGTGCCACAGAACATGTATAGCAGTCACAGGACAACTTGTGAGAGTCAGTTGTCTCCTTCCACCATGTGCATCCTGGGGTGGACCTTAGGTTGTCAACTCTGCCTTCCCCCACTTAGCTGTCTATCCAGCCCCTGTACTATCCTAGTTTAAACAGCATTTCCCTCCCCATTGTTAATGACCAAGTAGAAGTGGATAAAATACACAATTTGACTGATTGTCTTCATGTTTGGCGGTCTCAGGTGTGGCTTGCAATAGACAGGAATTGGACAACATTTAAGCAGAAACATCAGGACCCATGCAGCTTTGATGGAAAAGTGGGGCATTCAATATAGGGAAATCACAGCCTTGTACATTTGGGACTGCTGAACAGAAACTTGCCTGGGCATGGGGCACACACCTTTAATTCCAGCACCAGGAAGGCAGAGGCAGGTGGATCTCTGTGAGTTCAAGGCCAGCCTGGATTAAAGCAAGACCTGACTCAAAACAATAGTAAGAGCCAAAAGATTGGATTTATCTGAAAATCCATTTCTGTCCAAATTCAGAACTAATTCACAAGTAAACTTCTGGAACATAATATGCCCGTTAGTAAGGTGACAGTAAAATTCATATNGGAGTTCTGCTGTAAGAAGAGGAGTGAATCAGTCAGAAAACAGTATGTTTAAGGTGGTTAGAAGGGGAGTGACAGCATGGAGGGCGTCTTCCCTTTCTGACATACTCAACTGTTTTTGGAGTACATTTGAGTTTTGGGGGAGAGTATTGAATAATAATTCTTATGTAATGCTTCAGTAGATGCAACATTCATCCAGAAACTTTTGTGAAAGGTGGAAAATATCTTTATGATACTTTAAAATCATATTTTAATTTTTTGTATTCTATCCAAATGTATATTACCAATGCCAGGTATCCATGCACAACCACTGACACTTAGCAAACAGCCATGTTTGCTAACTTACAAATGGATATCATGCTGTAGTGCCATCCACTTCCCATCAGAAGCTCCCATTCTCGTTTTCTAGATATGTTTCTATATGAGTACACACACAGTATATTCCACTTATTAATTGATAGATATATGCAGGATGATGGCAGGTGGCCTTTCGTATTATTTAAATATAACCAAGTTATGAAAGACTTTCGATATCGGTGAACGCTAGAGTCTCTCACTACTACTTTGAGCATCCCCATCTCGAAGTCAATTCTAAGTACTAAGAAATTGCCTGTTGGTGAACACTGAGGTTATCTCGATTGAAGCAGCAGAAATCGTGCAGTTCCATCCTCTTCAATGGTACCCAACAGGCATCTCACTATGCTCAGTGAGATGCAAGTATTGAGACGCTAACCGTCCTACATCTATAAAAATATACAAACCTGGCTCAGAGGTGAGAGTATGACCAGAAGATATTCAGTGTTCACTTTCTAGTTAGATATGAGTCAGAGGCATCAGCTTCAGAAATGGAAAGCTTTCTTTGTTATTTTACGGGCACCTGATCATCATCACTAATTTTTCTGGTTTAAAATACCAAAAAGGGGTGGGAACCAGAGGATGGTTCAGCAGTTCAGACACTGGCTGCTCTTGTGGAGGACCTTGGTTTATTTACATGACAGCTAAGGATTGTCTGCAAATTCCAGTTTTTCCAGGGATCCAGTGCCCCTTCTGACCTTGCATGGGCATTGCATGCACAGGTGCACTCACACACATGCAAAGCAATACAAACAAATAACATTAAAATAACAAAAAAAGAAACTAAAATATGGTAAAAAAATAAGTATTAAAGAAGCTGGACATTGTGGCACATTTACTTTAATCTCAGCACCTTGGAGGCAGAGGCAGGTGGATCTCTCATGAGTCAAGGCCAGCCTGTCTATTATAGTGAGTTCCAGGTTACTGGGCTAAAGGGAGACCCTGTTCTCAAAAGGACACCCCCCCCCCAAAAAAAATATATATGGAAGAGAGCTAGAGAAATAGCTTAAATGTTAAAGAGCTGTATACTCTTACAGAGGACCTGATTTGTTCCCAGCACCCACATAGGGAACTTCACAATGGCCTGTAACCATAATTAAAATAAATCTTAAAAAAAATTATAATAATTATATTATAATATATATATATATGTATGTATAAATAAATCAAGCAAGGAGCATGGATAGTTGTGGTCTTTTAAATATGTTCTTCAAGCAGATGAAGAACTTTAATATTAACATGTCATATTTACCAGGACTCTGCTTCTCTGATGATCAGTAATGCATTTACCTAAATAGAACAAGTAGAAGAGTTTGTTAATATTCTTCTTTTGAGGGGCTGGAGAGATGGCTTAGTGTAGAGCGCTGTTCTGCTCTTGCAGAGGACCCAGGTTTTTGATTCCCAGCCACCCACTTGGAGGGCTGAGAACCATCTTGACTCCAGTTCCAGGGGGAATCCGACTCCCTCTTCTGACCTCGTGCAGCATTGCACGACACGAATGCACAGACCTACATGGCAGACAGTACATTCATCACACATAAAAAAATAAATAAAATTTAAAAAAAATATTCAAATTATTTTTAAAAAATAAAAAAAAAAAAAAAAAAAAAAAAAAAAAAAAAAAAAAAAAAAAATAAAAATACTTTAAAATATTTAAAAAATGTTTAAAAACTTAATTTTTGGGGAATTTCATATATGAGTATTGTATTTGCATCATTTCATTGCCTCTCAGTGCCCCTGCCAACTCTCTGTCTTCCCCCATTCTTCTCTCTCAATTTCTTGTCCTCCTATTGATTATTATTGCTTCATATACATTTATGCATTTATAAATACATCTATGTATGTAATGTACCAAGTCCATTTAATGGTGCTTGTGTGTGTTTATAGGGCTGACCATGTGGGATTATGTAACCTATTAGGGAACCAGTCCCTGAAGATTCCTCACCATCTGTTGATTACAGTTTTTATTTTTGTAGCTTATGTGTTTAGTTGTAATTTTTAATTAATTTTATTTAGTGTGTATGAGTGTTTTTGCCTACATGTGTGTGTTAGGGTTATATGTGTACCCATGTGTGCAGTTTCCAATGCGAGGCCAGAAGAGTATGTCAGGTCCTCTGGAACTGGGAGTTTCAGATTAGTTTATCCACCTGTGGGTGCTGGAACTAAGCCTGGGTCATCTGCATGAGCACCTAATGTCGTAACTGCCAAGCTGCCTCTCCAGCCCATAGTTGTATTTTAAAGGTAAAATTTTAATGCATATTGCTAATCCTGACCTCTTGTATTTTGTATATCTTCAAAGCATAAATCTTCGGGAATCTTTTGTTAACTTTACTTCTTCGCTTCATGGAGTCTTTTTAAAAGTTTGGGGGAGATGGTTGTTTTGTTTAGTGTTTTTGCATTTGAGATTGAACCACAGGTGCCCTGCATGTTAATCAAACACTTTTTTTTTTTTTGGGGGGGAGGGGTCTTTGAGACCAGCGGGTCTCCCTTTCAGTCCCAGGTAGCCTGGAACTCACTATATAGACCAGCGGACTTGAACTCACCGAGACCGCCTGCCTCTGCCCCCGAGTGCGAGGGGTTATTGCGTGCCCGCCACCACGCCTGGCCCAATCAAACACTCTTAACTGTTGGTAGACATCCCTAACCCCAAACCATTTTGTTGTTAGAGATTTCTTACTCAGTATTAAGCTGGCTTTAAACTTGGAATAATCTTTCCTGCCTCAGCTTCTGAACTGCTAGGATTGTAGGCATGAACCATTTTGCTTGACGAACATTATTATATTTATTATTATTATTATTATTATTATTTATTATTATTGTCTTTTTTGTTTTTTTTTTTTTTTTTTTTTTGTTTTTTTTTTTAATTTTTATATATTTATTTTTGATGTGTATGATGTGACTGTCTGCATGTAGGTCTGTGCACCCGTGTGTGCAATGCCGCGAGAGGTCCAGAAGAGGGTCTCGGAATTCCCCTGGAACTGGAGTGTCTCCTGGAATTTGGAGTTTCGACGGTTTCAGCCGCAGTGTGGTGGGATCGAACCGGGGTCCCTCATGCTAAAGCAGTCGTGCTCTTAAATGCTGAGCTATCCTTCCATCCCTCCAGCCCCTTTTTTTTTTTTTTTTTTTTTTTTTTTTTTTTTTTTTTTTTAAATTTTTTTTATTATTTATTTATTTTGTAGTGTATGAATGTACTGTCTGCATGCGCAGGTCTGTGCACCCGGTCGTGCAAATGTATTATTGTCTTTTTTGAGACAGGGTCTCCCGTGTAGCTCATGGCTGTCCTGGCTGAACTCACTCTCGTAGTCCAGGCTGGCCTTGAACTCACGAGAGATCCACCTGCCTCTGCCTCCCAAGTGCTGGGATTAAAAACATTTATATTTAAAATACTCAAGCTAAAATATTATTGGGAATCTGAGTTGTCTTTTTTAGCTTAGTTTCCACATATTTTCCATTTTATTAAACAGATGGCATGCCTAAGGAGAAAAAAGGTGAATTGTGGGCTAGGCGTGGCAGCCACATGCCTATAATCCCGCGGACTTAAGAAGCAGAGCAGGTGTAGATCTCTGTGAGTCAATGGCACAGCCTTAGTCTACATAGCCAGGCTGTGGTACAAAGGAACTCTGTCTTAAAAAGACAAGAAAAAAAAAAAAAAAAAAAAAGTCTGAATTGTTTCCTACATACTTGACTTTTAAAAAGAAACTTTGGTATAATTGACATTACATTGCCCCCAAATGCCAATTGCTGCTTTTCTTGCTCTGTACCACCGCGTTCACAAGGGTTCTTCCTTTTTGTAGAGTGCAAATGCTATTTTTTAATTTGGTTTGTATTCTAAAGTGAAACTTGTTTAATATCTGGGCTTCTTTCTCTCTCCTTCTATAATCTCACATATCTGATATTGCAGAGGTAGCCTAAGTTTGGATGATTTCCGTTGTAAGTTAAGCTCTGTGATTTTTTTTTTTTTCAGTAATTAAATGTCTGTTTTTAGTTAGAAAATTGTCATCCAAACAACTTAGGGTAACAACTAAAATAGAATTACTATGTTGTTAACGCCTTTATATAAATTATTTAAGATTAACCTTTAAAAATGAATATTCCTGACTTTGATTCTAGAAATTCTTTTGTGAGAATAATACTATAGTAATTATAGAAAAACATGTTCCTGATACTGTTAAGATATTTTCAAAATATTTATTACCAGTATCTCACATTTCAAGGTTGTTGACATCTTTTGGGGGTAGGGAGGGTTTTTGATTTTGCTAGTAATTTGAAAAATTTTTTTGTTTGAAAGAGTTTTTTGTTTTTCAAGGTAGGTATAAATGATGTTCGTTAGCCTAGGCATAATTGTAAGTGACACACTTAAAAATATGTCTTATTTCAAAATCCTCAATAATTTCATAAATTCTAGATCCAGGAGACTGGAACCGTCTATGTAGTTCTCCAGATTTTAGTATTTTTATCAATATTTATATATTCATCTGTGGAAACAGTTCTGTCTTCAGGGTTAACAGGACCATAACGATGCAATTGTATGTTTGTTTGTTTGTTGTTGTTGTTTTAGAGATAGGGTCTTCCAGTAACCTCTACCTGTCCTGGAACTCTTATGTTGACGCAGGCTGGCCTTGAACTCCAGAGATCTGCCTGCCTCTGCCGTCTTCAAGTGCTGGGATAAAGGTGTGGGTGACCACCTTACTGAGCCACTTAAATTTATTCTAAAAAAAAAAATTTTTTTTTTTTTTGTCCTTTTCTTCCCTGTAGCCCCAGGCTGTCCTGGAATCGCTCTGTTAGACCTCCACAGTGCTACTGGATTAAATGGCTGTGTGCCCCATGCCTAGCCTTATTTATTTTAAACATTTATACTATATGCTATTTATAACGAAATAGTGTTGCCTCTCAGTTAAACTTGTTAATATTTTTCCAGCTTTAAGTTTGATTTTCTTGGTAGACATGTATGAAATATACATGTCACTATATCTTGTGTACTTAAAACTGGATCAATTTTATTTCTATAATGGTGAATTTATTTCAGTAGATAATGTCTTTGTTTCTTGTAGGAATAGTAAGCTATTCATTAAGTATCTAAACTGAAGTTTTGAAATAGTCTTGTAGTTGGATCCCTTGTGGTAAGTTTTAAGTTGGATGAAAGTTATGGTTTTATTTACTGAAATTTCCACGGAGCATTTGGTCTTAATGAAATTCAACCTTTTGTTTTGTTTGTTTTTGTTCCTTTTAGTCTTGCTTTTCTTGGTAGCTATTTCTGCTTTTGGAACATCTCTTTTGAAGAAAATTGAATAAGTGAATAATGCTTAGGGTAGAACAAGCCCTTGATTTATATCTTTTTTTGGAGGGGGGGTCTTTCATATCAGGGATCTCCCTGCTAGCCCCAGCTGTCCTGGAACCACTCTTGTAGACCAGGCTGGGCCTTGAAACTCACCAAAGATCCACCTGCCTCTGCCTCCCAAAGTGCTAGGATTAAACGCACGCGCCACCATGCCTGGCTCTTTTTTTTTTTTTTTGTTATGCATTTGCAACCTTTCCCTTTGGAATTTTGGTTTTTCTTTTTATTACTTCTAAATTTAGATACATTTGTTTTATTCCTCATTTCCCTTTGGAAATAATTATAAAATTGAATTTACTGTGAACTAATTTGTCATAGAGGCTCAAATATCTTTAAGGTTTAATGTTTTTAAAATGTACAGACGAAAAGATGATCTGCATGTTCCAATTAGAAGAAAGAGCATGTAGTTTTATATCTTCATGCTAGTGTTGCGAGTATCGTTATTTTAGATGTTCTAGATTATATTCTAAGGAATGGATGTTCAGGGTATTTTGAAACATAATAATTACGTTATACTTAGGGTAGCTCATTTTTTGTTATCCCAAGAGTTTGTGGGCTCCATTTAAGTATACATACTTTATACTAGGGGGCTGCCATTTCAAAATTCTGTTTTGAGGTTAGCCATGTGACTAGCTCAATAACTTTCAAAAATGGTTTATAGCAAAATTTTTGCTCTCTTTGTTACTTATTACAAATTCTTTAAACTCTCTAATCTATCCATTTCTTGGAATTTCTGAAGATGCTAGATTCATCTGTGGACTCGAAACACTGATGGTTCTGAGCTCTACATTCTGATTAATTCATTTTAAGACTTATTTTATTTCGATCTACTTGTTTATAACTTGTCAGTAACGATTTCGCTTGATTATAAAGCTTTACTGTGTACTCTTTGATAGCATTTTTATTAACTGTAGAAGCACACAAGAAAGAAGATGGAGAATCATTTGGATTTCAGCAGTACAAAGCAGATATAGGTAGCAAAAATTTAAAAGGTATGTGTTCAAGAGCACCACGATGGATGCAGGAAGCTATGTTATCCTAACTATGGTTGTCTGTCTGCTGATAGTTTGTGAAGATGACTTCTCGTAAAGTTGCATAATTTCTCAATTCAAAGGAATTTCAGTTTGATACGTTCATATTTTCAGACTAATATCTATGGCATGTAGTGTGGGGTCTGCTGCCTAATTTTCCCTTTCATCTTCAAATTTCCTCTGTGTTACTAGTGTGTTCATTCAGTTTTCTGTGGTTCATTGTACCTTTAATTCAAATTGCTTTTAGTTTTATCAGGATCTAAGTTATTATTTAAGACAACTCAAGGGGCTTGGAGAGATGCGCCTATGCGTTAAGAGCACCGACGCTCTTGGCAGAAGACCCGGGTTCATCACAGCACCACATTGGCGGCTGAGGAACCGTCTGGAAACTCCAATTCCAGAATCCAGTTCCAGGGAATCCGACACCCTCTCTCCTGACCTCTGCAGCATTGCAACGGACACGGCGTGCACAAACCTGCATCCAGGACAGGTACATTATACACATACGAAATAAATTTAAAAAAAAATATTAAAAATATTATAAAAAAAAAACAAAACTCAGATATCTTCAGTAGGTCAACTCCCCATTTTTTCAAAGCTGTGATGTAGAGTAGTGTGACCATGAGGGAACACACTCGAGATGTTATTCCCCCAGGCGCACCATCCACCCTTTTGAAAAGGCGGATATGCAGTGTGTGGTCCTTAACTTCGTGTAACGATGTGTGTGTGGTGTTGAAACATGTCGTGTTGTGTGTGTGTGTGTACATAGCTCATATTGGATGTAATGCATATAAGTATGGAAGTCAGAGGTATGAAATGTCAGGTGTCTTTAATCAGTCTTCATAGTCTTTTTTTTTATTTTTTTTAGTTCTTTGAGAACAGGGTCTCCTGCTAGTCCAGCTTGGCCTGGAATTGACACTCCCTATGTAAACCATGGTTAGCTCTTCCCGCGCTGCCTCTGCCCCAAGCCACATCTAGCTTCCACCTTCTTTGTAAGGCATCTCACTGCAACCAGAGCTTACCAATTTGGCTTAGATTGGTCTGGCCAGTGAGCTCCAAGTATCTGCAAGGCTTTCAATCTCCTCAGGCTGAGAAACGAGCCCAGGTGCAAACCAAGTCTGGGATCAACTCAACTAGATCCGCAAATGCATCTTAACCAATTTGTGACCTTTGTGTGGTTGCCAAGACGATCTGAACTCAGTCACCAATTCATCTGCTATTACTTAGTGCTGGCAGGCTACTTTACAGACTTCAACCATCTCCCCAGGCTCTCCAATTTTTAAAAATATTTAGTTTGTGATCTGATAGTAGCACTATCCTGTTTGTTGTGTGTGTTTGGTGGTGAGTATAGCGAGTGTGTTCTGCGGTGCTGTACATGTGGAGAGTCAGGGGACAGTTTGACGGAAGTCACTTCTCTTTCCATGTATATCCCACGGGTATGACTCAGGTCTCCCAGGCTTAGTGGCAAGTACCTTTTTACTTGCTGGAGCCATTCTGCTGAAGCTTTTTTTATTTTTATTCCCGCATCTACCTCCATGAGAAGGGTACACTAACAACATTGACACGGGGACCTTTGGCAGAATGTGTTAGGTGACATGGAGAGACCCAGGCTCTGGTGTAGTCCACACTACTCTCAGAACTACTGTAAGAGCGCCCCATTGTTATTGTGCATTCACTACCATATGCTGTGCTCTGTACCTGTGCACATGTGGCCCTTGCTTCATATTCCATGTCCTCCTCTGCCTTAGAAAATTTCATATTCTAGTCTTTTTAAAACTCACCTGTTTCTCGTGTAAATCTTTAACTGAGTTACCAAGTAAACGTGAGCATTCTCTCATTTAGTCCCCTTACCACTATTATAGTATTTTTAATTTTTGAAATAACTATCTACACATGGGTAATTTTACATGTTTATGGTATAGAATGTGGCATTTCAATATGTCATGACTAATTAGATCAGGGTAATCTGTATTTCTAACACCTGAGATATTTATCTTTCTTATTTTAAGAAACATTCAAAATGTTTTCCACTAATTTGAGAATTTAAAATAATTGTTAGCAAGCATAGTGTCTTACTGTTTGAAAAGACAGTGTGCATGGGAGAGTGCCAAAGCTGGTTTGGTGCTCCTGAGAGTTTAGGAGAATTGTGCTTGTTGTACTACAAATTTATCTCACTATGGCACACAAAACTGCTTGCTAGAAGCTGCAGGAACTTGGAGCATTCTTTTTTTATTTAGGAAATGGAGAATGGGAAATTGCCAGTCTCTGCCATATTATTTGAAATTGGGATGTGGGTAACAGTGTCTTCTAGAAAAATTCAAGTGATCATTCGTCAGCAATGCCTGTTTGCTATGCAAGCTTAGGCAAATCACCTAATTTTATGGTAATTTTTGTTTCCTAAATGTGAAATGGTGATAATCCTTTTTATCTTATATGGGATATTAGTAGGAATGAAGTCACTAAGATAACTTGTGCCTGGCACATAGTGAGTATTGCACACACTGTGGAGTGTTATGATGTCATCAAGTCTCAGAGCTGTATGAATACAAGTGTTGTATCAAATCAGTGTGCCATATACTGTAAGATCATGTGTCTGAGGCAAGGGAATGATACACTCAAGGCCAGCCTGGATTAAAGCAAGACCTGACTCAAAACAATAGTAAGAGCCAAAAGATTGGATTTATCTGAAAATCCATTTCTGTCCAAATTCAGAACTAATTCACAAGTAAACTTCTGGAACATAATATGCCCGTTAGTAAGGTGACAGTAAAATTCATATAGGAAAAGGTGAAAATAAGAAGTATCTTTTCTTTAGTAAAAGGAAATAGCACCTACCATTTTATTTCTGCCTTTCTCCACTCCCCATAATTTCATTAGTGATTGAAACTTTTGGAAACAAAAAAGGCAATTAGTTTCCTTTATTAACATTTTGGCTGGGTATGGTAATACATACCTTAATTTCAGCCCACTTGGGAGGCCAGTGCTTGAGGCCAGCCAAAGCCACCAGGGGCTCCATAGTGAATTCTAGGCCAGCTGGGCTGCAGGAGTTCCTGATCAAAATTATAATAGTAGCAGTAATAATAATAATAGTAGTAGTAGTAATTAATACATTGAAGTAAATATTTTCTTTTTTTTTTTTTTTTTTTTTTTTTTTTTCTTTTTTTGGTCTTTTCGAGACAGGGTCTCACCCCTGTTTGGAACTCCACTCTGTAGACCAGGCTGGCCTTGAACTCACAAAGATTGCCTGCCTCTGCCTCCCAAGTTGCTAGGATTAAAGGCATGCGCCACCACATCCGGCTGAAGTAAATATTTTCATAAGAATACATTTCTAGGAGTGAAAGTTACTTGCTCAGAAAACTGTTTTACAGCTTTCTAGAAGTGTACTGCTAAACTCTTTAGAGGGGTTATGCTGACATATATCAGGCAGGAGTCACAGATCCAGGTTATCAATGTCAGCTATATTAATGGCTTGGTACCATTTATGAGATTTTTTTTTTTCAATAAAATCTACTAGTAATTCTTTTTATTATGTTTGAATTTTTTATAATCTCTGAAAGGTCTGTCTCTATTTTTTTTATACTTTCTAGGTGATATAACAAGACATGGAATTGGAGTAGATGTAGTCACGTATTAGCTTTAAGTTCTGAACTTTCTCTTTAGTAAATTCTATATCATGACACAGCTATTATAAGGTTCTGATTTACAACCGAAAAGAAAATTCTCTGATCACTAACTTCTAAGTTAAAAAAAACAAATTATTATAGTATGTTACTTTATAATTGTATCTCAAATTCTGTAGTTCTAAAGGTACTAGAAATAGTAAATTTATCCTGATTACTTTTTTCCAGATTGAAGAGGGTATTGTTGTAATGGAAGATGATTCCCCAGTAGAAGCTGTGAGCACACCTAATACTCCTCGAAACCTTGCTGCATGGAAAATTAGCATTCCATATGTAGACTTTTGAGGATCCTTCTTCTGGAAATGAAAGGAGAAAAAGGAGAGAATTCCTGTGTTTGTATTGTATTGTTGAAAGAAATGATAGAAGATAGGTGAGATGATTTCTGAGCACCTTCTTTAAAAAATTCTGCCTATAAGTCTCTCTTACTAAGTTTGGCAAACTTTTTCACATTTATAACCATTGAATTATTATTATTAACTATCCAAAAGATAAATGTCCAGAAAAAAAATACTGAATTAAAGCTTAGTATTTCCTACGTTATCACCATTATCAAGTAGCTAATTCATTCAACCATCACTATCAAATAGGTTCTTGATAAACAACTGACTTGTGATGTTCTTTTACTGATTTTATTGCCATAATCATAAGCCATTATATTTAATTGGTTATCATTAATCCTGCTACATACCCAATTTATTTATCATTTATTATTCATGAGTATGTGTGCGTGTTAGCCCCACCATGTGCCACAGAACATGGTATAGCAGTCACAGGACAACTTGTGAGAGTCAGTTGTCTCCCTTCCACCATGTGCTCCTGGGGTGGACCTTAGGTTGTCAACTCTGCCTTCCCCCACTTAGCTGTCTATCCAGCCCCTGTACTATCCTAGTTTAAACAGCATTTCCCTCCCCATTGTTAATGACCAAGTAGAAGTGGATAAAATACACAATTTGACTGATTGTCTTCATGTTTGGCGGTCTCAGGTGTGGCTTGCAATAGACAGGAATTGGACAACATTTAAGCAGAAACATCAGGACCCATGCAGCTTTGATGGAAAAGTGGGGCATTCAATATAGGGAAATCACAGCCTTGTACATTTGGACTGCTGAACAGAACTTGCCTCGGCATGGCACACACCTTTAATTCCAGGCCACAGAAGGAGAGCGGTGGATCTCTGTGAGCAAGGCCAGCCTGGTCTACATAGTGAGTTCCAGGCTAGCTGGAGACTATAGGGAGACCCTGTCTCAAAAAGTACAAAAAAAAAAAAAAAAAAAAAAAAAAAATGAAGAAGAAAAAAAAATGACAGTGGTTATTGAACTAGTAACTAAGTAGCAGAAAAGGTCAGGGCAGGCTAATTATTTTCCTTGTTAAGTTTTCTAAAATAGTGTTCTTTTTCTCTGAGAAAAGGGAATTCTAGTTTGAGGACAGAAAGCATGAAGACAGGGAAGGAAGATGTTCAGAGTAGCTAGCTGTGACTTTTCCTCCCATCCTGACTATGTATCAGAAAGTGTCTTGCTTCCAGTTTAGTTAACATCAGAGATATAAATATTTCTAGCCCTTTTGCAGTTGGGGTTGGTGAGTTTTCTTCGTATGTTCTGAATCTTAATTTTAGGAAGCTCCCTTGCTAAAGTTCATGTGACTGTAAATTAATAACATTCTTTACCATAAAAACAAAGTTCTTGATAAGGTGATTATTACAGGAAAATAAAAGAATACAAACTCTCACAGAAAGATTTATGGCTGGATTTTGACTTGGAGCTTGTTTACAAATGATTTTCCCTTTCTCTCTGCTAGTCTGAGAATTTTTGTTTTTGGTTTGAGGCTGAGAAAAGATAACTCTTCTCCATACTTTAAATTCCCGTATCAAGCAAAACTAGTTGAATTCCCTCCTACCTCTCCTGTTCTCCTGAGTGCACAGCTAGACCATTTAGTTACTCTAGCCTGGCTCCCGCTTCAGACTTTATTCGCTTGGGTATAAACTTTTGTAACTGACTTTTGGAAGAACTGTCTTTAATTTTGGTGGACTTTTTTTTTTTTTAAAGGTTTGACTTGATAATTAAAACAGAAGAAACTTCTAATATACTCTAAGAATAGTTATTGTCAGCTTTGCAGGTCCTGTTGCTGGTATAATGTACCTTTCAGAAACTATGGGCTACGAAGTGGAAAAATGGATGTTAGTTATTTCATTCACTACATGGATTTCAGATTTTAGGTGCTTCTCGCCAGGCCTGATGACCTGAGTTCAATTCCTGGAACCCACATGGTAGAAAGAGTACCAGCTCTCACAGATTGTCCTCTGATCTCCACAAGCATGCCTTGGTACACATGCCCTCCTTGCCCTCCCCCCAATTTTTAAAAAAAATTTTTAAAGAAATTTTAGTGAGAAGACTCAGTAGTTTAAGGCACTTGCTACTAAGCCTGATGACCAGAGTTCCATATCCGGGGCCTGTGTGGTGAGAGAACTGGCTCCTCCAAGTTGTCCTCTGACTGAACACATGGATACACACACATAGATAAATAATAGTAAAAAATTAAAAGGAAATAGCAATTGTATAATTTTCTAAAGTTCCTCTCAGTTTTATTATTGCATTGTAATTTAGAATTAAAATCTGTGGGGCTGGAGAATGGGCTTGGTGGTTAAGAGCACTTCCTTACCAGTTTCCAACATGGTGACACCCTTTTTCTGGTCTCCATGGGTACTACATACATGCAGCCAAATATTTATAGACATAAAAATAGATAAAAAACTCAATATGTGGGACTGGAGAGATGGCCTAGCGGTTAAGAGCGCCGACTGCTTTTACAGAGGACCCAGGTTCGATCCCTAGCACCCACGTGGCGGCTGAGAACCGTCTGAAACTCCAATTCCAGGAGAACTCCAGTTCCAGGGGAATCCGACACCCTCTTCTGACCTCTGCGGCATTGCAGGACACGGGTGCACAAACCTACATGCAGACAGTACACTCATACACATACAAAAATAAATAAAATTAAAAAAAATAATCAATATGTGAGATGAAATATAGTAATGTGATACCCCAAATAAAGACTATGACGTCATCTTACTTTTTTTTTTTTAAATCTTTTTGAGACAGGGTCTCCCTGTATCCCAGGCTGTCCTGGAACTCACTATGTAGACCAGGCTGGCCTTGAACTCAGAGATCCACCTGCCTCTGCTTCCCAAAGGTTAGGATTAAAGGTATGCTCTACCATGTCTGGCAATATCTTACTTGTTATTATTAATGTTTCAAAGGCTGCACTCTTTTTGTAGTGGGTTGTAAAATTACTTATATTTTATTTACAGTTGGGCATGAGCCTGAACATTGGTCTGTCTATAGAAGATATCTTGAATTCTATGTACTGGAATCAAAACTAACAGAATTTCATGGTATGTTAATCTTGTATAAACATTAAAATTTAAATTTAATGTTTGGCCTTTTTTTTTTTTTTTTTGGACAGGGTCTCCATGTAGCTCCAGCTGGCCTGGAACTTGCTGTGTAGACCAGGCTGGCCTTGATCTCACAAAGAACCACCTACCTCTGCCTTCCAAGGGCTAGGACTAAAGGCATGCACCACCCCACCTGTTATGATTGGCCTTCTCGAAAGCTCTTCTGATAGATTTTTTTTTTTTAACTTAAGTCTCTATGCCAATTAATATTGTCAGTTGTATGTAGTTTTATTGATAGTAGGAATGCCTGTTTTTCTTTTTTTACTTATTTTTTTTTATTTTTTTTAAAATTAAAAAAATTTTTTTTAATTAATTTTGTTTATTTCTGTATGTGTATGAATGTACTGTCTGCATGCAAGTTTGTGCACCCGTGTCGTGCAATGCCGCGGAGGTCAGAAGAGGGTGTTGGATTCCCCTGGAACTGGAGTTCTCTATCCTGAGTTTTACAGTACAAATTGACTGCATTTTTTAATGATAAAGATTAAAAGGCAGCTATGGTTTATAGTTTAGAAAAACTATCCAACTTAATTTTTGTTTATATTGATGTAGTAAAGAGTTGGTGTGTCAGAGTTCCTTTGTTCTTTTAATACCATGTTCTGTGATAAACATACTTGCTAAAAACTATGCAAGTGTTTTGATTTATTTCTTTCATTTAGATATAGAAATAAAGCTTTTGTGGGTTGGTCAGTTGGAAAGAAGAACACTTTTAGCTTTCCTTATGCTTATCTGGTTACTTTAGTAAACATCAGAGATATAAATATTTCTAGCCCTTTTGCAGTTGGAGTTGGTGAGTTTTCTTCGTATGCTCTGAATCTTAATTTTAGGAAGTCCCCTTGCTAAAGTTCATGTGACTCTAAAATTAGTAACGTTATTTACCATAAAAACAAAGTTCTCGATAAGGTGATTATTTTAAAAGAATACAAACTCTCACAGAAAGGTTTATGGCTGGATTTTGACTTGGAGCTTGTTTACAAATGATTTTCCCTTTCTCTCTGCTAGTCTGAGAATATTTGTTTTTGGTTTGAGGCTGATAACTCTTCTCCATACTTTAAATTCCCGTATCAAGCAAAACTAGTTGAATCCTCACCATGTCTCTTTTTTTGTTACTAAATTTCTAGAGTCAGCCTGTTTGAGGATGTCCATGTCTTTAAAATTTTCTTTCAAGCTTGATCACATGGACAAAGGCTACATTTTTTTTCCCCGTGAGAAAATATATATTTCTTTTGTGAGGTTTAATGTAATAGATTCCTACTTCAAAATAATTTTGTGGCAATTTAAAAATATTTATCTTTCATTTACTCTTTGACAATTTTATATGTATGTATAATATATCTTGATTCTATATACTTTCTCCCCACTTCCTATCCCCCAATATGTTCCATGTCACCCTCCCACTGTCACCCAGTTTCTGCTACCTTCATACACATCAGTATGGGACCATTCTATGGAGCATGGAAAACTATAAGGGGCCATATTCAGAAAGAAAATGGACTCTCCTTTCCAACAGCCATCAACTGTTCCTCATTTAGGGGTGGGGCCTCATTACCTCTCCCCTATCCATGCTGTGAGTTGATGTGTAGTGGCCATTTCACAGTACTCTTCCCCATTCTCTGGCTTTTCTGTTCTTTTTGGCCCTCTTCTTCCTCCATGTTCTCTGAGCCCTGGGGCAAGAATAGAGGTGGTTAACAGAGATGTCCCATTAGGTTTGAACACTCAATAACCACTTATTTTCACCACTTTATCAGTCATGAGTCTGTGTTAACCATTGCCCATTGTAAAAAAAAAAAAAAAAAGCTTCTCTGACTAGGGTTGAAAGCATCTTAATTTATGGATGTAAACATAAGTATTTAGAAGGTACTTTAAGAACAAGACTTTTGAGCAAAGTAATAGTAGTAAGCCCCCACCCTCCTTCACCTAGGGCCTATGACTGCCTCAACTATGGGCTTTTGACTAGCCTTTCAGTAACAGGCATGAACCTCCTCATGTGAACAGGCCTTAAATACAATCAGAAAGCAGTTGGTTATTCCAATAACAGTCATGTCACTATTTTACCAGTGGGTACATCTTGTCTGGCAATGCAGGTTCTAGCACTGGGTCAAGACTATTGATGCCTCTTCTTACCCAGCAGCCTATATAGCACATTTTGGTACTGTGAAAGCTAGCTGGCAGGGAAGAAGATTCCTGGTCAATTGCAGATTGATTTCTATATGTCCTACATATCAAAAATATGTTGTCTTCAGCCATAGAGTCTTACCGTAAAGTTCTAGTAGACAACCAAGAACATTAGCAATAGCCTGATTTGTTTTGGATGCCTCTGGGGCCTCCCTGATCATAACTCAGAGGAAGGTATCCCATGCCTGGTGACTTCTTTGTTTAATAATCCATGGTTAAGTGGTGGGCTTCCACAAGGTTTTGTATATCCTTGATTTTTGTTAATTCACCTCCCAACCCCTGCCCCATCCCTGCTTAAACTTTTAACTCCCAGTATTCCCCCCACCCTACTTAAATATCACATGTGTTCTACCCCTCTCACCCTCAGTTAACACATCTTCTTCCACCTCTCCATGAATTCATAGCAATTTTTCAAAGCAGTTTTACTAATGTAGAAGGCTGAACTTCTGTTATCAAAGAAGTTTGAGAAGACTCAAGTTCTTTGCTTTGGATTTCTGATGTGAAGCTCTCTGATTATGTGAAAATTATTTAAAATATAATGTCACTAGTCTATAAGACAGTATTGTGAACCTAAGTTTGTCATAGAAAATTTCAAGTTTGGTCTTGAAAGTGCAGAATATAGCAAGAAATTTAACTATTCCCCACTTTCAGGTACATTTCCTGATGCTCAGCTTCCATCCAAAAGGATCATTGGTCCCAAAAACTATGAATTCTTAAAGTCAAAGCGAGAAGAATTTCAGGAATATTTACAGGTATAGCACAACTCTATAACTTAATTTGGGAAATATTGTTAAGGTAGTATTTGTTTCTTTTCTCTCTTATACATACCTGTTTCCCTCCCACCCCCAATTTATTTATTCTCACATTAATTTTTTTTTTTTTTTGAGACAGGGTCTCCCTATAGCCCTTGCTGGCCTGGAACTCACTCTGTAGACCAGGCTGGCCTTGAATTCACAAAGATCCGCCTGCCTCTGCCTCCTGAGCGTTAGGATCAAAGGTGTGTACCACCATGCCTGGCCTTTTAGCCGGCATGTGTGTGCTGGGAATCGAACCCAGGTCCTCTGCAAGAGCAGTTGGCTCTCTCAACCACTGAGCCATCTCTCCAGCCTCCTAAAATTTTTTTTATGTGTATAAATGTATTGCCTGAATATAGGTAGGCGCATCCATGTCATGTAGTAAAGAGGGGATCAAGTAGAATTACAGATGATTGTTAGCTACCATGTGGGTGCTGGGAATTGAATCTGGGTCCTCTGTAAGAGCAACCAATGCTGGGCCATCTCCCCAGCCCTGCTGTGCTATCAGTTTTGATCAGCATATATACATTGTAAAAAAATAATGGTTTTTATCATGACATTTTTGGATGTTTGCTGTATTTTGATCATCTTCACTTCTCCCATGATCCTTCTGTTCTTTTGTCGCCATCCCCCATCTCCTGATGGTTGCCTTCTTTCTATATAGACCACAGACCTCTTCCACTTTCATGTCTTTTGTGCTTCAAATCTAGATTCTATTTATGAGAGAAATCATATGCTGGTTTGTCTGTCTGATAGTTGCTTACTTTGCCTAACATGGAAATAGTTCAGGTTCATCAGTTTTCTTGTAAATGAGATGGTTTTGTTCTTTATGGCTGAATAAAACAAGACTGTATACATACCACATTTTCTTAGCCATTCAACTGTTGATGAATACTTAGTCTGATTCCATAACTTGGCTATTTGTGAGTAGTGTCACAGTAAATATGACTGTGCAGGTATCTTTGTTGTATGTGCATGTACTCTATTATAGCTGTTCATGTGAATTTAATAAAACCTTTTTTTGTGTGGATTTTAAAATGAATTTTTGGCTGGATGTGTTGTGTACACCTTTAATCTCAGCACTTGGAGGCTAAGGGTGGCAGATCTCTGTGAATTCAAAACCAGCCTGATCTACATAGAGAGTTCCAGGCCAGCCAGCACTATATAGCGAGATTCTTTTTTAAAAAAAAAAAAAAGAATGAAA
>VZQC01005372.1:170259-184238 GCA_009823505.1 Rhizomys pruinosus
CATTAATTTTTTTTTTTTTTTGAGACAGGGTCTCCCTATAGCCCTTGCTGGCCTGGAACTCACTCTGTAGACCAGGCTGGCCTTGAACTCACAGAGATTCACCTGCCTCTGCCTCCTGAGTGCTGGGATTAAAGCTTGTGCCACCACGCCTGGCACTAAAGACAGTTCTTAGCCGCCATGTGGGTGCTAGAAATTGAACCCGGGTCCTCTGTAAGAGCAGTCGGTGATCTTACCCACTGAGCCAACTCTCCACCTCCTATTTTGCCTTTTTTTTTTGTTTTTATTTTTTAATTTTTTTTTTAGACAAGGTCTTACTGTGTGGACCTAGTTGACCTGGAACCTGCTCTGTAGACCATCCTGGGCTTGCACTCAGTAGTCAGCCTGCCTCTGCTTCCCAAGTGCTGGGCTTAAAGATGTGCTTTACCAGGCTTGGGTTTTTATTATGTTATTTTTACTAAGTATCCAAATTAAATATGGATGCTTCCTAAGTGTAAAAAAGCAACATTTTTTTGTATTTTTGAGAGAGCAACTTTTTTTTTTTTATTTTATTTATTTCTGTATGAGTATGAATGTACTGTCTGCATGCAGGTTTGTGCACCTGTGTTGTGCAATGCCGCAGAGGTCAGAAGAGGGTGCCAGATTCCCCTGGAACTGAAGTTCTCCTGGAATTGGAGTTTCGGATGGTTCTCGGCTGCCATGTGGGTGCTGGGGATCGAACCTGGGTCCTCTGTAAGAGCAGTCGGCGCTCTTAACCACTAGGCCATCTCTCCAGCCCAAGATAGCAACTTTTAAAATTAATAATAATCAGTACTATAAAAGATACTTATTTTATTTCCTTTATCATTTTTTAAAAATTTATTTATTTTCTATGTGTATGAATGTAACTGTCTCCATGTAGGTTTGTGCACCCGTATCGTGCAGTGCCGCGGAGGTCAGAAAAGGGTGTCGGTTTCCCCTGGAACTGGAGTTCTCCTGGAATTGGAGTTACAGACGGTTCTCAGCCGCCATGTGGGTGCTGGGGATCGAACCCAGGTCCTCTGCAAGAGCAGTTGGCACTCTTAACCGCTAGGCTATCTCTCCCACCCCCCTTTATCAGTTTTTGGTATCTTCAACTCAAAGCATTTTTCTTTATAAATTTTTGATGATTTTTAAGTTAAAAAAGTAATAGCTTTTAACTGCTACAAGAATGTTTAGATATGCTTTCTTTTTTTGTTAATCACAAACCATTTTTTCTACCAACTAATTCTAAGAAATGGAGTGTGTCAGAAAGACACAGAAAGAAATATTTTCTGGGCCAGGCGTGGTGGCTCACTCCTTTAATCCTAGCACTTGGGAGGCAGAGGCAGGCAGATCTTTGTGAGTTCAAGGCCAACCTGGTCTACGGAGTGAGTTCCAGGACAGCTGGGGCTACAGGGAGACCCTGTCTCGAAAAGACCAAAAAAAAAAAATATATATATATTTTCTGGTAATAAGGATGTAACCAGAGCATTTCCTGTCCTGGTATTTTATTCATGTAGATTTATGCTAATAGAGCTCTATAACTCTTTAGTATTTGCAAAACTGAATATTAGGTAAGATTGGGTTAATTTTAGCTTTTAAAATTCAGTTTATTGTGTTACAAAATCATGCTATAAGAACAGACAACAAATTTTCCAAGTTTTTTTTTTTCTATATTTCTCCATTTACTTTCCAGGAAAACCCTTGTGTCAACTTATTTTAGTTATCAAGAACTTTTTTTGTAACAACACTAAGAAGTAGATAGTACTGTTATCTTCATTGTACAGATGAGGAAGCTGACTCTAGGACAATTTAAGAGCATTTCTTGAGTCATCTACCTAGCAGATGGAAGACCAGGGTCCCACTCAGGTCTGCTCTAGAGGCCATGGTCATTGTCTTGATTTCTCTGTAATGGAGTTGTTTTATTAGAATATAAAATAAATTTTGGTGACTGAAAGTTCTTGACTATTTGAAAGTCATTTTGGTACAGTTTTGATTGCCCTTCCTGATCTCTAAATGCTTTCCCTTTTCTTTCTTTTTTTGTTAACTGAAGAAACTTCTCCAGCATCCAGAACTGAGTAATAGTCAACTTCTGGCAGACTTTCTCTCCCCTAATGGTGGAGAAACACAATTTCTTGATAAGATACTGCCAGATGTAAATCTTGGTAAGTAATTCAAAAGAGCCATACATAAGAGATAAACAGAGTAGAATCAGCCTTCTCAAACTATTATAGAAAAATAGGTTTTTGGTTTTTTGTTTTTTTTTTTGTCTTTTTTGAGACAGGGTCTCCCTTTAGTCCCAGCTTGCCTGGAGCTCGCTATGTAGACCAAGCTGGCCTTGAACTCACAGAGATCCACCTACCCCTGCCTCCTGAGTGCTGGAATTAAAGGCTTGTGCCTCCACACCCAGCCTAAGACAGTTCTTAGTAGCCCAGTGGGTGCTGGGAATCAAACCCGGGTCCTTTGCAAGAACAATCAGTGCTCTTAACTGCTGAGCCATCTCTCCAGCCCTGAAAAATAGTTTATATAGTTTGGCCATCCATATAATGAATTTCAAGGAACTTATTTTGCAGTTAGAGATATAGGTGGTTCTATGCTTTGCTGAGTTAATTTTTATGTTTGTGATTTCTGATTATTGAAACAATCACTTCTATCCAAATGGTCTAGCACAGAAAAGAGTTTGCTAATAATTCTTTTTTTTTTTTTTTTTTAATTTGTCTTTGTAGTCCCTATAGTCCCAGCTGTCCTGGAACTTGCTATGTAGACCAGGCTGGCCTTGAACTCACAGAGATCCACCTGGCTCTGCCTCACAAGTGCTGGGATTAGAGGTGTGTGCCACCATGCCCGGCTAGCCAATAATTCTTTTATTTTGAAGCAGGATCTCACTGAGTTGCCGAGGCTATGTTTAATTAAACTCACTCTGTATGTAGGTCAAGCAGTCCTTGAATCTGGTATCTTCCTATAACAGACTCCAGAATAGCTGAGTTTATAGGCCTGAGTTACTAGACCAACTTCAAACTTAAAAAAAATTTTTTTTATTTTATTTTTATTTTATGTGTATGAGTGTTATGTCTGCATGTATGTAAGTGCACTGGGTATGTGCATTGCCACAGACACAATAGTAGGTTGGATCCCCTGTAACTAGAGTTACAGATGGTTGTTAGTTGTCATGTGAATACCTTGTCCTCTACAAGAGCAGCCAGTATTCTTAACCCCAAGCCATCTCTCCAGCCCCAGCTTCAAACTTAATTAGCAAAATCATTTTTCAGTCTGTACATTGCCTTTTTTCTACTGGTACTGTTTTTTGGGTTTTTTTCGAAACAGGGTCTCCATTCAGCCCAGCTGGTCTGGAGCTCACTATGTAGATGAGGCTGGCCTTGAAGATCTGCCTGCCTCTGCCTTCCGAGTGCTGGGATTAAAGGCATGTGCCACCATGCATAGCCCACTAGTGCTGTTTTAAAATAAACTAAAGATATGTCAGAATGCTTATATTCTAATTTAAAGTATACAAATAAACTTGATTATGGCATAACCATAGTCAAAGCATAGTCTGCTGAGATACTGAAGACATTTTGTTATAATTTATTAGAGTGACATTAATGTGTTCTAATAATATTTCAGAAAATGATATTGCCAAATGTTGGTGCCAGTAGAGATGAACTCTATGCTATTAGTACAAATATAAATTGTAAAACTATTTGGAAAAAATAGTTTGATACAAAAACTGTATTGCTTAGTAATTCCTCTGAGATGGGTACTGTAAAGAATCTTGTATCTGTGTTTGAGAAATGTTAAAGCTACATTGTCCATACTACTATAGTGTTTTGTTTTGTTTTGAGACAGGGTCTCACTATATAGTCTTGAGTGGATCAGGCTCATCTCAGACTCAGAGATCTACTTACCTCTGCCTCCTGAGTACTGGGATCAGAGGTGTACAGCCCCACACCTGTTATGAGGACCTCTTTATACTTGACTGTAGGTAGTATTTTGGAAATGCAGTTTATTCAGCCTGGTTTGGCAGAAGGTGAAAAAAAAGGATCAAAGATCCTCTGGGTTGCTAGCTAAGCAACAGAATAATGTATTACTGTCAACACTGGTTGATAAATTTAGAACAATTTTGAACTTAATGAGTTTGTAGAATCCAGTTTTACAGGACAGAAGAGACCAGCAGACAAACAAGGCCTAGTTATCCAAGTTCTGCTCATCACGTTGGGCAAGTGCTTGGGTGCAGTAAGAGCACTTAGAAAGGAGGAGTGCATAGGGGTGTGGGTGTGATAACCAGGAGCTGCCCCGTGAAGAAAGGATCTGGTAGGTGGTTTATGTGTCATAAAAGAATGTGTTTTGAGTAATGTCTCCCACTGTGGCTATGCTGCTTTTTTTTTAAATTTATTTTTTCTTCCTAGATGGGGGTGTGTAAGTTGTGTTTGACAATTTTGATTAATCTGTATGTTATTTTTAGATGTTTGAGACAATCTTAAGATACTTAGTGTTTTTGATAAGGGAACCTGGAGATAATAACAATAAATAGTTTGCGCACACAGCACACATAGGTTTTTCTTTTCCTTCTTTTGCTCTTTTTTTAAGAAAGGGTCCAGGCTACCAGGCTGTCCTTGAACTCTTGCTTCTTGTCATAGCCTCCAAAGTGCTAGAATTACAAAGATTTGTCATTATGTCTAGCTACAATGGAAAATTTTAATCTGAAAATTCAGAATATAAACTGTTCAGATAGTTTTGTTTCTCAAAACACTTCTGCATTTTACTAACTTTTGTGTATGTTTAGGTATTGTCTATTCATCATTATTTTAAATGTTTTGAGAACTTAATTTTTTTAATAAGAAAAAGATTTATATGTGGGTGTTAGCCAGAAGAGGGCATTAGACCTCCTGGACCCTGACTTACAGGCAGTTGTGAACTCTCTAAATGGGTGCTGAGAACTGAACTCCAGTCCTCTGGATGAACAAGTGTTCTTTTCTTTTTTTTTTTTTTTTTTTTTTTGTGTTTTTTTAGACAGGGTCTCCCTTTAGTCCCAGCTGGCCTGGATCTCGCTCTGCTCTGTAGACCAGGCTGGCCTTGAACTCACAGAGATCCGCCTGCCACTGCCTCCCGAGTGCTGGGATTAAAGGGGTGCACCACCATGCCTGGCAGAACATGTGTTCTTAATTGCTGAACCATCTCTGCAGCTCTGTTGAAAATATTTTTCTAGATTTTTTCTGGGCAAGAGATGAAGCTCAGTAGTAGATCAGTTGCTTAATATACAAATCCCTAGGTTTGTTTCCAGCACTGAAAAACAAAAAGGGAAAGAGGAAAGAAGGAAGAAAGGAACAAATAAACCAACAAGCAACGTTAGTTCACATATACACAGAAGCAGAAGTTCTGTGATGAGCTCTTTACTTACTCTTCATCAACATTATCAGCAGTCAGCATTATCAGCACGGGCTTCTTCTATCCCTCCTACCATTTCCTCACTATTATTTTTACATTAAGTCCTAGCTGTATCTGTTAACTAGTTAAGGGTGCCACATTTGTTTTAAATTTATGTTGAGTTTGAAATAGTCAGTTATAAATACTTGTATACAGCTTTTGTGTTTTACTTGACTACTCTTTAAAAATCCTAGTGAAATATTCACATAAACAAGTATAAAGTATATTATACATACCTTATGAAATTAATATATTTTTTTAATTGCAGGGAAAATTATAAAGTCTGTTCCTGGAAAACTAATGAAAGAGGTGAATTACTGATTTATGCATATTTATTAGCATGACAGTAATGATGTCTAAATACTGATGAATTAATACTTGGTACTGAAAATCATTATCTATCTGTCACCACAGAAAGGTCAGCATTTGGAGCCCTTCATCATGAATTTCATTAATTCTTGTGAATCTCCAAAACCAAAACCAAGTAGACCAGAACTGACTATTCTCAGCCCCACTTCAGAAAACAACAAAAAGGTACTTACTGTGCCAGAATCCCTGAGAGGGGGGTGTACTGCAGAGGCTGCCAGGGCTGCTTCCCGAGCTGCCTCCCTTCCAGGCTTAGTTATCCCACCAGTTTGAGAAAAGTCAAAGCTATTATTTCTGTTCCCTTGCTTATCTCCTTTGAACACTGTTGAATTCTTTATGTCTCTCCGTGTAGCTTTTAACCTTCTCCCTTATTTTCTATCTTCTTTCTACTACTTTCTAGTCTATATTTATTCTGATTTGTTTCCAGTGGTATCTGTTCATTTTTAACTAATCTTCTGTTTAAACCTATTCAAACTTTTAAAAGCTTTTTGTTCTTGCTGGGTGTGGTGGCACACGCCTTTAATCCTAGCACTCAGGAGGCAGAGGCAGGCGGATCTTTGTGAGTTCAAGGCCAGCCTGGTCTACAGAGCGAGTTCCAGGACAGCTGGGGCTACAGGGAGACCCTGTCTCGAAAAGACCAAAAAAAAAAAAGCTTTTTGTTCTTATGTCCCTTCCCCCAGTGTTTCCAATATAATTTATTGTTCTCTGCAGACATTTCAGAAAAATACATGAAATGGATATGATTACCTATGAAGCCCTGGTTGGCACTAATTAACTAATTAGTTAATTAATTAACTAATTAGTTAATTAATTAATTTGGAGACAAAGTCTCCCTGTCACCACCTAGCCTAGAATTCGTTGTATAGATGAGGCTGGCCTTGATCTCAGAGATCTACCTGCCTCTGCCTCCATCTCCAGAATAGTGGGATCAAAGACATGTGCCCCCATGCCCTACCTAAATCAGTTTTTAAAACATGTTTAAAGGAGCTGGAGAGATGGCCTAGTGGTTAAGAGCACTTATTGCTCTTGCAGAGGACCCAGGTTCGATCCCCAGCACCCACATGGCTGCTGAGAACCATCTTTAACTCCAGTTCCAGGGGAATCCGATGCCCTCTTCTGACCTCCACTGCATTGCACGGCACAGGTGCACAAACTTACATGCAGACAGTACATTCATACACATACAAAATAAATAAAATTAAAAACAAAAAAGAAGCTGTGGCCTAGGGAATTTGGACATTTACTCTGTAAATGATACAACCTTGCATAGGCCTAAGAAGACTGGACCCCTTAGCTTAGAAAAAAAAACATGTTTAGAGTTGGGGCTGGAGAGATGGCTCAGTGGCCAAGAGCACTGGCTGCTTTTGGAAAGGATCTGGGTTTGATTCCTACATGGTGGCTAACAACCATCCGTAACTCCAGTTCCAGGGAATCCAACGCCATCTTCTACCTCCCTGGGCTTTGCACAATATTGGTGCACATAACCCAAATTCAGGCAAAACACTCATACACAAAAAATTTAAAAAATAAAAAATTTCAAAAATATTAAAAATGTTTAGCGTTAACATACAAAGTAATGGATTTCATTGTGGCCCTTTCACACATGTGCCGGTTTACTTTGTTGTTATTTTATTCTTGTACTGCCACCTCGTCCTCCCTCACCCTCATTGCTGATCCCCTTCCTTGTACTGAAGGTTTTTAAGGAGTAATGCAGAAGATCATTGTATGGGCAAGTGTGGAAATAGTAACTGGCCCAGTTTTCTGAAGAATATAGTAACTAAAGACTTTTGATCCTTGTTACAGTTATTTGTAGATTGTGTTTTGTTCACTAAAATTCACTTGTAAAGTATTTTCAAGAGGAGATAAGCCTTAATTTTCCCTCCCCTCTGCACCATTATCATCTTATGTTGTTCTCAGAGTAAGATTAGACTTCCTCAGTGATGACTGTGGCTCCCAGAGAGAGATGGAAGTGCACGTCATCTGTCTTATTTGTTCTCTCTTGGATTACTGTGAATAGACCTTGATTATCGAAACTAAGAGTTGTAAGAGAGTCCCAGGGAATTTTCTAGCATGTGGCCTTCACTATAGAGGAACTTTGTAAGTGATAGAATAATTGTCTGATGAGTAGGATTACAGAAGCTTGTCCTAGGGGGAATAAAAGGGAAGAGGAATTATACTTGAGTCTGAATTTGACTACACATAGGATGTGTTTGCAAAGTTTAGAGAAGTGGCCATACTGGAAATTTACTTTGCAACTGGTTTGTAATTAGGTCCTGTCTGAATTTTGGTACAGTATAGCAATATGTCATAATGTGTTTATTTTCTTTGATCTTGTAGTCTACATGCTAGGAATTTGTTGAAAAAAAAAAGAAATTGATAGAAGAACCTATAATATTGTGGAGATGTTTACTAAAAGATTATATGTAGAATGAAAAATTGGAAATAAACTCTCCTAGGCATGATAAATTATTTTTAGGAAATTATACTAATGCAGATTACAGAGCACAAAGATACTTGCTGTCCTGTTAAGTGATAATATACTTACACATTGTCACAAATTACTTTGCTTCTTTGGATATCTATAAACAAAGAAGGGTGCCTTAGGAGGCTAAGGCAGGAAAATCGACCAGTTAGCCTGGGTTACATAGTGAGTTCCAGGTCAGCCTAGGCTAAGAGAGATCCTGTCTGAAAAACACTAGACTGGTGAGAGACTGCTCAATAAGTAAAGGTGCCTGCTGTCAAACCTGATGACCTGAGTTCAGTCCTCAGGAATGGCATGGCGGAAAGAGAGAACTGACTTCCTTGGGTTGTCCTCTGCATGAACACACAAATACTAAAATGTTTTTAAAACCCACCCCCAAAATCTAATGATAACAACAGCAAAGGTGGGAGGTGGGAGAAATAATGTGTGGCAGTACATACCTGCAAGTCCTTGCACTTGGGAGGCTGAGCCTGGAGGTTCATGAGACTGAGGCCAGTAAGGGCTATAGAGCTTGACCCTGCCTAGATAACCCTCCAAAAATTAACAATAAAGGAGGGACAGGGACAGTTTAGTGGTAGAGCACTTGCCTAGTGTGCCTGAGGCCCTGAGCTCTACTTCTAAATTGAGTATGTGCTTTTATGTAATATTTTGTATGAATATGTATCTTTTTTGTAGTTTTGGACATAAATGTGGAATTCTGAAAGCAGATCTTTTAAAAATATTTATTTTTATTTTATGTGTGTGATACATTGCCTGCAGGTATGTAAATGCACCTGGTTGTGTAATGTTCACAGAAGCCAGAAGAGGGTGTTGGAGACCCTGGAACTGGAGTTATGGATGGTTGTTAGCGGCCATGTAGGTCATGGGAACCAAACCTGGGTCCTCTGCAAGAGCAGCCAGTGCTCCTAACTATTGGGCTCTCTCTCCAGCCCCTGAAACAGATCTTAAGCTTGCCTAACATATTATTTTTCTGTGTTCTTTTAGTTATAGTGATTATCATCAGTAGGTGCAATAAACTATCTCATTATTTCAACTTCTACTTTAGCTTTTCAATGATCTGTTTAAAAATAATGCAAACCGTGCTGAAAATACAGAGAGAAAGCAAAATCAGAACTATTTCATGGAGGTGATGACTGTTGAAGGAGTCTATGATTACCTGATGTACGTAGGTAAGATCTGAATGGGTAAGGTCTAATGTGACTGGTCATCAGTCTATCTCATGATACAATTGAACTGTTTCAAATATTGGCCTATGTATTAGTAACTTTTCTGTTCTGTAATAAAACCACCATGACTAAGGGAACTTACAAAGGAAGAGTGGCACACGCCTTTAATCCTAGCACTCGGGAGGCAGAGGCAGGTTGATCTTTGTGAGTTCAAGGCCAGCCTGGTCTACAGAGTGAGTTCCAGGACAGCTGGGGCTACAGGGAGACCCTGTCTCGAAAAGATGGTGGCTGGGGGCTGAGCAGAAAGCCAAGGTTCACATCTCCAATGAGCACAGGAAGTCAAGAGAGAGCAACTGGAGCCAGCAACTAAGCCCACCCCCAGTGTCGTACTTCCTCCAGCATGGCCAAAACAGTGCCACCAACTGGGGACAAACTATCTGAATATTTAAAGCCTATGGTGGACACTCTCACTCAAACCACCACAGCTTGCTTCAACTTTATGAATGTTAAAGTTACTAGTGTTTATAAGCAAAATTGACCATTGTTAATTATGATTTTTCTGTTGAGAAATATTCAAAGTCTGTTTATTTTGAACAGCAGTGTATTTATTTCAATTGATTCTGAATTCATTTTTCTCAGGACGAGTAGTTTTCCAAGTTCCGGATTGGCTTCATCATCTTTTAATGGGTACTCGAATCCTCTTTAAAAACACGCTGGAATTATATACTGACTACTGTCTTCAGTGTAAACTAGACCAGCTGTTTCAGGAGCACCGCCTGGTTTCACTCATAACACTTCTCAGAGGTTTGTATTTTGTCTCATTTCTATTTCATGTTTTATATTCCCTGTGATGTCAGATCTAAAAGAGTAAAGAGTATGTTTTATTTCCTTTTATTTTATTAGCATATCTATGATAAGGAAATACCTTTTGTGTATAAATTGGAGAAACTTTCAGAAATATTTTCTTTCTACTCTTTTTAGATGCTATATTTTGTGAAAATACTGAACCACGCTCTCTCCAAGATAAGCAAAAAGGAGCAAAACAGACTTTTGAAGAAATGATGAATTACATTCCAGGTATAATATTTTTTTCCATTATTATTATTATTATTAAACTTTTTCCATAGGTCACACATCATTTCTAGATCGAATCTAGAGTCACTTCCCTTTCCATGCCCCCCCATCCTACCCAAGTCCCTGCACTCTGCCATACATGTCTTGCATCTTTTTCCAAGTCTTTTCAGAGTTNTTCAAAAATATAATGATCAGTAAAGAAGGGCAGATATCTGTGGTTAATATATATATATATATATATATATATATATTCATAAATACATATACATATCACTTGAACTGGAGGATTTTTTTTTTTTCCCCTAAAAGATGTCATGTTTTCCTTAAGGAAGTGCTCGAAGGCTCCTCCTTGGCAATCCCAAACAATCATCAGCCCTGCACTTTTGCTCCACATTGGGGTCTTTCCCTCCCATGGTCCCCGAAAATGAAGTCCAGTAAGCACGTGCCCTATCTTGATCCCCCAGCACTGGCCTCCATGATGCAGCCCAGGTGGTCCAACAATGGCAGTCTATACTCTGATGAGGCTGACATCCCCTTAGCTGTTTAGTCCACAAGCTGGGATTTTTTTTTCTCTGGGTATAATATTTAAATAACTCAGTTTCATATAGATTAGCACCCCTTAAGGGTTGCAATATAATTATTGAAGCTAATTATTATTATGAGTTTCAATTTTCAAAATAGTGCTAAAGATTGATTAAATTAACTTGCTAGTTAAATTGTCCTTCTGTTGATCCTTTGTTTGTTTGTTTGTTTGTGACAGCATCTCATGCTGTAGCTCAGGCTGGCTTCAAACTTTCCATAGTCCTTTTCCCTCAGTCTTCTGAGTGATGAGATTACAGATATGAGCCACTAACCTGGCTCACTACAAAAATTCAAGACAAGGCTATATTTTTACTCACACAGTATCCAAGTGTTTTTTTGTCTTTTTGAGACAGGGTCTGGCCGTAGCCCCAGACATCCTGGAACTCATTCTGTAGACCAGGCTGGCCTTGAACTCACAGAGTTCCACCTGCCTCTGCCTCCCAAGTGCTAGGACTAAAGATGTGCACCACCATATTGTCCTCAGATTTGCATCAATCCTCCTACTTCTGCCTCCCATATGCTGAGATTATAGGTGTGCACCACCACACCTGACGATAGACATTTTTCTATGTATTTCTAAGTGTTTATGTCCAAATATACTGTCCTAGTAGTTTTCTGTTGCTGTGGATAAAACACTAACTAAAGCCATCTTGAGGAGAAAAGGGTTTATTTGGCCTACACTTCCGCATTACAGTCTGTCATCAAGAGAAGTCAGGGCAGAAGCTCAAGCAGGAACCTGGAGGCAGAAGCTCAAGCAGAGACCATGGAAGAACATTGCTTACTAACCTGCTCCTTTGGCATGTGCCCAACTGCTTTCTTATACAACCCAGGACCACCTGTCCAGAGGTGGCACATCCACAGTGGGTGTCATTCTCTCCCATCACATGCCAGTCAAGAAAACCCCTCACAGACATGCCCACAGTTTCATGGAGGAAATTCCTTAGTTGAGAGTCTCTCTCTTCCCAGGTGTGTTAATTGACAACTGAAGCTATCCAGCACATGCACAAATATCAGTTTGGGTTTAAATTCTTTTACTTGGTGTCTAGAAAGTGATGGCTTAGCAGTTAAGAGCATGTGTTGCTTTTGCAGAGGACTCTTGCAGAGGACTCGAGTTCAGTTCCTGGCATCCACATCATGTGGCTCTCAACCATCTTTAACTTAAGCTCCAGGGAATCTTACTTCCTTGACTACTTTCCTTGGATACATGTACTCACCTGTACATACCACACTCCCACATACATATAATTAAAAATAGAAACAGGGCTGGAGAGATGGCCTAGCGGTTAAGAGCGCCGACCGCTCTTACAGAGGACCCGGGTTCGATCCCCAGCACCCACATGGCGGCCGAGAACCGTCTGAAACTCCAATTCCAGGAGAACTCCAGTTCCAGGGGAATCCGAGACCCTCTTCTGACCTCCGCGGCATTGCACGACATGGGTGCACAAACCAGCATGCAGACAGTACATTGATACACATACAGAAATAAATAAAAATTAAAAAAAAAAAATAGAAACAATCTTTTTATAAAATACCTTCTCTTTACTTTCATGTATAATATAGTATATGTGATTTTCAAGTCTCTTTTATTAGTTGATTTAAATACTGAAATATTTCTGAGCTTGTAGTATGACCTGTGCATTGTGAATTTCCAAAAGGAAGATTAATGAGATGCTATTTCTTGGCTTGATCATAAAACTTTTTTCTGGAGCTTCTTGTAGGAATACTGGTTTACAGTTCTTACTTGATGTCTGGGAAACAGAGCAGACCTTTTACTTTGTGATCCAGTTAATAATGAATCTCTTGTAGATTGTTTCACTTATGACTTTATTGTTTAGATCTGATAGTCAAGTGTATCGGTGAAGAAACCAAGTATGAAAGTATCAGACTTCTCTTTGATGGCTTGCAGCAGCCTGTGCTCAACAAGCAGGTAAAATTCATAGAAGTGGCAGACTAATGTTGGCTTGCTTTGCAGAATGACAGAAGGATGTCTGATGTATTGTTTGCCTGGTCACTGTACTAATATCAAACCAGTGTAATTCGAATCTTTAGACAGAAAAACTTTTGTGATACTCTGTTTGGGTTGATTTACCTTTTTTCTTAGTGACAGGCAGTTTTGTTTTATTTTATTACTATGTTAATATCTTCATTGCTTTTTATGTATAGAAAATTAATCATATAAAGTAAAAATTTTAAATTCAGTAATTCAAGTTCCATAGAATAGCCAGTAACATTTTTATGTGTATAATCTCTGCATATTTTGTTGAGATTTTAATATGATTTCAGTTTTATATTCTGCTTGTTTCTTTAAATTTTTGTTACATGTAAAAAACTTTTTTTTTTTTTTTTGAGATCCAGTTTCCCTGTAGTCCCAGCTGGCCTAGAACTCACGATGTAGATCAGGCTGGCCTCCATCTCACAGAGATCCACTCGTTTCTGCCTCCCAAGACCTGAGATTAAAGGTGTATGCCACTATGCCCAGCATGTAAAACATTTAACATAAAAATGGATAAAGCATAATGATAAAATATCTTATTTTTATTCACAAATGTTAACTCGTGTACATTTTAAGAACAGAACCTGGGGCTGGAGAGATGGCCTAGCAGTTAAGAGCATAATGATAAAATATCTTATTTTTATTCACAAATGTTAACTCGTGTGCATTTTAAGAACAGAACCTGGGGCTGGAGAGATGGCCTAGCAGTTAAGAGCGTTGACCACTCTTGCAGAAGACCTGGGTTCGATCCCCAGCACCCACATGGTGGCTGAGAACCGTCTTTAACTCCAGTTCCAGGGGAATCCGATGCCCTCTTCTCACCTCTGTGGCATTGCATGACATGGGTACACAAGCCTACCTGCAGACAGTACATTCATACACATACAAAAAAAATCCA
>VZQC01005372.1:185503-222992 GCA_009823505.1 Rhizomys pruinosus
TCTTCCCCCTCCTCCTCCTTTTTTTTTTTTTTAATCCACTAATCCAGTTAGTGCTGCCCTTATGTGCATGGGTGTGGGCACATCTACTGGTGTACTGCAGCCTACCAGTTGCCATTCCTAAAAAGAAAAATGGGTCTTTCTCCTCCAACAACCATCAGCTGCCTATAGCTGCTAGGCTAGGGGTTGGGGCTCGTGAGACTACGCCCCCATCCATGCTGGAATTTTGACTGTCTTTTAAAAAAAATTATTTATTGGGCTGGAGAGATGGCTCAGTGGTTAAGAGTGCTGACTGCTCAGCCGGGCGTGGTGGTGCATGCCTTTAATCCTAGCACTCGGGAGGCAGAGGCGGGCAGATCTTTGTGAGTTCAAGGCCAGCCTGGTCTGCAGAGTGAGTTCCAGAACAGCTGGGGTACAGGGAGACCCTGTCTGAAAAAGAACCCCCTCCCCCAAAAAAAGAGTGCCAACTGCTCTTGCAGAGGACCTGGATTAGATTCCCAGCACCCATATGGCCGCTAGCTGAGATTGCAGGGGAGACCCTGTCTCAAAAGGATCAAAAAAAAAGTAAATAATATTTATTTTGCATTCATGTTTACACGTTTGTGTGTGTGTGTGTGCGCGTGTGTGTGTGTTTTCATGTTTGCCATGTCATAAATATGGAGGTCAGAGGACACCTTGTAGGATTTGACTCTCTCCTTCCCAATGTGGATCTCAGGTTGTCAGCTTGGTGGCAAGCTACCTTACCCATTGAAACCCTTAGCAGCCCTAAAGTTTCTTTTCTTTCTTCCTTTTGTTTCTGTTTCTGTTATGTTTCTCCTTTTGGAGATGCAGAGATGCTGTGAAAATGCTCTGCCACTGAGCTACCCTCCCCTTCCCTTCACTGCTAGAATTTTGTAGATTTGATCACTGCTACTCTTGAGTTCATGAGTGCCGTGGCCATATCATATCTAAAAGACAGCATTCCACAGCACTCCTCCCCGTCCTCTGGCTCTTAGATTCTTTCTGCTCCCCTTTCCACAATGTTCTTTGAGCCTTAAGACAGGGACGGGGGGGATTGAGAGCTGATTATGGCTGAGCACTCACGGTCACTTATTCTCAGCACTTGGACCAGATATTGTTCTCTGCATGAACTGCTGCCTTCTGCAAAAAGAAGCTCTCAGACCAAGATTGAGAGCAACACAGAGCTGAATATAAACCTAGATATTTAGAAAGAAGTTTGACAACATGACTTTTTAGTAAAATAGCAGTAGCAGGTTCCCCCTAGGGCCTATGACTCCCCGTCCCTGAGTTTCTAAACAGGATTGCAGAACCAGGTATGAATTCCCTCCTGTGAAACAGTTCTCAAATCCAAGCAGAAACAACAGTTATGCCACTGTTGCATCAGTGGGCACATCTCTTCTGGTAGGTTAGAACTGTAGCTTGCAGGGTCTAGCTCTGGATCAGATCACCTATGTCTTTTTTCTTCAGAAACCTGTGTAGTATCCTAATAGCACTATGGAAACTAGCCAGCAGGGAGGAAGTTTCCTGGTCACTTCCAGATTGACTTTTTTATGTCTTACAACCAAAGTGTGTGGTGTCTTTAGAAACAAAATCTTATTCTAGTTGTAGTGGGCAATTGTCTCATATTTAAAAAAAAATTTTTATGAATGTATGTATCTGCATGAGTACATGGCCATTGGCCGTCAGAAAGCCACAGCAGTCACTGCCCTTTTTAGAGTTGGGGTTACAGGTATGTGTAGGACTTCTGGCTTGTTACATGGGTGATAGGGTCTGAATTGCACAGCAGCAGCTCTTGACCACTGAGCCTTCCCTCTAGTTCCCTTACTTTTTTAGATGAATCCCTTTAGTTGGCTACAGAAACTATTGTTCAAGGCTATGTCATTGTACTGAAATGTTTTCTAGAAGGACACAAGGTTTATACTATTCACCTATTGATTGTAGCTTTCATATTTTAGTAACATTAAATGTGTTTTTAAAGGAGGTGACATTTTATGTTAAATTACATTGGAATGAATACCAGGAAACTTTGAGTTCTGAGGGTTCATTGGGCCTGTGACTATGCATTGCTCTTTTCTCTCCTTTGCTATAGATACTATCTGGTGTGTGTGTGTGTGTGTGTGTGTGTGTGTGTGTGTGTGTGTGCTTGTGTTTCAGTTAGAATTAGAATTTTACCACTTTACCATATTAAAGCAGTTAGGCAATTAAAAAATAAATCCTATCCTATTGTCTTCTATTAAGTGGATGTATTTTTGCTTTAGGTACAAAAGGAAACAACCTCCATGACATCGTGGATGTAAACATCTGGATTTGGTATAGAATAACACTATACACTATACTAGTATAATAGACATTTTTCTTTTGTATATTCTTATAAATATCACGTACTTTTGTGTTTGAAATGTATATTGTTTGTTTTAATAAAGATTAACACAAACTTAATGTTGGAAAGTAATTGGGTTTTATAGCTTTCTTTTTATATTTACTATCCAAATTTTAGTAGACTATATGTCACTCTCTTATTGTTGGCTTTTTTCATGTATATGTGTGTGTGTGTAGTGAATATGTGTGTGTCTGTGTTCATGTGTGTGGGCACATGTACGTGGCTGCTTGTACACGTGTGTGTATATATGTGTGGAAGTTGATGTTGGTTGTGTTCCTCATCACTCTCCACTTTATTTACTGAGGCAGGATCTCTGCCTGAGGTAAAGCTTGTAGATCTGGCTGGCTCACCAGCTCGGCCCTGCCCTCCCTGTCTCTGCCTCCTGAATGCTGGAATTACAGGTGTGTCTACATGCCTGCCCAGCTTTTACATGGACTCTGGGGATCTGATAACTCTGGTCCTCACTTGTGCCCTGAAGTGGCCAGCCCTTTGTTCACTGAGTCATTTCCCTAGCTCACCCATTGCTGCTGTGTTGCGGGTAAACAGGTAAAACCAATAATCTTCCTGTTATATCATTTCGAAAGTAATTATATTTTGTGTGAAGAAACCAGGAGCAAGAGTTGACTTGCTTTAGTATTAATCCCTTTTAGTATATTTGTTTTCTTTTTCTTTCTTTTTTTCTTTCCTTTTTTTTGATGTTCTTCATAGTTAACTGAGCATCTGGAAATAAAACTTACTTTGACATATTTATGATTTTGTAGTTATAACTAATTTGCACTGAATTATATGTTACTATATTCCAAAAGTGCACAATTTAGGCAGATAGATATTTGAAGTAAGTTTTATTTTCTTTTTAAAAGAAAGATATAAAATGAACTGTCCTGAGGAAAGTTAATTTAGAAGGTTTTTGTTGTTGTTATTTTAAATTCAGCATTTAGGATTCTGGTTGGTGTCCTTGCTCTGTGTTACATTACTTTCTTTTTGGGGGGTGGTAGGTGAGTCTTTTTGAGACAGGGTCTCCCTGTAGCCCCAGCTGTCCTGGAACTCACTCTGTAGACTAGGCTGGCCTTGAACTCACAAAGATCCGCCTCCCATGTGCTAGGATTAAAGGCGTGTGCCACCACACCCAGCTGCATTACTTTCTTTTAGATAAATTTACCCAGATTAAGCATTTTGTCTTTCATTATTGGTTGAAGTGTTCACCAAGAATGTATTACTGAGTTTCATCCATGAATTAGATACTAAGTTGTGTAGTGTGAAATTTCTAGGTATATTTGAAAAACTAATACATTTTATTGTATTTTTTTCCAAGGCTCAAAGGAATGTTTCTTGGGTATTACAATTTTTGAATAGATTTTGTTAGTAATTCTGTTTTTGAAAAAAATGGAACTTCTAGAATGTGTACGGGATTGTACCAGTCCATAATTTAATACCATGTCTTAAGTATGTACTCATACCTCAGTCATAAGGAAAAATTAATCAGACTAATTATATTTTGAAATGTTGTAGATTTAAAAATTATTTATGTTTTTATGTGAGTGTAAAGCCTGCATGCATATAAGTGCATCTCTGTTATACAGTGCTCTTAGAGGCCAGAAGAGGGCATTGGATTCCCTGGAACTGGAGTTATAGATGGTCATTAGCTGCCATGTAGGTGCTGGAAATAAAACCTGGGTTCTTTGCAAGAGCAGACAGTGCATCTTTCATCATCTCATTATCTCAGCCAGGGGTGAGACGTCTCTCCAGCCCCTAGAAGTGATGTGTTTGTTTGTTTGTTTGTTTTTTGGTCTTTTCGAGACAGGGTCTCCTCTCCCTGTAGTCCTACTCTGTAGACCAGGCTGGCCTTGAACTCACAAAGATCCGCCTGCCTCTGCCTCCCGAGTGCTAGGATTAAAGGCACGCACCACCATGCCTGGCCAGTGATGTGGGTTTTTAAACGGCATAGTGAGGGGCTGGAGAGATGGCCTAGTGGTTAAGAGCACCAACTGCTCTTGCAGAGGACCTGGGTTCGATCCCCAGCACCCACATGGCGGCTGAGAACCGTCTTTAACTCCAGTTCCAAAGGAATCTGACACCCTCTTCTGACCTCTGCTGCACTGCATGACATGAGTGCACAAACCTACATACAGACGGTACGTTCATACAAATAAAAAGATAAAATAAATTTTTAAAAAAGAAATGTACTTTGTACAGATCTGGAGGCTCAGAAGTCAGAGATCAGGGTACAGGAAAGGGTAGTCTACACTCTGAACATGTTCTTTTGGCTCGTGAGCTCATATGACTGCTTTGTGCTTGCACAGAGAAGAGAGATTTCACCTTTGTATTATTTATTTATTTGAATTAGAAGGGAGCATTTGTGTGAAGGAATGCATGTGGAGGTCGAAAGACAGCTTGCAAGAGTCTGTTCTCTTCTTCCACTGTGTGGGTTCTAGGTGTCAAATGACTGTGCACACTGAGAAATCTTGTATAAAGCCACCAATCCCATTGAAGTAGGGTTCTACACAAATGACCTCTCTTTTAACCTAAATTATTTTACCTACTAGAAGGCTCTACCTCTAAATGTAGTCACCTTGGGATTTATGGTTTCAACATAGGAATTTAGGAAGGACATAGTTCAGACCATAGCAGTGAGTGAGTACTATTTTTTTTCAATTAGCAATAATTGCTTCTTGGATAAACCTTATTTGGCTATAATACTGTCATTGTGCAAAGCTGTACTATTTAAAGAAAATATGGTGTGTAAACAACATCTGTTCATACCAATTTACTAGGTCATTCACATCATAAGAGGAGAAGGAACTACAATGCATTCCCTCAGCCAGGCATTTTGCATATAGCATCATATCACATCTTCACAGTAGCCAGGACAGTTACTCTTTTATTATTAATTATTATTATTATTTTTATTATTCTTTTTGACAGTTACTCTTTTAGATGAGGATGCTGGGGCCAGAGAGAACTGTAAAGGAAGAACTCCACTTGGATCTCTGTAGTATTCCTGCTCTTGTTATTTACTGTGGGCCTATAAGGACACATTTGTTTCCCCAAAAGTAGTTTAGTCTGGATGCCTTTAAAGAAGCCTGTTCCTCTAGGGTAATTTCAAATATTTTACTTCTCCAGTTCTTTTCTGGTCTTTTTTTTTTTTTTTTTTTTTTTTCAGTGTGGGTCTTACAATATATGAGCTTCATGAAATGTTTTGATAAAAAGAACTGTCAGCATTTCTGATTGGGAGAATACAGTGAAGTTATTTACTGTTTGGGAAAACACTTTGAAATTTATGGAGGGCATTTTAAGATTGTCTTTTAAGTACTAGGGTCTAGATATAAGTAGTACAATGTTCAAAATGGTTGAAATCTGTGGGGATGACTTTTCTGGGAAATATCCTTTACAAATTGAATGTTAACCTTATTACTCATATGCTTTGAGAACATTTAGAACTATGTATTCATTCTCTCCACATACTGAATTCTTAGCTTGTTTAAAATCAACTGACCTTTAAAAGAAAACTGTGAGCCAGGTATGGTGGTGTACATCTTTTATCCCAGCATGTGGTAGTAAGAGGCAGGTAGATCTCTGAGTTTGAGGCCAGGCTATTCTACATAGTGAGTTGTGAGTTTCAGGCAAGCCAGGTCCAGGTGCTGTATAATAAGTGAGATCCTGTCAGAGAGACAGGGAGGGAGAGGAGAGAGGAAAAAAGTGTGAGAAGTCTTATAATATTTGGGAATCCTGATGTAAATAATTTACTTTTACAAACTAAGCTGAATGTGTACCTTTAATTTTATATCATTTTCCCTACTTGGAACTTAGTTCTGCCCCTGACTCAGAACAGTGTATCTGTGCCTGAAAGGTGGCAGTGATGACATTGAAAGCAACTATGGCATTGAAAACAGTGTCCCCCACAGATGTTGAAAGCAACATGTGAGCATAGGTTGATGACATGTAGTTGTGGCTTTGTGTGCTGTGCTAAGTCATTGGGGTCAAGAAAACAACCCCTTTTGTTAAGCTGTTCTGAAAGATTGCTCAGGTCTTTGCTATACCATGCTTGATATGGTGTTCAATAAATAGGAGACAGAGCCCTTCATTTGACACATAGTTCTAAGAGAACAGTTGTGGAAATCAGAATACTCTAGAACAGATCAGGCCCAGTATTGGTTTAACTACTCCAAGAGCAGTTTTTTTTTTCCCTTGAATGCATCACTGCCACAGAAAGCAAGCATTTGTGTTTATTGACTTGATAAAATGGCTTAATATTATACCAAGCATGGTGGTACATACCTTTAATCCCAACCCTGGGGAGGCGGAGGCAAGTGGATCTCTGGAGGCCACTATGATTCATATTGTGACTTCCAGGCGGTCTGCGATTAGGAAGAACCTGTCAAAAAACAATCAACAGCAACAACAAAAAGACTGAATATTGCAATAAAACTAAACAGAAGTCTTAATTTTCCCATGTTTCTTAGCAGACTATATATGTATACACACATACACACATGAATTTTTTTTGTTGTTGTTCTTTTTTGATACTGGGTCTCCCTATAGCCCCAGCTGTCCTGGAGCTCGCTATGTAGACCAGGCTGGCCTTGAACTCACAGAGATTTGCCTTCCTCTACCTCCCAAGTGCTGGGATTAAAGGCATGCACCACCAATAAATATACATTGTTATAATTTCAGTCAACTCATAGTATAAATGAATGAATATGTCTTGCTAGTCTGCTTCATTTCAAAGAATGTCTGTGATATGTATCCACTAATGCAGCAGAGTTTGACACACAAGGGAGAAACCTTCAGCTTGAGGCCCATTGTTGAATCTTTTATTAACTTGATATAATTTTTATGTTGTTGTATTTATTGTTTAACTCCAGATCACATACATTATTTTTATTTTTTTTTTTTTATTATTTCTGTATGTGTACGAATGTACTGTCTGCATGTAGGTCTGTGCACCCGTGTCGTGCAATGCCGCGGAGTTCAGAAGAGGGTCTCGGATTCCCCTGGAACTGGAGTTCTCCTGGAATTGGAGTTACAGATGGTTCTCAGCCGCCATGTGGGTGCTGGGGATCGAACCCGGGTCCTCTGCAAGAGCGGTCAGCGCTCTTAACCGCTAGGCCATCCCTCCAGCCCAAGATCACATACATTATTAATGACAAATTATTTAAGTAAGGCAATGTCAGGCAGGATTTGACCCTCAAGGTGGACTTTCTACCCCTATGTAGAGGGGGACAAAAGCAGAAGGAAAAAAAGGGTACTGTTAAAAAATGGTAGCTGGGTTTGGTGACACACACCTTTAATCCCAGCACTCAGGAGGCAGAGGAAAGTGGATCTCTGTGAGTTCAAGGCCAGCCTGGTCTACATAGTGACATAGTGAATTCTAGGCCAGCTGGGGCTACAGGGATACCCTGTCTCAAAAAGAAAAAAAAAAATTTCTTTTACAAAAAGTAAGATAATTGTAGCCACCTTTATGGGACAATGAAAGGAGAGTTTGAAGATGAACGTTTGAAGGAGCATTCCTGTCCTTGGAGAACAGTTTTGGCTGCAGAGGAGTTACAGTAAGTCATTCTCTCAGCATCATGAAATGAAAGGGACACTTTGTTTAGACATAGAAGTTATTTTCTCTAAAAGTGTGATGATAAAGAGACAGACTTTAGAACTGAAAAGATGCTGAGAAATATGAAAGTATGTGTCATTCATTATATCACTTTTTATTGAGCACTTGCTGTGTGCTAGGTAGCTTTAGAGTCCAAGAACACATTTGCACATTTATTATAAGCCAATAAACTGATTGAAAATGATAAAAGAAAATACTTTATTTAAAATTTTTATTTTATGTCTAAACAAGTTTTGTCTGCATGTATGTAAGTATACCATGTATATTCAGTGCCTGCAGAGGTCATAAGAGGGTGTTGGATCTCCTGGAACTGGAGCTATAGAGAGTCATTAGCTGCCATGCGGGTGCTGGGAAATCAAACGTGGGTCCTCTTCCAAAGCAGTTGGTGCTTGTAACTGCTGAGCCATCCATCTCTCCAGCCCTAGTATAGTACTTTAGAAAGCCATAACTGCTAAGAAGAAAGAAAAAAAAAAAAGCTAAGAAAAGAAATGAGTGACATGTGAAAGGGTTTGTAGTTCTAAATAGATTGGTCTGGGACACTGAAGAAGAGACCTGAGGGAGGTAAGGAAGCAGACCATGCAGATGCCCTATCTGTGTTCTATGTGGAACAATAGCCAGTGCAGAGCCTTGAGTGGGAGGACGTGTACAGAGTTCAGAGTGTGATGAAAAGTTTTGATCAGGTAAGCACCATCTTGCACAGGTGGTTCCTGCCTTAAGATTTTCAACTTCAGGTTGGAGAGACGGCTCATCAATTAAGAGCACTGGCTGCTCTTGCAGAAGACCTGGGTCTAATTCCCAGCATCCATATGGTGGCTAACAACCACCTAACTCCAGTTCCAGGGTTGTCCAGTGCCCTTTTCTAATCTCTGCAGGCATTGAATGACACAGGTTCAATCACATACATGCAGACAATAAATTCATACACATAAAATAAAAATAAACGATTGTCAACTTCATGATGGTGCACATTCAATAGAAACCATACTTCTAGCTTTGATATTTATTTATTTATTTATTTATTTACTTATTTATTTTTGGTCTTTTCGAGACAGGGTCTCTTTGTAGCCCCAGCTGTCCTGGAACTCGCTCTGTAGACCAGGCTGGCCTTGAACTCACAAAGATCCTCCTGCCTCCGCCTCCCGAGTACTAGGGTTAATTAAAGGTGTGTGCCACCATGCCCAGCCTACTTTTTATGTTTTTTGAGCTACTTACATGTGCTATAATGCTCAGGATGCATGGAGGTGGTGACAAGTCTCAGTTCCTGGTTAGCCACATGGTCAGGATAAATAATCAACTTTGCAACATACTGTGTTGCTAAACTGAGATGCTTGGTAGGTAAGTGTATTGGACGTGTTTTTCAACTTATCTTGTCAACATGAGTTACAGGATCATTCCTCCATCATAAATTACGTTCCACTTGTATTAACAGTATTACATTAACTGCTAAATTGAGAAGGTAAACTAAGTGGAGCAAGACGAGAGAAAATGAGCTTCTGTTGAAGTCATTTGAGTGAGATGGTGGAGTTGGACCAGGGTGGCATTTGTGGAACACTTGGAAGTTGATATCTAGTTATTCCTTTGTAGTTTGGTTACATGATTGACCAGTAGGTGAGTTCTAAGTTTGAGGAAAAGGGAGTAGCTAGGGATGGCTGCAAGGTTTGGCCTGAAATAGGAATGTTGAAGGACCCCTAAATGAGCTGAGGCTCAAGATAGCTTTGAAAAGGAAGATCGTGAATTCATTTGGGGACATGTAACATTTGAGACATCAATTACATATCAACTTGATATATCAAATAGGCAGATGCCATTATGACTGACATTCAGGGGAATAATCCAGTTGTAGGGTCAAAAGTATGGGAGTCAGCAGCAGACAGGGGTAATGAAGCTGGGTGAGACCACTAAGAGAATGAGTGAATGAAAAGAGAAATGGTCCAGGTACTGTGTCCAAGGGCTTTGGGTTTTCATTCTCCTTTTGCTTACCATCAAAACTTTGGTTTTGTATTAGTCACTTTTCTGTTGCTGTGCTAGAACCACCATGACCAAGAAAACTTATAAAAGGAAGAGTTTATTGGGGCTGGAGAGATGGCCTAGCGGTTAAGAGCGCCGACCGCTCTTGCAGAGGACGCCGGTTCGATCCCCAGCACCCACATGGCGGCTAAGAACCGTCTGAAACACCAATTCCAAGAGAACTCCAGTTCCAGGGGAATTCGATACCCTCTTCTGACCTCCGCGGCGTTGCACGACACGGGTGCACAAACTTGCATGCAGACAGTACATTCATACACATACAGAAATAAATAAAATTAATAAAAAAAAAAAAAAAAAAAAAAAAAAAAAAGGAAGAGTTTATTTGAGCTTATGGTTCCAGGGCAGACATGGTATCAGGAGGTGCCTGAGCAGGAGCAGAGAGCAGAGGTTCACATCTTCAAGTAGGCACAGGAAGCAAAGTAAGACTGGAGATTGGCAAGGCTTAAGAAGTCTCTAAGCCCTCTCTCAGTGACATGCTTCCTCCAGCAAGGCCACACCTTCTTAAGATCTCCCAAAACAGTGCCACCAGCTAGGGACAAAATACCCGAATACTTGGAGCCTTTAGGAGACAGTCTCATTCAAAGCACCACATACTCCCATAGCTTTATACTCTCTCATAATGCAAAGTGGAGAAAACTGGTATAGCACAGAGGAATGGAAGGGCTACCTGAATTGTTGCAGAGAAACAAAGCCCTGAGCAGCCTCCGCCTGGGCACAGAGGCAAGTCCTAGCAGCTCATCAGTGGGGAAGAGGCTGCCAAGGTTCTTTATTTGGACACTGCATATTTGCTTTTTTTGACACAGAATTTAATAATGTAGTCCAGGGTGGACTGGAACTTGCTGTATAACCCAGTGCTGGCCTTGAATTCATGATCCTCCTGCTTCAGCCTGTTAAATGTTCAGATTAGTCAGCATGTGCCATTGTGCTTGACAAGACTTAATTTCCAGAAAGCAGCATAGAAGTGTGAAAAAAATGAGGGACCCTGAAATTTCATTACTGAGGAAATGTAACCTTAAATGTTGTGTGACCAATCTAGGTAGTTTTTTGGTTTCACATTTTACTAGTATGAGGGTAAAATGTATAATTTTACCCAAGGGTTTTGAGAGGTTTTACTTAATGTCTGGACTGTTCCTGTTTGATTCCCTTCCCTCCTAACTCCACTTAAGGTTTGTTCAGGGAAGCTTTTTGATGTGTTCTCCTAATGTGAACCAATTTAAGTTCTTAGTTCAAGTGGCAGAACTTGATCTTTTTGAAAGACAGAGGACAAAGTGTATCTTCATGTCACCCAGCCATAGTAGGGGTGTAGTAATGGAGGTGACCTAAGTGTGGCTTTTCCAGCTCCCAGGGCATCTTGGGTCACTATGCTTGATTTTTGCTTCAGCTTCTGTCTTGTTGGCTCTCGTTTTCAAGTACCCTAATGTAGGGAAAGACAGATACAAGCAACCATGAAATCACTGTACAGAGGGTTAAAAAAGGCTTGTTTCTTGTGCATGTAAAAGCTCACTGTGGGCCTCTTACTGTGTTGGTTTGGGTCACATGCTTATTCCTGGGTCAATAATTTGAATCAAGACTAAGTGATTAGACACTTTAGATGTGAGAAGCTCTCAGATGCTTCTTCTGTGGCTAGAGGATTGCAATTAGTTGTCCTACCACAGCAACATGGGCTAAGAGGGGCACAGTATCCCAAAAAAGGAGTGGTTATTCTTCCTAGGAGCAGAAAATGTTACGGCTAGACACATAGAAGCTTGGATTTATTTTTAGATTTAATATAGTTTTCTGTCCTCAACTTGGCTGTGAACAGTCAAAGCACAGAGATGTGTCTTACTCATCCTCATACCCCATTTGTAGCCAGCAGCACATGGCACAAGATTTGTTCTAGGAAGATGTTGAGATGGAATGGGCATGAAGGTATCAGGAAGCAAGCCTATGGTGATCTCTCACTTTTTTATGTAGCTACTGCCAAAATAAAACAAGGTCTTGATGGGACCATGGCACATCCTAGCTGAGCTATGGCTACAGAAAAGTGATCCTGTCAGTTCATGATCGTACTTGTCGATTTCTAAGTCAAGTGAATAAAGAGGTATATAAAGAGTGCCGGGCGTGGTGGTGCACGCCTTTAATGCTAGCACTTGAGAGGCAGAGGCAGAGGCAGGCGGATCTTTGTGAGTTCAAGGCCAGCCTGGTTTACAGAGTGAGTTCCAGGTCAGCTGGGGCTACGGGGGGACCCTGTCTCAAAAAGACCAAAAAAAAAAAAAAGGTGTATCGAGAAAACAGCACCAGAGAGGGATGACAGGAGAGAAAGGGAAAAGGACTCTATCCAAGTGTAGCCGCTGAGCAGTTAGGAGTACAGAGGTGGTGTTGGTATTCAGCTGATGCAGCTGTTGCACAGCATGTGCAGATTTCAAAGCAAAGTATGATTTTAGGTTGAGAAGAAAATTTGGGCAATACTTAAAGCTTACTGCAAAACAGTATACATGAGAAGCAGTCCCCTTCCCCAAGGAGTATGTTAAAGGTCAGAAGAAAAACAAAACAAAACAAAACAGAAAAGTAATAAAGCAAACACTGCTGAGTGTGTGTGTGTGTGTGTGTGTGTGTGAGAGAGAGAGAGAGAGAGAGAGAGAGAGAGAGAGAGAGAGAAACTTGTCACATTATTGCAGAGAGGGTAAGTATATGAGATACAACTGTAGATATTGAAAAATAAATGAAGGCATACCAGTTGAACTGGGCACTGGAGGGGCAGAGAATGGCATGAAAAAAAGCATTGAGGGGCTGGTGAGAGGGCATAGCGGGTAAGAGTGAGTCCTAACGAAACTTACCTTCTAGGTGCCACAAAGTTTTAATACGAGAGACTTTCTTACCTCTCCTTCATAGAACAAGGAGGAATATGATGATGATGAAGGTGTTCTCTTAACTGTAAATTGGAGCCAACTGTTATAGAGGTAATCTCTTATAAAACCAGTAAAACTGCCTTCTTTAATTGACTAATAGAAATAGGAACTGTGAAAAGGATTACTCTCTATTCAGAACCAAATATAATACTAAAGACTCTTTAAGCTGTGCATTTAAGCAAAATATATTAATACAGGAGAGCTCTGATTTCAGCAGTGGATTATTCCACCAAGGAGATGTTGGCCAGGGGATCCAAGCCCCCCCCCCAAAAAAAGGTAAAGGCTTCTTGCCTGTAAACTGGGATACCTGCAAGAAGAGAGGCGATAAGGGCCTGCTGTCGAAGACCTGATGTAAGCATGGGAAAGATGTATTGAGACCACACTTGCAAGTGTACAGTTGGTCTCTGGAATACCAGAGAGTGTTACCAAAGGCCACTAAACTAATAAAGCAAATATAGGTCTCCTTGAGTCAAGCAAGACTCCTCCGTCAGCACCAGCTACACCTCACCTGCCTGGAAATACTGTGCAGCAGGGGCAGCCATATGTCTGTATATCCCAAATCTAATTGGCTATTAGCTCTCTCCTTGGAGGATGCCACAAGCTTACATCCTGTAGTGGTTAGGAGATGTTATAAGCCACAGTAAGACCTTGTCATATTTTACAGAAAAAACGTAATTCATGGATTAACATACCATCCGAACATCTGTGTCTATACCAAAGTAACCTACCATAACAATTAGTACTGTTTAAATACCTATATATCTAATTGCTTGTGCTTCATTAGTAGGATTGAAAGGTTATTCCTGGACAAACTGTTAGCCCATGAAAGGAAACAGCCAGAATTAACCAGAGTCCAAAGCGACAGCTCCAGAGAAAGTAGACTGTTTTGCTTCTCGTCCACCTGTGCCGCTTTTCTACACCTAGGGAACAATCTGCGGAAGAGGGGGCGTGGTCTGAATGTAAGGGCTGCGATTGGGGCGAATGGTGAAACTACAGCAGTATAGACTGGACACTTATTTGATCAACTTGATTGTACATACAAGCCCCTCCAGCTGGATGGTGGGAGCCTTGGGCTGTGTGGGTTTGGGCACAACTGCTTGCAAATTGGTTTTACATGAAGGATGCTTGTACTCATAAATTATTGCTTATTGTTAAAAAATGGAAAAAAAAGTAATAGAAAAAAAATTTAAAGCAAAAAAAAAAAAAAGTGCTCGTCTCCAAGCATGATGACCCGAGTTTCAATCCATAGCATCCATGAAAAATAAAACCACCTAGTCATGGCTGCACATGCCTGTAATTCCAGTATTTGGTTGGTGTTAGGCCTGGTTCTCCATAAGACCTGGAATTGATCTGAAATTCATGGCCGGACATTTCAGGCAGGCGCCTGTGAAGCAGCATGCAATTGCAGAGTACTTGGGAATTTTCCACTCTCTCTAGAAACTGTCAGTCAATGACCTAACCTCCTCCCCGCGGCCTGGTTTTGTGCCTAAGGCCATTTGAAAGCCCTGGCCAGACACCATCTTGCTGCTAGCTCTTCTTCCACTCAGAATCCAGGCCCTGCTACTTTTGAGTCAATCTGTTCTGGAGCGCCTAAACCTGGTGTCTTTTTATTTCAGGATGCGCCAACATAAACCCAACAGTTGGGAGAGTGGGGTACAGAAGGGTGGGGTGCAGAGGTCCTGGGAGCTCATTAGCAGCCAGTCTATCTAAAATAGTGAACTTCTGGTCCAGTGAGAGACCTGGTCTCAAAACAGATGGAAAGCAACAGAAGAAGGCCCTCAACATCCCTCTCTGGCCTCTGCTTGTGTACCACCACCACCCCACACACAGGCCTTGGGTTTTGTTGACTTGTACCAAGAACTCATGATTATATTTACATTTCTATGTTGAAGAAACTTAAATGACTAATGGTCCTTCACAAATTATATGGATTCATGTTAATTTTATGGTTACTAATAATTTTTGTTTTGTTTTACGTTTATGAATATATTGCCTGTTTATAAGTGCACCCATGTTGTGCAATGCCCACAGAGGTCAGAAGAGGGAGGGTGTCAGATTCCTTGGAAGTGGAGTTAGGGATGGTTGTTAGCCACCATGTGGATGCTGGGATTCAAACCTGGGTCTTCTGCAGGAGCAGCCAGTGCTCTTAATCACTGAGCCATCTCTCCAGCCCAGTTACTAATCCTTTTTAAAAACTTTTATCAGGGCTCAGTGGAGGGAGGCAAGGAGGGGTTTGGGAGAAGAAAGAACTAGCCAAGTATGAGACAGATATGAGCCAGTAAGTGAGCAGGCAATCCTGCTTGAGCTCCTGCCCCAAATTTCCTCAGTAGTGGACTGTGATCTTGCAGGTTGCTCCTGGTTAGAATACTTTATCACAGCAACAGAAGAAAACAACAATGTGGAAAGAGAGAACAGGCTCCACAGAGTTGTCCACATGTGTACCAAGGCATGCTGCATACCCCCCCATCACATATGCACATATACTCCCGCATAAAGAGAGAACAGGCTCCACAGAGTTGTCCACATGTGTACCAAGGCATGCTGCATACCCCCATATCACATATGCACACATACTCCCACATAAAGAAAACAGACTCCACAGAGTTGTCCACATGTGTACCAAGGCATGCTGCATACCCCCCCCATCACATATGCACACATAACTCCCACATAAAGAGAGAACAGGTTCCACAGAGTTGTCCACATGTGTACCAAGGCACGCTGCATACCCCCCATATCACATATGCACATATACTCCCACATAAAGAGAACAGGCTCCACAGAGTTGTCCACATGTGTACCAAGGCATGCTGCATACCCCCCATATCACATATGTACACATACTCTCACATAAAGAGAACAGGTTCCACAGAGTTGTCCACATGTGTTCCAAGGCAGGCTGCATACCCCCCCCATATCACATATGCACATATACTCCCACATAAAGAGAACAGGTTCCACAGAGTTGTCCACATGTGTACCAAGGCATGCTGCATACCCCCCCATATCACATATGCACATATACTCCCACATAAAGAGAGGACAGCTCCACAGAGTTGTCCACATGTGTACCAAGGCAGGCTGCATACCCCCCCATATCACATATGCACATATACTCCCACATAAAGAGAGGACAGGCTCCACAGAGTTGTCCACATGTGTACCAAGGCATGCTGCATAACCCCCATCACATATGCACATATACTCCCACATAAAGAGAGAACAGGCTCCACAGAGTTGTCCACACGTACCAAGGCATGCTGCATACTCCCCCATATCACATATGCGCATATACTCCCACATAAATAAATAAAAAAATCCGAATCAGGAAGTTTTTGTTTTTCTACTTAAAATGTGGGTGTCATGGCTTCTGTAAGGTCTGTAATGCTGTTGTTACTTCCTTGCATTGGTGTAGCTTTTCCTAAATGACAGGACAGAACCAAGTAGATTGGCAGCCTGGGCTGTAGTTTCAGGGAGCCTCAGTTCTAAATGAGGTAACATTGCTAGTCTCCATTGTGACCTTTATGCTGTAGTTGTATCTGGGAACTCAGATTTGACAACCCCAGCTTTTAGATTTTACCTAGAGGTAGGTAGATTTTCAATGAGCAATAAGGTAGGGCTAGATGGAAGAAAAGTGGACAGTTAATTGTCTTTCCTTTAAAATAGTTATTTTCAGTTTCATATGTAAGTGTTTTGCTTACATATAACTCACTGTGTGCATGTGGTACCTGTGGAGGCCAGAAGAGGGTGTTTGATACCCTGAAACTGTAGTTATGGATGGTTGTTTTAGCTACCATGTGGGTGCTGGGAACTGAACCCAGGTGCTAAGAGCACCTAGTGCTCTTAACTGTTGAGTCATTTCTCTAGCCCCTTAATAATCTTCCTTTTAAAATTACTTTTCTACTTAAATTTGCATGCATTTAAAAAATATTTTAAGTCTGTCAAGCGTGATGGTGCATGCCTTTAATCCCAGCACTTGGAAGGCAGAGGCAGGTGGATCTCTAGGAATTCAAGGCCAGCTTGCTCTATCTACATAGTGAGTTCCAGGACAGCTGGGACTAAAGGAAGACCCTGTCTCAAAAAGACTAACCAAAAAACAAAATAAAACAAACAACCCACAAATGTATATTATAAGTGAAAGAAAAGAAAGGGCTATCAGGTGATAAAACTGTTGATTATTAAGAGAAATGATCCAGGTGAAAAATTGTCTTAGCATATTGTCTTGGGCTACAGTTATTTGAGAGAAGAAAAAACTACCAAAGACCAAGGAGTAAATCCTCCATTTTATTGATTGGAATTTACAATTATAAAGTAGTTCAAGGTAATTTCTCAATATCCCCCCCCACACACACATTCTTTCATACTTTCTCTGTCTCTCTCACTTAGAAAAATTATAAAAATTTTCTTTTAAAAATCATACCCTAATAAAATTTCTCCTAGTTTACTGGCCAAGCATAAAAATAGACCCTAACTGCATCATTTATTTTTGTACATTCTTAACTGACATTTTCTATTCATAGCTAATGTGTATGAGCATAGAACTAAAGGCATTATTTTCCTGCAACAACTTTATAAAAGGGTTAAAAACATTTTGTGTCAAGAATTCTTAATATTTGTAAACACTAGGAGGTGAACACGCTCCCTCTCCAAGCCTCTGGCTGCTGCGTGATGGTGAGTGTTGAGGTGAAGGGTCCCATTTCTGGCTGATTATTGAGGCAGTGCTGATCATGCTCGCTCCATCCAAGAACACCTTAGTCAAGTGTCCGTTCTGTGGGCATAAGTTATTTTATCATCTGGTCAATCCCTGGGAACTCAGGGCTTCACTGCTTGCTGGTTCTCTCATATCTGGACTTTGGCATCTCTTACAGTGATTGCATGTGTTTTGAGGCTCAGTGACTTCAAACATTTATATATACCACTTCTTCAGATCCCTTCTGCCTTCTAGAACTCTGGGTTTTCCATAATGTGCATGGTGTGACTAGAATAAGTGCTCTGTTAGTACTCTGGGGAGGACAGGTGCAGGGTTAGAATTACAGTTTATTTTAGAAAGTTCTCTTGTGACACCTTCATGTGTGGAAAAGGGAAGGAAAAACTCAGAGGCAGGGCTTATGGGACCTCACAGAATTAACATCCAATGCATTTGCACTGTTCTCTTCTTCGAAAATGTTTATGTAACATATCCAAATGCTCATTTGCTCCTGTGCTTGTTATGTAAACTAGTCCTCTTCGTGCCTTCCTCCCCCTTTCTCCTTGCCCCTTGACTGTCTTATTATTTGCTTCAGTTTGTCCACTAACTCATCAAAGGCACATAGTGATGTAAGACAGAATACTGTTCTGTGCTTAGTCTGTTAAACTGAGTAGACGACAGGGGTTCAACAGGAAAATGTGGAGCTTGGCAGGAAGAGAGAAGACTTCATGTGTTGAACTAGAGGTCCCAGGACAGAGAACAGGTCTTAGATGAAATGTTTGGCTGTATGTCCTTGGACAAGTCAACCCTTTCTGAGCTTAAGTGTCCTTATTTGTCAAATGTGGAAATAACACTTGTCTTGCCTACCCAAATCTCCTTGTAAATGATAGATAGTTTTGGTGTTTTGGTGGTGTTGTTGTTCCTTGTAAGAATTTCACTGGCCTCAGATGTGCAGCCATCCTACCTCTGCCTACCAAGTGCTGTAACAAAGATGTGTGCCTCCATGCCTGTCACTGATGAAGTGTCATGTAAACATAAGTTGTTTGATGGATTAGAAATGAATAGATAGGAAAAGAAAATTTTGTAGTTCAATGTTGATAAAATTTGTTACCGTTTTGAGTATGTGAACTATAGCTAGTTGGCTTTCAAAGGACCCTTCCTGTTGAATTTGGTATTCTGTTCAATCTCTAAGTTGCTGGCCCTAGGAGATGAGGTTAGTCTCCTGCACGGCGCTCTGAGCTTTGGCTTCTAGGAGCCTTGAGGATGACAAGCACCATCACAAACCCAGGTCTCAAAAGGCAGATCTGAGTATCATTGGAAGAAAAATGCAGTTTCACATCAGTGATGGGGAGACTTTTCTGCTATTGGTACATAGTAAGGATCATGGCCCAAAGTGAAAGAATTATTAAAGGAACGCTTCCCTGGCAATGACTTCCTGCAGAAAACTTGATCCGACCTTCAACTGCTGGATAAATTACTTTCATCTTTAAGATGTACTGGGAAACCACGCTGATATCTTGGTCACCTGAAAAACACACACACACACATATATATATATATATATATATATATATATATATTAACTCTAGAAAAATTATCACTTAGCAGTAGGAGGGCAAATAAAGTCTTTGTCCAAAGCCCATGTAATTAAAAAAGATGTTCCTTTTCATGCCAGGGATAAAGCGTCACAGCAGACAAAAATGATAGTAATGTTAAGTATGGGGATTGCTCTTTCATGTTCCAGATGTGAAATTTGTCTGTTCAGCATTGGAGGGAGCACAGCTGTCTGAGCACTAAGGTGTCTAGGGAGGATGTTGACATCCCAGCTTAGTCCACTCCATAGCCAAGGATTTTGGGGACCTTGGTCAAAAGTTGGTTGAGACATGACAGTGGCTTTCTCATGCAGTTTTCTCAAAATCACATTCACATAATTGATGGGACAGTGGAAGTTTCTTTGCAAAAGAGAAGACGGATAAAGAGATGACATAGAACTATTATAACAAACCCATGAAGCCCCAATAAAATTTTATTAAAGTTCACCCTCACCTTGGGACACATTAGAATCATGGGATGTGATCTTTGCCTCATCCCAGTTAAGTTGACTTTCTTAGGAGCTGTGGCCAGGGGTTGGTATTTAATTTACTGTGCTCCCTGAGAGATCCTAACACATAGCCAGGGTCAAAAACTTAGAGCCCTCTTTTCAGCTCTCTGCAGGAACTGAATTGGGAGGTGACGCTTCGTTCTTTCATGGGGTGGGCAGAGGTGACCCCCATCTTTCCAGGAAGGGCTGCCTCCTTGACCTGGCTCTGCACTCCACCCTCCTTCAACAGCCTCCAGGATGAGGCTGAGGAGGAACTTGGTTGAGTTGTTCAGATGGGTAGAGATACTGTATGTTTTGTGAGCATGCCCCTTTCAGCTTTAGGAAAATGAAAGGAAGTATGCTGTTTGGTAGACGTTCCTAACCAACTAGATTTCCAAAAACAGGGCTGGTAGACAGTGCCACAAATACAAACGGACTATGTATGCTTGTTCCTTTCATTTGCTCCACCAGCCCATGTGCTGGAAGGACACATACCCATCCACTCTTACTATTCACACCAAAGCATTCTTCCAGAAAACTTAGATATTTAGCATGAGGCTTTTTCCAGGTTGAAGCTAAAGTGCCAAAGGTACGATTTTTTGGCAAAAAGTATTCTCATTTTACAGTTTGAATAGCTGTTTAGATTAGTTAAAAAGAGTTGTACAGTGTTTTATTTGAAAGTGGTTGGAGGTGCGTGTGTGCTGGGGGAGAGCCAGCATAGCGTTCCTCAGTGCCTGCCACTGCTCCCATCCTGCAGAGCAAGGAGGAGTCAGCAGCAGAGGCACAAGGTCTGTGTCCCACTCCCCCCAGAGTTCCTGAGTACCTTTGGGCAGAGACAGGAAGAGATACTTATGCTTACCAGAGTCATGTTTTAATAATTCATCTTTTATCATCTGGAATCCATCTCCACCGCTGGCTAGGTAGCTTGGGAGGATCACTTTATATACTTCATCCATTCTGAGAGGCTCGTAACTGGGCACACGACATTTGGTGCAAAGAACATCTAATTGGACCACTCTGTCCCAAGGTTTGCGGGAAAGATCATATACCACATGGATTCCTAGAAGAGAATGAGTATGTTTTTACTGAGTCCAGAGGACATTTGTTTTCTGGGAAGATCTGGAATTGAGGTACTAGGGTTGTTCTCCCTTAGCCTAAGCTTGGGTGGGATTTCATTAGGAAAATGGAGGTCACAGTGCACCTTCTTTTTCTTGGTTGGCTTCATCTCGAGCCCCTTCGGTAGATGTAAGAACGACTACAAGGAGAACAGGCTCTCAGAATGGCAAGGGTGACTTGTGGAGAGAAATCGCACCATTTTTCCTCTTTACAGTTCTGAACTAATTACAATCTAGTAATGATTCAGTGGGTTTGGAAAATGAGAAATGTAGCATTTGGAAATGCAGTGGAGCATTTGTAACAATTTTGAAGATTAAAATATAGTAATAAGATTCAGTGATTTTTTTTTTTCACAAAGATTCCTGGTACTCAGCACTTTGCTGGGGCATCTGATATTAGATGGTTCTCCTAGATGCCAGGGTTACCCCACAGACAGCAGGCCAGGGCCTCCTGTCAGGCAATAGCACCCATCAAGCAGTCCATGAATGAAGGGAAAATGAAGCTGGGTGTGAAGAGAGACACTACCTGGAATCTTAGCATTTAGGTGGCCGAGACAGGAGGATCACACAAGTGTAGCTTGAGTCTAGTCTAGATTACATAGTGAGATGCTATCTCAAAAAAAAAAAAAAAAAAAAAAAAAAAAAAAAAAAAACACAAAACAAAAAAAAAAACAAAACTTGTGATCCCAGCACTCAGGAGATGGGGAGATGGAGTTAACGGTAAAGATCAGGAGCTCAAGGCCAGCCTAGGTTACACAAGACTCTGACTCAAATAAAGCAAGATTAAGGAGTGAATTAAATAAAGTGGGAAAATGAGGTCAAATACAGTTTTGGAGTAAAAACATTTTGGGCTGGAGAGATAGCTAGAGTTAAGAGCACACAACTGCTCTTTCAGAGGCCCGGGTTCGATCCCAGCACCCACATGGCGAGCTGAAAACGTCTGTAACTCCAATTCCAAAGAAGAACCTCCAGTTCCAGGGGATATCCGAACCCTCTCTGAACCTCTGCGGCATTGCAGACAGGGTGCATCAAACCTACATGCAGACAGTACATTCATACACATAAATAAATAAAATAAAAACATTTTAAGGATTAACTCATTAGACTGTAGAATTAGTTATTGAGAAAAGCATTTCAGGAGACATAGCTTAAGGGTAAAACGTGCTTTCCTAGCATGCATGAGGCCCTGGAGTCAGTCCAGTGTCACACATGCAAATAAGATAAAATGGTTGGCTCTTTGCCTAACATGCGCTTGATCTCCAGCACCTCCCCACCCCCCAAAATGAATAAACCCCTAGCAATATGAGGAGCATTCCTCCCTCGCCCCCCTCCTCCTCCCTCCTTGCCTTTTTTCTTTTTCCTTCTGTCCAGAACATTACACATGCATATATCATTTTTTTAGTATACATTCCTACTGATAATATTTTATTTTTTATTGATGTTTTATGTACTTCATACATCATTTTTCATTTCTGTTCAGGCATATTCCCATCCTTTCCCCCACCCCACCCCAATCCATACCAGGTCATGTACTCTATCATAACTGTCCTGCATCTTTTTCAGTCTTTTTTTATGCTTAAGAATTCACATTTTCCTCCCATTAATTTCATATTATTCTAACATAGGATATACTCTCCACCCATATACAGTATTACAGAGTCTGAAATAATTGGTGGGTGGATTCTAGAGGCCCATTGAGAATTCACATTATAACAACCTAGTTTCTTTCAGATAACAAAAATATAACCATACTGTCTTCAGCTTGCCTTTGCATCTGGGGGAATTGGTATTAGCATCCACAAAATGAGGGAAACCATTTTCCGTTTGTCTTTCGGGACTGTGTCACCTCACTCAGCAAAGGCTTTGCGAGTCCATCCATTTACCTGCAAAGTTCCTACTGCCATCCTTCTTTACTGCTGATCAGTACTCCCATTGTGTAGATGTACCACATTTTTGCATCCACTCATCTGTTGAGGGGCATATGGGTTTGTTCGAGCCTTCGCTATTGTGAAGTAGGAGCTGAAGTAAACAGGATGTGATATATCTGCACGTAGGTAGCGTTTTGGGGTATTACCCAGGAGTGGTATGAGTGGTTCAGGTGTTCTCATTCCGTGTCTTTAAGGGTTCTCACACTGCTTTCCATAGTGGTTGTACAAAGTTTACATTTCAAAAAGAGTGGTTGAGGGGTCCCCCTTTTCCCACAAACCCCTCCAGCATCTGAGAGTGGTTTTTTTTTATTGATTCCTTAATTATATGACGATGAACACTTTTTTAAGATGTTTCTCTAGCATCTTAGTTCATTCACTGGTGAAGACTCTTCAGCTCTTTACTCCATCTTTTGAGTAGGTCATTTGTCTTCTTCTTTGTTTTTTGAGTAGTTTATATATCTTGACGTTAATGCTCTGTCACATGTGTCACTGGTAAGATTTCTTCCCACTCGCGTGGTTTTCTCTTCACCTCCTTGTTTTTTCGCTGTGAGGAGAAGCTTTTGAGTTTATGAGTCCCACTTGTCAACTGTTGACCTTACTTCTCGTGCAGCTGCTGTCTTGGTTTAGAAAGTCCCTCCTACACCTATGTCTTGTAGGTTGTTGCCAAACTTTTCTTTTAGGGTTTCAGATTTCACTGGAGATCTTTGATCCACTTGGAGTTGATTTTTGTACAGGGTGAGAGGAGTTTAATTTTGTTCTTCTACAAATGGTGATCCAGTTTTGCCATGCACCATTTGCTGAAGTTCCTCCGTTGAGTTTTTTTTTTCCCTTTGTCAAATATGAGTTGCTGAAATTGTATGAGCTCAAAGTTTGGAACTTCATTTTTTCCATTGGTCCAAAGGTCTGTTTTTGTTTCAATACCCGCTGTCTTTATGACTAGGCCCTGTAATATAGCTTGAATGGTAATGTAATCCCCCCAGTATTGCACTTTTCACTCAGGGTTTGCTTTAGCTATTCGGGATCTTTTGTTTTTCTCATATGATTTAAGGATTTTTTCTACGTCTGTGAAAAAGCTTCATGGGGATTTTGATTGGGATTGCATTGAATCTGTATATTAAATTTGGGTAGATGGACTTTTTATACTATTTAATTTTTCCATCCAGGAGCATGGGAGGTCTTTCCATCTTTTGATGTCATTTTCAATATCCTTCTTCAGGGTTTTAAATTTTTCTTATAGAGGTTTTGGTGTCTTTGGTTAGGTTTATTCCTAGCTTTTTTTTTTTTTTTTTTTTGAAGCTATTGTGATGGGGAAGGTCTCCTTTATATCCTTCTCCAGTTGCTTATTGTTGGTGTAAAGGACGGCTACTGATTTTTCTAGGTTTATTTAGTATTCCGCCACTTTACTGAAAACTTTTGATTGTTTCTAGGTTTTGCTGGTGGAGTTTTTAGCATCCCTTAGGTAAACTATCATATCATCTGCAAAAAAAGGAGTTTTACTTCCTTTTTTTCCAATTAGTACTCCTTTAATTTCACTTTCTTGCCTTATTGCCCTGGCAAGATTTCAAACTATATCTGAAGAGGAGTGGCGATAGTGGCAGCCTTGTCATGTTCCTGCCTTTAAGGGGAATGCTTCCATTTTTTCTCCATTTGGTGATGTTGGCTGTGGGTTTCTTGTATATGGCTTTGATTACATTGAAAAATGCTCCTTCCAGTCCAATTCCCTTAAGACTTTAAGCATAAAGGGATGCTGGATTTTGTTGAATGCTTTTTCTGCATCAATTGAGATGATTGTGTGGTTTTTTTCTTTAAGTCCATTTATGGTTGTATGATATTTATTGATTTATGTATGTTGAACCATCCCTGCTCTCTTGGTATGAATCCAACTGGCATGTTGGTGATCTTTTTGATGTGGGTCTGTATGCAATTTGCAAGTATCTTTTGTTGAGAATTTTTGCATCTGTGTTCATCAATGATTGGGTCTCTAGTTTTCTTTCTTGTTTGTGTCTTTGTCTTGTTTTGTTGGTATAGAGTGTGCTGGCTTTGTAGAGGAATTTGGGATATTTCCCTCTTCTGTATCCTTCTAAAAAGTTTAAGTACTGGTTGTAAGACTCTTAATGTCTTTATAGAAAGTTGCTGTGAAATGAAGCCATCTGGGCCTGGCCTTTTTTTATGTTGGAGCTTTTATTACATCTTCAATTTTCTCAAGTGTTATGGGTCTATTTAAGCTGTCAATCTCTCCTGGTTAATAGCTTTGGCGATTACAGGAATTTCAATATATCTCCATTTCTCTTAGGTTTCAAATTTAGTGAGATGTATAGGTTTTTGAAGTATCTTCATATGATTGTCTGGATCTTTTCTTTAGCTGTTGTGTGTTTCCCCTTCATAACAAATGCTATTGATTGGGAGTTGCCTCTTCTTTGGTTACTGTGCTGAGGCTGTCTTATTTTGTTTATCTTTACAAAGAACCAGCTTTTGGATTATTGCTTTTTTTTTTTTTTGGTATTTTTTCTTTGTTTGTATTTCATTGGTTTCTGCTCGATTTTGTTATTTCTTCCTGTCTGTTGGGTTTAGGTTCATTTGTTGTTGTCTTTCAAGAGTTTTTAGCTGCAGTGTTAGTTCGTTTACTTGTTCTCTTCTTTTTTTTTTTTTTATTTCTGTATGTTATGAATGTACTGTCTGCATGCAATTTTATGCAACCGTGTTGTGCATACCTGGAGGTCAGAAGGGGTGTTCAGATTCCCCTGGAACTGGGTTCTCCTGGAATTGGAGTTTTGGACGGGTCTCGCCCCATGCGGGGTGCTGGGGATCGAGCCGGGGTCCTCTGTAAGAGCAGTCAGTGCTCTTAACCGCTAGGCCATCTCTCCAGCCTCCCCCCCCCTTTTTTTAATGTGGGCACTTAGGGCTATAAATTTCCCTCTTAGGACTGACTTTAATGTATCCCACAGGTTTTGTTGTATTGTATTGTCATTTTCGTTTAGTTCCAGGAATGCTATTATTTCATTCTTTATTTCTTCTCTGACCCACTCATTGTTCAGTATTGTGTTGTTTAGTGTCTATGTGTTCTTGCAGTTAGTAGGGCTTACCCTGGTGTTAATATTGAGCTTTATTGCACTGTGGTCTGATAGAATGCATGGAATAATTTCAATCCTTTTGTATTTGTTGAGGTTTCTTTTGTGTCCCAGTATGTGGTCAATTTTAGAGAATATTCCATGGGGTGCTGAGTAGAAAGTATATTCTCTGGTGTTTGGATGGAATATTCTGTAGATATCTGTGAGGTCCATTTGGTGTATTGTGTTGTTCAGTTCTGATGTCTCTCTGTTTCTTTTTTGTCCAGGTGGCTCAGTAGGGTATTGAAGTCCCCCACTATTAGTGTACTGGGATTAATCTGTGTCTTGAGGTCCTGAAGGATTGTGTTTATAGAGTTCGGTGCACCAGAGTTTGGTGTGTAAATATTTAAAATTGTGTGATCTTCTTGGTTAATCATTCCATTGATAAGGATATAATGACCCTCTTTGTCTTTTCTGATTAATTTTACTCTGAGGTCTATTTTGTCTGATATTAGAATAGCTACTCCTGCTTGCTTTTTGGTACCATTTGCTTGGAATATTTTTTTCCATCCTTTCACTCTAAGGTGCTGTCTGTCCTTGAGGGTGAGATGGGTTTCTTGGAGGCAGCATATAGATGGATTCTGTTTCCTAATCCATTCTCCGAGTCTGTCTTTTGATTGGGGAGTTTAGACCATTAATATTTAAGGTTATTATTGAGAGATGTGTGTTGTTCCCTTTCAACTTATTTTTTTGTTTGCATTCTTGGTCTAGGTATTTAGTCTGTTATGCTTTTGGTAATTTCTCTCTTGGGTTGCTTAAGGATAGTTGTTCCTTTCCTCTGTTCTTTGAATTGCTTTGAGTATTTTCTGAAGTGTTGGTTTTTTGACATGTGTTCTTTCATTTTGTTTATGTCCTGAAAGATTTTTCTTTCTCCTTCAACTATGATTGACATTTTTGCTGGGTATAGTAATCTGGGTTGGCATCTAAAGTCATTTAGTACTGGGAATACTTTGGTTCATTTTCTTCTGGTTTTCATGGTTTGTACTAAGAAGTCAGGTGTGATTCTGATGGGTTTCCCCTTGTATGTAACTTGTTTTTCTCTTGTGGCTTTCAGTATTTTGTCCTTGTTTTGAGCATCTAGTGTTTTAACTATGATATGATGTGGGGAATTTTTTTTCTGGTCTTGTCTATTTGGTGTTCTATGTGCTTCTTGTCTTTCTATGGGTTTGTCTTTTTTCAGTTTGGGGAAGTTTTCTTCTATTATTTTGTTGAAGATCTGATCAATACCATTCTCTTGGGATTCTTCTCCTTCCTCTATCCCTATGATGTGGAGGTTTGGTCTTTTCATGGTGTCCCACATTTCCTGGTTGTTCCACTCTTGTGTTTTTTTAAATTTTTCATAATCTTTACTTGATGTTTCTAGCTGTGCTGTGTTATCCTGTAGGTCTGATATTATTTTTTCTGCTTCTTCCATTCTGCTTCTGAGGCTTTTTCCCATCCTTTCCAGCTGATTGGATGAATGTTCAATTTCCTTTTTTATTTCATCCTGCGATTTCTTCATTATTTCAACTTCTTTTTGGAGCTTTTCATTCTTTTCTTGTAGCTCCTTGCTTTGCTGGTCAGTTTCCTTTTTCCTTTCAGCCTAAGATCTTCTCAATGTTTCCATTTCCTTCTGGAGTTTGTCATTCTCTCCCTCTAGTTCTTTCCTGAGTTTATCATTCTTTCCTTCTAGTTCCTTCATGAATTTTTCGTTCTCTCCCTTTAGTTCTCTGATTTGTTCTTTATAGGCTTTGAATATGTCTACAATTGTTCTTTTAAGGTTGATATCTTGGTTCCCTTCCAGAGAGATCTCGTTGTTGGGATCTTCTACAGGAATGGTTGGGTTCGGTGGGGATTTATTTTGAGCTTTTCCCATATTGTTTTTCCGTTGTGTTTTTGACATGTGTATTTTTGTTGTTGTTGTTATTTTTTCCCCCCTTTGTTTATTTGTTTGCCTTCTGTTGCTAATCTCAAATGTTGCTATGAGGGATTGGTTGGTCACTCAGTTTGCTTCCTGTTGGTTTCTTCCTCAGTTTTGGCTATGCAGCCTCCAATCACTGACACTGCTGTATCCTCCCAACAGCTTTAAACCACAGCACCAGCAGTTTACACTTTCTACCTCAGTATCAGTAGCTTGAGCAGGGCGGGGGGGGGGAGGTTTGGATCCTTTGGCCCGCATTCCCACCTGGGTAGTTGGGCACAGCTAGTTGCGTCACTGGCTGACCTTCTATCCACGCACTCAGTTCCTCTCTATGGTCCTAGCGTTGGATGGCACCTGCTGAGGTGGGCTGCCAGCCTACCGCCTGCACAACACAGATGGGCCTTGGTCGCTGGGCACAGGTAGTGTGTGCTGCTGGCTGACCTTCTCACATGCATATATCTTATATCTGCTGATCCACCTAGTGTTTTAGAGACCCAGCTCCCATGAAGGCCCTTTCTGATGTCCAAATCAAGTTTGGCAAATACTTATTGCTGCAGGTTTGGAGCTTTGACCCCAACCTAGCTTCAGTGGCTCTGAGAGATGGTGTTGCGTGAGAAACAAAACAAAACAAAACAAAACAGCAAAGAAGTCTAGAGGTAAGCAGGGAGCTGAGGCAATAGCAAATCCCACATCAAAATGGACAGCTAGCCCTTAAGGATGCACCACTTACCGCCCACCTGCAGGAACTCCCCTGTGGACTGGCCATACCGATGTACGCCATGCTCAAAAGCCTTTTTCAGGGTGGAGCCCTTTAACTGGACCAGGTCAAAAGTGCCTCCAAAGGGCAACACAGCAGCCAGGTTCTCCCAGGTGATTGTGCCTTAAGTAGACCCAGACGAAAGAGAAGGAAAAGAATGTGAGAAAATGCTTACCCAGAGACCAGCTCACTCTGGCTGAAGGGGGCAGGGGTGCTCAGAATACCATTAGCTGTATCTGACTTTGGGGGGGGGGGTGGAAAGCATCTGTCCTGCTGTCCACCAAGGGGTTTGGAGTATATCAAGGACCAAGTCCATGGCACTTGGCCTTGGGTCTCCTGGTGTGGGCTGAAACTTTCAGTAGGCTGTTAGGCACTGCTCAGTGTTTCCTTAGGCAATGTGTTCTTGTCACCTGCCCTGTTTGATGAAGTGAGCTTGGGGCCTTGTACAGATGGGATTTGACAGTGTGTCAGAGGGAGCTCCAAGAGAGCCTTGACTATGTCTGGTGAGTTTAAATGTATGGTAGAACCTTGAGTATCTGTAGTGCACTAAAATGCATCTTTGAGATATCTTTTCCAGCACAGATTAATGAGTTTGTCATTTTCTTTTTAGCTGACAAGGTATAGACTTTTGTTATTTTGCACAAATCAGCAACAATTAATAGTTAGCTTTGCAAGTCAAAACCTTAGACCCAATTTTGGTTTTATGAACCTTACTGCAGCATCTCTGAATACACATGATAATGCATGTTTGTCCTTTTGTTGAAACACTGGATTTGAATAACAGCTAACACAAACTCAAAGATACGTGGCTGGCGGCAGAGGCTGCTTGTGGTTAGGGCAGTAACCCTAACAGGAAAGAGACAGTAACCCAACAGAGCAGAGACAGCGTGACAGCTAAGGAAGCTGGGCTTGGGGTGCATACCATTGTTCTTCTCCTCAATGGGCGATCGGATGCCACCTCCATTTAAAATGCACATGGACACATGGTTCCAGAACATTTCATCTGGGTGTCTGAGGTTATTATTAATCTATAACAGTAGCACAAATGGACATTAGTTATTCTGGGTCCTTTTTCTTGGGATCATGTCCAGGAATCTGGTTATCTCAACTGAGAACCTGAAACTGTCCTTCCCTGCTCCTGTGTTCCTGGAGATTGCTCACTGTAATTGCAACTAATTTTATACACTTATAGCCACAAAGCAGTGACTAGCCTATTATCTAATCTCCAGTCAGTCAGAATCAAAAGTATATTGTGAGCAGTGCATGCCAGACTCTTAGCAACAGGGAGCTTCTTCATCCCCTCCTCAAACCCATCCCCCAGGCTAGGAGCCTTGGCAGAATATCCTCTCCAGCTGCAGCCATAGTGTCAAGATGGCTGCAGTGTGGACTGGCCTGTGATGCTGCTCCTCCTGGGTGCAGGGTTCTTGATCCTGCCAAATACTTTACAACAGGTAGTTCCCAAGTTGGTGATCTTGGAGGCACAGAGAGAGCCACCTTAAACTAGGGAGAATTGGGTTCATTTCATAAAATGTATGTTCAGTTACAAGAAGCAAAAAATGTATACTTTCTAACTTAAAAAAAAGCACAAAAGATAAAAATTTTATTATATTTGCCTGACATCTTGTTGTTGTTGGAAACAGGGTTCCTGTAGCCCCAGCTGGCCTGGAACTCACCAGGTAGACCAGGATGGCTTTGAACTCACAGAGATCTGCCTGCCTCTGCTAGGATTAAAGGCATGCACCACTATACCCAGCTTTTTGTTGTTGTTGTTGTTGTTGTTGTGGCTCAGCATTTGTTTTTATTAATTTTTTTTTTATTTATTTCTGTATGTGTATGAATGTACTGTCTGCATGCAGGTTTGTGCACCCGTGTCGTGCAATGCCGCGGAGGTCAGAAGAGGGTGTCGGATTCCCCTGGAACTGGAGTTCTCCTGGAATTGGAGTTTCAGACGGTTCTCGGCCGCCATGTGGGTGCTGGGGATCGAACCCGGGTCCTCTGTAAGAGCGGTCGGCGCTCTTAACCGCTAGGCCATCTCTCCAGCCCCGTGGCTCAGCATTTGTAACAGAGAGGTAAGTCCTGGTTAACATCCTGGTGTGCATCTTTCAAGAGTTTTCTCTAGATGTTTCTGTTTGACTGCTTCTCTCATACTGACAGCATGGTACAGAGCCAGCCTGGACCTCCTCTTGAAAGGCATGCATGCTGTTACCCACTTGGTTAGAGTTTATGGAGGGTTTTGTATAGGAAAACAAAAACAAAAACAAACAAACAACAAAAAAACCAGATACCAGCAGGATACATAGTATGGATAGACTTAAGTGGGCTTTGAGTCCATGAGAGTGGGTGTCAGGCCTGGAGCCCTTGGTTTGGCACAGCCCCAGAAAGGCACTTTTTTTTTTTTTATCAGTTGGCCCTAGAAAAGTCCTCTTCATGGAATGATTTTGGTCTGGCCACAGACTTTACCATAATGATGTGTTGTTATTCTGTGATAGGGAAAGAGGTTCAAATTGCACAGGGCCTGTGTTCTCTGGAGTCAAAAGGACAGATTGGGGAAAACCAGCCCGGCCAAGTTAGGCCCAAGCAGATGTGTTTCATCTGCTATGCTGACATCCCCAGGGAGGGCATTTTGTGTCTTCAGATCATCTTACAGAAAGACACATCCAAAATTCAGACGTCCAAGGGCAGCTTTACAAAGCTTTTGCTGCTTGTGAGGCCGTCTGGGAAGCACTGAGGAGGCAGGGGCAGGTGGATCTCTGTGAGTTCAAGGCCAGCCTGGTCTACATAGCGAGCTCCAGGCCAGCTGGGACTAAAGGGAGACCCTGTCTCAAAAAGACAATAAATAAATAAATAAATAAATAAATAAATAAGTAAGTAAGTAAATAAATAAATAACTTTTGCTTCTTGTAAAGCAACAGAGTGATAGTCTGCTGATCTCTTTCAGCCATCTTGCCAAGGCATTCAGTTTTAAATCAGCCAAGCTTTTGTTTGGGCACTAAATTTGTAACACTGTGGGCTTGGCCCCTGGTTGCATCTTCCTCTCTCTCCTTCCTTTCCTTCCTCTCTAGAAGCAGGTCCTCCATCTGTGCAGATGACTCACCATTGCATCACAGATCAGGTTGCCCATGTTGCATTCTCTAAAGCGGCATGACTGAGTGGAGCCATCCAGGTAGACGATTGTTCTCCCCAGTTCCTGAGTAGAATAGTTATCTAATTTGAGCCTCCATTGGTTAATATCTGCCTTGACGCTGGGATCTAGAACAAAAAGAAGGACATTGGGAAGGTGGGAAGGAGAAAGATGGAAGGAAGTTAAAGCAGATCTCCTGGAGGGTAAATTCTGTAGATGGGATCAAGTTTCATGTGGCTTTACTGCTAGGAGGATGCATTTCTTTACCACATTTTAGTTTTGATAATGAAATTCCTTAGGCCTGGCATTAATACCTCGGGTGATGATAATGTTGATGATGATGTTGATGATGATGATGATGATTAAAGTTTGAGACAGAGTCTCTCTGTAGCCCCAGCTGGCCTTGATCTCTGTAAACCAGGCTGGTTTTGATCACTTGAGATCTGCCTGCCTCTGCCTCTGCTTCTGGAATGCTGGGATTAAAGTCGAATCATGACTTTAATCACCACAGGTAGCTAGGTTACCTGGAGTATATCTTAATGTGAAGATGTACTGAGCATTTCTTTTCTGGTTCTTTTTTTCTTTTTTCTTTTTCTTTTTTTTTTTTTTTTTTTTTTTTTTTTTTTTGTCTTTTGAGACACGGTCTCCTTTTAGTCCCAGCTGGCCTGGAGCTCACCTTGAACTCACAGAGATCTGCCTGCCTCTGCCTCCCAAGTGCTAGGATTAAAGGCATGTGCCACCACGCCTGGCCCAGTGCTGAGCATTTCAACATTTAACTCACCACATTTGGGTAGCACCTGTCAGCCCAGCAGGGATTGCATGGTGGTTTGTTCTGAAAGGCTCAGGGCAAGTACCGAGGGCCTGCTGAGGAGTGTGGTTCCAGGCTTGCTCTTTCTCTAGGTACAGAGAAGCCTGTGTTATGATCATAGGCTCTTAGTATGATGGTACTCACCATACATCCTGATATAATCATGTAAACAGAAAAGGGCTGGTGAGAAAGAGACAAAGTAGTGTGTTCATGAATCCTGGGAGAAAATGAATTGTGTAAAACAATACTTTTAATTCTGAGACTTCAAAGTAAAGGGTTTTTTGGTTGTTGTTTTTTTTTCAAACAAAGAGCCAGGTGCAGTGTGCATGCCTTAATCCCAGCACTTGGGAGACAGAGGCAGGTGGATCTCAGAGATTAAGACCAGTCTGGTCTACATAGTGAGTTCCAGGCCAGCTGCGGGTTCAGAAAGACTGTGTCTCAAACTTAATAAAATCATCATCACATCATCATCATCACTCCAGGTATTAATGCCAGGCCTAAGGAATTTCATATGGTCTTTACATGTGAGTTCAGGTCAGCTGTGGCTACATGGAGACCCCGTCTCAAAAAAAAAAAAGAAATTTACTATTTTTTTATTTTGATTGCTTTCTGTATTCATACATCATTTTCAATTTCAGTCAGGCATATATCCCTTTCCCTTCCCCACCCCACCCTACCTATCCCAGATCATGCCTTCTGCAGTAACTTTTCTGCATCTTTCTCTGTTTTTTTTTTGTTTGTTTTGTTTTCATTTTTTTTAACAATAAGTGATAATTTGTGAATACAAGCATCCTTCATGTAAAACCAATTTGCAAGCAGTTGTGCCCAAACCCACACAGCTCATGGGTCCCACCATCCAGCAGGGGGGGCTTGTATGTTCAATCAAGTTGATCAAATGAGTGTCCAGTCTATATTGCTGTAGTTTCACCATTCACCCCAATCGCAGCCCTTACATTCTACCGCACCCCCCTCTTCCGCAGATTGTTCCCTAGGCTTAGAAAAGGGGCACAGGTGGATGAGAAGCAAAACAGTCTACTTTCTCTGGAGCTGTTGTCTTGGTTTCTAGTCAATTCTGGCTGTTTTCTTTCATGGGCTAACAGCTTGTCCAGGCATAACCTTTCAATCCTACTAATGAAGCACACGTAATTAGATATATAGTTATTTAAACAGCTTCATTAGTAGGATCGAAAGTACTATTTTTTTAATGATACATATGTGTACATGAGTACAGGTCCCCTGGAGAGCCAGAGGTAACAGCCTGGAGCTGTAACTACAGATGGCTGTGAAGCAGCAGAGATGGAGGCTGGGACTTGTCCTCTGCAAGAGCAACGTACACTCTTTAACTGCTGAGCCCTCTCTCCAGCCCCCAGAAAGTACTTCTTGGCAGACTTGGTGTTGTACATTATAACCTCGGCACTTGGGAGGCTGAGGAGGGAGGATGTGGAGTTGAAGGTCAGCTAGGGCTGTATACTGAGACCTTGTTTCCGAATAAAAACAAGAAAAAATGATGACTGAAGAAGCTGAGCGCCTTGCAGCTGGGCACTTTCCCACCACCACACTGCCACTACCTCTTGTAGGCAGCTTGGGATTTGTGGCCTGTTCTATCCAATTTGACCTGCTGCTTTTTCAGTCATCCACTCTCCTTTGGACAGCAGTTAATAGTCACTCTGAAGGATTAGGCCTTTGAAAGGCAGAAGGAGCAGTGGTTCATAGGGCAGACTTGGAAAAGCAAAGGTTTGGCAACTGGGAGTGTAAATTTTCCTTACGTAGAAAGAGGGTAAACTCAAGGGAAAAGATAAATTCTTCAAAAGTATTATAGTCCTTTTCTGAAACTTAAAAAAGAGGGAGAAGAGCAGAGGATCTAGTTACCTAAGGAAAAAGAGAGAGGAAAGAGGAGAGGAAGATCTAGCCACCTAAGCAGTTGGTAGAACCTGTTGTTGAATTCCACATACCTTCCAGAATGCTGCTGTTCAGAAGAATGGGATTTCCATGTGAAGTGATGACATTTCCTTTGTCATCAAATTCAACCTTCAGATAGCCTAGGTATTTGCCAAAAGCATAGGCCTGGACCACAGGAACCTTCCGTCCATCATCAGAGGTGACTATGAATGGGTACTTCCCAACTGGCACCTCTTTGGAAGGTGGAGTGCCTGAAATAAAAGAGCCAAAGTTGATCAAGTCCACCCTTGCACACAGCAGGCATGGCCAGCAGGCTACTGACCTGATGGCAGGAATTTTGACTTGATAATTTGCCAGCTGCTGTTCTACATAGCTGGCTTTTCAGAGTCCTGTGGGACATTTGCCCCATTTCCAAATGCCTTTTGGCAACAAATCCTGCCATTCTCCACTCAGCAGGCATTTACTAAGCTATTTTTAAGTCCAGGCATTAAGCCTGGAAATGTGGCCATTCAAAAACAGAATACTGCAAAGATTATCATACTGCATCCTGACTATGGCCTTGTGTCCCCTTCCTGGGTGTATTAGGTAGGCCACTTCATTGTACTTGAGCTTCCCTGCCTGTAAAATTCTTGTGCCTCTGTTTCCCAAGTGCTAGATGTGCACATCACAGCTGTTGAGAAGTACAGGAAAGGAAACTGACATACATGAAATAAGTTTTCACTGCACAGGGCTCTCCAGACAGTTAATGTCCAAGCTCCTCAGTATGGTGCATGACAGACATAGGTGCACAGTCAGTGCACATTTCTTTCCCTTCTTAGTTGAAAGCTTATAGTTCTTAATGAGAAATGTGGAGAACTGACAGAGCTATCCTGGGCTCTGCTGCTAAACTCTCAGATACTTTTTGGAAAGAGCTACATTTACCTTGCAAACCAACCAATACACAGGCTACCTCTGCAGCCAGCCCTCACATCAGTCAAGTTCTGCAGGCCTCTGTCTCACAGGGGGCCATGGGTAGAACTTTGGAACCACTCATTACCCAGAGGACTGCACACATGCCTCCCTGAGGGTAAGTGGTCATGGAGGAAATGTGGTACCAGCACCTCATCATCACGTGGGATGTCTTAAGTTCTTGAATCTATTTTTTTTAATATTTCTGTTTATTGGGGGGGCTACACATCCTGCATATGTAGGTCAGAGAACAACTTGATGGAGTTCATTCTTTCCTTCCACTTTGTGATACCAAGGATCAAACTTGGGTTCTCATGCGAGGCAGCAGGTGCCTTTGCCTGCTGAACTATCTCACTGGCCCAAATGTTTAAATTCTTTAGTTTCACCCTTCTTTTATCCATATTGTATTTCATTTGTTTGGTTTGCTTTTGAGACAGGATCTCAGTATGTAGCTCTTTTTTAAAAAATGTTTTATTATTTTTATTTTATGTGTGTGTGTGTGTGTGTGTGTGTGTGTGTATTGTCTGCATGTGTGTAAGTGCTCCTATCTTGTGCAATGCCTGAGAAAATCAGAGGAAGGTGTTGGATCTCCTGGAACTGGAGTTACAGACGGTAATCAGCAGCCATATGGGTGCTGGGAATCGAAGCAAGTTCCTCTGCAAGAGCAGTCAGTGCTTGTAACTGCTGAGCCATCTCTCCAGCCCCTCTTAATATGTGGTTCTAAGCTGGCTTGGAATTTAGGATTATCCTGTCTCAGCCTCCCAAATTCTGGGATTACAGGTGTGCGCCATCACTTTACCTATGATTCATATTCTACATCTATACACAGTGACATTCCTTGGGTTGCTCAGAATCAAACTATCCCTTGACTCTACTGCTCTTTCTGTTTGGTCCATTACTAATCACGTGACTATTCGTTCCAACTGGATGTTTACAGATGGTCTAGAGGGCCCCAGGACATGTTGGTTATACACATGGATAAGCTATGAGAGCTGGAAGTGAGTCAGGCCCTGGCTAGCATTTACTCCTCAATGCTTTCCCCAAGCAGATCATATTAACTCTGCAGATGAGAAGACTTGACTACCATAGCCAAATGCCCAAGATCATACTGCTATGTGATGGGGAGACAATAGAAAACCAGAGCCGTGGGACACCGACCTTAGGTTTTCTATACCTACCACATGATATTCTCAGATGATTAGCAAGCTACTTGCTGTAGGCCATTTACAAAACTATGTGCAAATTCGACCCAAGCTCTTTCAAGATCTCTTATTTACCTAAGACAAACCAAAGTGACATGATGTGAGGAACTCATTCCTGCCCAGCCCCGTGCCTGGAACTTCTAGAGCAGTGACCAGTGCAGGGCATAAGCCGTGCAAATATTAGCCTCAGTGAGCAGCAAGTAGTTGCTTTGAACGTTTAATCTGTCATTCCCTGGAAGATGACAGAATGCATTATGGAGTAGAGGGAAGAGGAACACTAGTTGTCCTCTTCCTGTCCTGTGCTGCTTCTTTGGCCAAGGACAGAATCTGCCCTTCACTTCAGTAGACTTGTTTGAGAAGCTGCAGTTCCCGCAAATGTCCACATGGTGGCATGGCAGAGAATTTCCCTATAAAGATACTAATAAGGTGCAGAAATTGAGCACTGCAGTTTCCAGTTTTTTAATCTTGATTTTTTTTTTCTGCTTTCCATGGAAATAGTTTAAACAGAATGTTAAAAGTTGGGAACCTGCCGGGTGTGGTGGCTCACGCCTTTAATCCTAGCACTTGGGAGGCAGAGGCAGGCGGATCTTTGTGAGTTCAAGGCCAGCCTGGTCTACACAGTGAGTTCCAGGACAGCTGGGGCTACAGGGAGACCCTGTCTCGAAAAGATCCCCCCCAAAAAAAAACCCCCACCTGTTTTGGCTGATCTATTTTGTCAGGACAGAGAAGGCGTGGTCACATGGGGAAAAGGACACAGGGAACTTGCCCAGCTGCTTTTCCCACAGACTGCCCATACTGCAGCTGCTGGTCACTAAGATGAACATGCTTTGCTGGAGGCTTTCAACTTGGGTCCTGCTCTGAGCTGACACTTGCAGTGGGCAGTAACAATTCACATTCATAATTCAGGCACTTGGGAAGCTGAGGCAGGAGGACTACCTTAATTTTGAGGCCAGCCTGGGCTTCATGGTGAGTTCTAGGCGAATCTTGGCTACAGAGTGAGATCCTGTCTCAAAAACAACTTTAAAAAAAAAAAAAAAAG
>VZQC01005372.1:223578-331894 GCA_009823505.1 Rhizomys pruinosus
TCAGCATTCTTTTAATTGAGCATTTGTACAACTTATACAATGGTTTTCAATTAAACCCAGTCCCCCCATCCCACAATCCCCCATCAGAACTCATGCATTACAACATCTAAGCTAAGCCCTATCCAGTCAAGCTCCCAAACCCAGAAGTCCTTCTATGCAACTAGATCCGCTGGAGTCTAGTCATTAGCTTGTTTTAAATAGTTGAATTAAATTCTTGAATTTAATTGAAATAAAATTCTTGAATTAAAAAAAGTTTTTATTTTATGTGTAGGAATATTTTGCTTATGTAAATGTACCCATGTGTGCAATGCCCGTGGAGGCCAGAAGAGGGTATCATATCCCCAAGGACCAAAGTTTCAAATGGTTGTTAGCTACCATATGGCTACTGGAAACTGAACCTGGGTCCTCTGCAGGAGCAGCCAGTGCTTTAAAAAAATATGGAATGCTTCATGAATTTGCATGTCATTCTTGCACAGATACAGTCTCTGTGTCGTTTCAATTTTAGTATATGTGCTGCTGAGGCAAGCAGCAGCCAGCGCTCCTAGCTGCCCAGCCGTCTTCGTCTTTCCAGCTCTGCTTCTTGAACCTTGAATCTCTCTTTTCAATTATTGTAAGGCCTTACTCTCACTAAAGCCTGCTTTTATCTCTTCCATTCTCTCTGTTTCCACATATGAGCCACAGTTTGGGCTACCACTGCCATGTGTCTGTCTCTTCTCTTCCTTTAATCCAGTCTCCACAAAGCAGCCTGAATGATCTTTCTGAGACATAACTATGTCCACACTCTTTCGATATTGCACATCCACACAAATGCTTCTTTTTGTGTGCATGTGCAAGTACAAGTAGAAGTGCATGTGCAAGTGCAAGTAGAGGCCAATGGGTAGACTCAGGTAGGTGTCCCTCCAATTTTTTTGAGGTGTGCTTTCTAGGGTCCAAACTTAGTTCCTTTTACTTGCAAGGCAAGCACAGCACTTTACTGATTTCATCACCTCCTTAGCCCAGCACTAACATTTCTTCCTTTTTTTTTTTTTTTTTGAGAGGGGTTGTTCTTCTTTGTTTTGTTCTTTTTGTTTGTCCTTTTTGAGACAGGGTATCACCATAGCCCCAGCTAGTCTGGAACTTGCTATGTAGACCAGGCTGGCCTTGACCTCACAGAGATCCACCTGCCTCTGCCTCTCACCATCATGCCCAGCCACACTAATTAATGCAAATGCTATGATCTGAAAAAAATCCCTAAGGCGTGGCCCTTTCTTATCTTACCAGCCTGACTCAAGATGTCTGCCATTCTCTTCAGTGTCCTTGGCTTCTTCCTATTCCTGGACCACACCTACCTGCCTGGGGGTCTTCTCACATGCAGTAAGAACTTCTGGTTACAAAAATCTTTTTCTTTTAATGTATTTGGCATCAATAAGGCAGAAAAATTAGCAACTATCCTTCGGGTCCTTGGCAAGGACTGAAGATGTAAATGCAGCAAGCAAAGCCTGACAAGGCATGCTTGAGAAGTTGTGAAGGAGCTGAAGTGATGGCTCAGCAGTTAAGAACACTTGCTGCTCTCACAGAGGACCTGAGTTTGGTGCCCAACATGCTCATGGTGGCTCACAACTGACAGTAACTACAGTTCTAGGGGCTCCAAGTGCCCTTTTCTGGCCTACTCTGGCATGAGGCATGCACATACTGCACATACATACATGCAGGCAAAACATTCATACATGTAAACTAAAATAATGCTTAAAAAATGCATTCTTAAGTGCTCTAATGTTATCGCAGGAAGTATTTGTTGTTCCAGTGACAACAGCCATCTCAACCCCTCCTGCATGCTTTGGCCATATGATGCCTTGCACCATTGTTAGCATGTAATAAGAATCCCCTCCAACTTGGGCTTTCCAAGTTTCCTGCTTATAAACTACCCAGAGTGGGGTATTCTATTACAGTACCACGAGATGGACCTTTTAACTAAACTTAAGTAGTATGGTAAATGCTTCCCCACAGGTTATAGAAGATTTTTATGCTTTCCACATGGAAGAGTCCATGTGCAGAGACCAGTTACATCTGATCCTAACCTACGTGGTTAACATCCCTCAACTCGACTTTCTCAGCTAACAGAGCCTGGGAGGCTAATGAAGAGGAATGTGAGGTACGGGGCTTGGAACTGAGAGTGGGTTCCAATGCTAGCTCAGCTTTAATCAGATCTCTTACCCCGAGAGGCATGATGTCCCTAATTTTGATTAACTTCTATTTTTGTTGACTGCATTTGTAAAACAAAAGAGTTGATGGGTGGTTTAAACCAATGGTGGTGTAACTTTGCTCAGCTGCAGAGCTGAAACTTGGCTCTGCGTTGCTGCTACTCGGACCTGTACCGGGCAGTACAGAGATGCCCTTGGTCTACAGAGCTGGCCGTCTGGCCCTTCCTGGCTTCTCACCACTCCTGCACCTTCTGCATCAACTAAAAGAGGCTCCAGTGTTGAGGAGGGAAGGGGCTCCCCAAACCCTGCCTTTTCATCACAACCCAGTCAAGCAGTTCCTGCGATGAGATGACCCACTGTCTCTTCAGTGGATGGGATGCTCCAAACCACAAGTGCAACATTATCTCTTCAGGGAATGCAGAGCCACACCATGTCGCTGTTTCACTCACTCTTCCATCAGTGCTTGGATTCTTGCCCTGGTCTTCCACTAACAAGTAGGAGATTACCAAAGGATCTTCCAGATGTCGCTAGTACTCACATCAGGCCCCTCTAAACCACCTGTAACTCCAGCTCCAAGGGATCTTATATCATCATCTGGACCCTGCACACAGGTGCACATACGCATAAACAAACACAAATCTTAAATACAGACAGTTCCGTGTAATCATAAATTAATATCCCACTGAAACATGTTTGACAGAAAACAAGAATTGATCTGGAGGTTTTCCCAGAGTGGCCATGTATATTCTGAGTGGCTGCTTCCCCTGGGTCACACTCCAGCCATGCTCGTGAGCAGCAGAGGGTGGATATGTTTCCCCCGCTGGTTTGAGACAGGACCTCTGTCTGAAAATCATATCTGAGGGCTTGGAGCAGTCCCCAGTCTTCAGCCATAAACGTTTCTAGGCCTGAGAGAAATTGACAAACTGAGGCCAAGAGGCGTGAGTGAAATGTGGCCAGGCTGCCTGGGTTGAAGTACTGCATGCATGGTTTCTTATCTTTCAAAGGTAAGATGATCTGCTTGGTTATTTATAAATTTACTTCAGATTCTCACAGTAGGATAACTTTAAAAAATAAAAGTATAGCATAGAAAATCAAATTTAAGATTAGTAGTTAAGTCTATAGAATCCACAGAGTTTTGAAGGTTTTGTTATAAAAATTAACCCACCGTTGCAGGATATCTGCAAAAGGGAGAAGAAAAAAAATTCATAGACCCTCCATCTTTAAAATTCTGAAGTTTCAAGAAAATATATCTATGCATAGCAGTGAGGGAGAAATTGGTAGCAGAATATGTATTAGGCAGAAACCATTTTGTTTAGTAAAATACCTAGATTAGTTGGGGGCTCTCCAGAGAAACAGAGCCACATGTAGAGAGAGGGTAGAGGACATATGCTTAGAATACAGAACCGTATTTATCCTGGACCTCTTCTAAGCCCACTCTGCTCATATTTTACCTCGTTTAATCCCTATAACAATTCTTTGAGGTAGTTGGAACGCTATCATCATTTTAAAAAATAGAAGGGGGCTGGAAAGATGGCTCAGCGGTTAAGACCACTGGCTGCTCTTGCAGAGGACTAGAGTTCAGTTCCCAGCACCTACATGGCAGTCATCTGTAGCCTCAGTTCCAGGGGATCTGGGTATCTTCTGGCCTCCTTAGGCATTGCCTGCATGTGATACACTTACATACCTGCAGCCAAAACACTCATGCATGTGATGCACTTACATGCAGCCAAAACACTCATGCCTATGAAATTAAATATAAAGGATAAGTAACTTGTCTCATGTCAGACAGTGAACACTGAGCCAGGAAGGAAGAAACGGCTTGTAGGAGTCCCAAACCCTTTTCACAGTCCCAAAGCACATCCAAGCAAAACTTAGAGAAATAAGACCTTGGTGGAAAACAGCAGAGCTTTTTTCTTAAGTAATCAATGCTCATGGTGAGTGGGTGGGTCTAGGATTTGACAGAAGTTGGATGTCAGCTTTCCTTATAAAACTCATCTCCACTCCCAGGGGATCTTAACTCATTTTATTATAGTCATTGTTTTCAGAGTTTAGCTTTTGATAGACCCATTTCATCTTGTGACGCAGCTTCCTGAGGCACAGCTAAAACTGATCTATATTAGCTGGTTGCAAAATTATGTGGCTTTGCCCCCAAAGGAAGCTAGTGATGAAACTGGGCCAAGACAAGAGGCCATCTGGAAGGCCAGAAATGAGTGACCGCTGGAGTAAGCAAGTCTCTGTGGTGGCTGTGGAAACACCCAGGGGGACTGCTGCTGAGACCACTACTCACATCTTTGTCCTTTGGGTGATTCTCCAGTGCACATAACAAACTGCAGATGTGAACAGTCCTTATCAAATGCTCAGTAAACAGTTCCTCGTAGGAGAGTGTTTCTCTGTCCAGTGAATGTGACAAATGTTAGGGTTATTGTGAAAGGACAAGATAATCTAAATGCAGCTTCCTTTTTTTAAAATTTATTTTATTTTATTTATTTTTTGTATGTGTATGGATGTACTGTCTGCATGTAGATCTGTGCTCCCGTGTCGTGCAATGCCGCGGAGGTCAGAAGAGGGTCTTGGATTCCCCTGGAACTGGAGTTCTTCTGGAATTGGAGTTACAGATGGTTCTCAGCTGCCATTTGGGTGCTGGGGATCGAACCCGGGTCCTCTGCAAGAGCAGAGTGCTCTTAACTGCTAGGCTATCTCTTCAGCTCTGGCAGCTTCCTTTTTTTAAAAAAGTAGTGTCTCATGTAGCCCAGGCTGGCCTTGGACTTGCTGTACAGGAGATGACCATGTATTCCTGACCCTCCTGCCTCTCATCTCTCAAGTGTTGGGATTCCAGGCCTGAGCTATCACGCTTGGCTTAAACCTCAGCTTTTTTACTCTGTGGGTTATAGCCCCATTTGTGGTTGCATAACTGAAAAGGGGGGCATTAAAATATGGAAACCATAAAGATTTCTGAATATACAATGACCAATATTAATTCAAAATCAAAAAGGATGAATCCAAAGTGTTTCTGGGAGTGCTTACCTGCACTAACCACATGGCTTCCCTGAAGACGAGGTTCTGAACTGACTTGGGCCCATTGTTCCAGTGAGCAGTACCTGCGATAGCTTGGCTCACACTTGAGATGATCACATTATGAACTGCAGCATTTTTATACTGAACATGCAGAAGCTTCTGCTCTTACAGAAACATAATGGCTTCATTATGGAAAACAAAGACTTTTAATGTTTTCTGCCACCATTCCCCACTCTATGTATCAAATTAATCTGCCTTTGGAGTTTATTGCATTAGAACGTTTGATTTTAAACTTTGCTGTTTGAGTTGCTGACTTGAGTTTCATAAAAACATTAATTTTTCCTAAGAATTAGGACAGAATTTCCAACAATTTCTGAAATGGCTCTGAATATACTTTGCCATTTTGCCCTAAGTATTTATGCATAGTGGCATTCTCAGCATTGGTGACTACAAAGTCAAGATATCGATCAGCTCTGGAGAACACTGAAGATGCTGTAGCATCAAAGGTTCAGCCAAGATTTGATTCTTTATGTAAGAATAAATAAGCAGATCCATCTCAATATGCAAATTTGCTTTTGTCTTTAATAAATGCTAAGTTATATGTACACCAAAGTTTTTGTTGTTGTTTTGAAACAGGGTCTCCCAGCAGCTACAGCTAGCTTGGAGCTTGCTATGTAGACCAGGCTGCTAGCCTCAATCTCACAGAAATCTGCCTGCATCTGCCTTACAAATGTGGGATTAAAGGCATATACCACCACTCCTGGTCAAAGTTTTATTTTCAAATTGATTTCTTAGGCCACTGAGATGGCTCAGTGGGTAAAAATGCTTGCTGTGGAAGCCTGACCATTCACAGGTGACAACTGACTGCCAGGGGTTATTTGTTGACCTCCATACATGTCCCCTGCATTGTGCATGCCCATGCCCACAAACACACAGTAATAAATAAAAGTAGGTTAAAAGTAAAATAAATTCCTTTGTGATTTGTCAATAAATGCTTGATTTGTATGCCTAATTTTATTTATTCATGTACCTGGATTCATGTAAAAATTTCTCAGGCTAGATGGTTCAGTGGTTAAGGGCGCTGGTTGCTCTTGCAGAGGACCTGGGTTCAATTCTCAGCACCTACACAGTGGCTAACAATTGTCTGAAGCTCCAGTTCCAAAGGGTCCAATGCCCTCTTCTGATCTCCACAGGCATTACACAACATGAGTGCACTTACACACATGCAGCCAGTACACTCATACACATAAAATTAAAAAAAAAAAATTCTCAGGCAAAAAGGGGTCACAAGTGGAGAAAGTCTCAGAAGCCCTTTCCTGGGATGTGGCCCACTTGGTGCAGTGCCTACCTAACATGCACAGAGCTCTAGGTCTGATCCTAAGCATTGAATAAAACTGGTTATGGTGGCACATACTTGCAAGCCCAGCATTCAGGAGGAGGAGACAGGAGGACCACAAGTTCAAGATCATCCTTGGCTATCTACAAGATTGAGGCCAGCCTTGAGACCCTATGAAGAGAGAGAGAGAGAGAGAGAGAGAGAGAGAGAGAGAGAGAGAGAGAGAGACCCCACAATGACAAACAACTACAAGCAGATTCTGCCTCCATCCTCACTCTAACAGCAGGGGCAGATCTGTGGTCAAGAACACACAGCAGGTTCTAGTCTGTTGTCTTTATAATTATTTCATGAACTCCATTTGTTTTAAGAAAAAAATTCCAAGGCTAGAGAGGTGGCTCAGCAGTTAAGAGCACTGGTACTTTTCCAGAGGACCTGGGTTCAGTTCCCATCACCAATATGGCTGCTAGTAACTGTCCTTCACTGTAATTCCTCAGTTGGATGTCTTCTGGCCTCCTCAGCACTGCATGTACAGGTGCACTTATATGAGGCAAAACCCTCATACATGTAAAAAAAAAAAACTCAAGAACAAAATTCCCAAGTCTTAACATAATTTGTTTCTTAAGGAAATTAAAAATTGAATTTCATATTAATAAATGTGCACCTAAGTCCAAAATCAATCCTAATGAAAATTACATAATTAAAAAACCCCAAACTTGACTAATCAAAGAACCTTTCCAAATGCCTTTAATTCTAGCACTTGGGAGAGACAAGTGGATCTCCAAGAGTTGGAGGCTAGCCTGAGCTACATAGTCCCTGACTATTAATGAATGAATGAATGAATGAATCTTCAAGAGTTTGAGGCTAGCCTGGGCTACATAGACCCTAACTCTAAATGAATGAATGAATGGATAAATAAATAAATAAATAAGGGCTAGAGATATGGCTCAGCTGTTCAGAGCACTGACTGCTCTTGCAGAGGACTCAGGTTCGATTCTCAGTACCCACATAGCAGCTAACAACCATCCATAACTCTAGTTCTGGGGAATCTGTCATCTTCTGACTCTGCAGGCACTGCACAACATGGGTACACTTACATGCAGGCAGTACATTCATACACATAAAATAAAAAAATAAACTATTATAAATAATAAATCCATAGCAGTACCTGTTAGCATCCATTCAGCAATACTGGGCCCCTGCCTCTCACATGTCAGCTGAAACATGAGCAAAATGACCACTCCCAGATTTACAAGGAGAGAGAAGGCAAGGCTGTTAGCCTGGCTGGGAAAGACCTGAGGCTTCACTACCACTTAAGGCTGGCTCTGAAAGAAAGACAGGGTAGGGAAGCTCTATGGATGGGAAGCCTGGGACACCAGGGCCAGAGAGTAGAGTTCTGAACCTGTCTGGAGATGACCCAGTCCCGGTGCTTGTCTGTGGAGATGACAGTCATCGCAGTGTTGGGAGCAAGATGCTGTGAGCCTGGGGTACTAAATCTGTTCTCCAACAGATGCCCTGCAAGGATGAAGGCAAGGGCTAGTGTGCAGAAGGAAACAGGAAACTGAGAGCTAACCATTCAATGATACGGGAGGTTGCTAGGAAACCGTCGCTATGAACATAAGATTAGGCAGGTTATAGGAGCCTCAAAGGGGCTCACTGCAATAGCCTAAGAATGTTATAAGGTGTTTCAAAAACAAAAAGATTTCCTCAAATCTTGAAAAGTAAGTGATTAGCCCCTATGCATGGATACCTTCTAGGGATCAATGTTATAAAGGAAGGGAATCACACATAATAATTCCCCTCAACACAACTGCAACTGCAGATAGACACTGATGCCTACATCCATCTAAGACCATAGCCCTCCACACAGACTGCTAGAACCAAACGTCTCATTCAAGTGTTAGGAGGCAGGCAGGACGCCAAGATCTTAGGATCCTTTTGAGAATTATAACAAGAACAGAGTCCCCTGGCATCCCTGATACAGGTTCCAACATGAATTCACTTTGCTGCTTTTTCTCAAGGGCAAAAACATGGACCACTGGGTTTAACTCCTTTAAAGAAAGCCTTGCCTCTTGACATTCATTCCTGCATTTATAACACTCTGCAAACCTGAATGGGAAGCCTTTTCCTCTTCACTGTGACCTGAGTGCCATCAAAGAAGGTCAGGGTGGTAAGCACATGTGCAGGAGTTGCAGCGCAAAGATCCTGGAAGACCTGTCTCCATCAGAGGGTCGCGGGTCATGTGCTGTGTTCATCATGCTTCATTTAACACTTAGGCTTTTAGAGTATGGGCTAGATACAGTAGAAGGAAACTAGTGGGTGGGAAAAGTACAAAGGAGTAAATGAAAGAACAGAGAAGAGCTGAGTGCAATTCAGGTGCTTTGGTAGTTTTCCTGTGGGTGTGTGCACAGGCGTATGTGCATGCACAATCGTGTGTGCATGCATATGTGCAGAAGGCTCCCACAGTTTAAATTTCCAGCCAGGCAAGGTGGCTCAGGGGAGTTTGATGTAGGAGGATTGCTGAGTTTGATGCCAGCCTGGGGGACAGCTGAGATCCTATGTCAGTAAACAAAACAAAACAAATTTCCATGGGCTGCATTGTTTTTACTATATTTATTGACTACTTATGTTTAATGGAATGTAATTATATAATTTTAACGTCACGGCAATTCCACAAAATAGTTTGGTGGAAAAATCATTTAAATTGTTTTTTGCTTATTGTGTGTGTACACGTGTGTGTGTGTGTGTGTGTGTGTGAGTGAGTGAGAGAGAGAGGAGAGAGAGAGAAAGAGAGGGAGAATGTTTGCAAGTGTACGTGTGGCCTGGTATCCCCCATGCTTCCACACGAAGTCACAGTCAAGCAGGACCTTCTGACACATCCTCACATGGATAGAACTGGTAAACGGAAAGCCAAAGGGGCCAGGGGCTCGCAAGGCCCAACTGACCCCTAGGACCAGAGCCTCAACTGCTCTTCACAGTAAAATAAAATTCCAATAAATTTGGGCCAGCTGTATGGTCTTAAACACCCAAAAGGAGAGTATGAGCAAAAATTAAAATAATATGTTTCTTTTAAAGTCCAAAAATTATACTTATCAGACATTAGATACTATTTAAACAATTATTTCTCATTAATGATCTTGTTCTTAATAATAAAATACTGTTCAGGCAGGTGTAAGACTTCAAATCTTGACCTAGTTCAATACTTCAGTGCCTACCTATAGCCAAAAAGGAAAACACCACTATTGTTCTTATCTAAAAATTAAATGATGGCCAAAATTCTTCTCCCTATCTAGAAGCCATTTTCGAGGGAACTCACACTGTGATTCTAGCCACTCCAACAGCTATCAAAGTGCCTGAAAAACAGATCTTGAGTCCAGCCATGGCAGCCAAAGAAAAAGGAGGAGAGAGACATCTAATAATAGGTGGATGCACTTGGAAGCCTCATATAAAAAACCCTGGACTTTAATTTGGGTGTTTAAAGTTCACCCTGTTCTGACTTCTCCTGGGGCCCTGCCTAGAACTTGCACCTTTCTTCCTCTTTCTTCCCCTTCACATCTCCTCCAAGGCACTAGTCAAGGACTTTCTTTTCTCTCTATAGCTATACTTTGGGGGTCTCTGAGATAGGACACTGAAGGAGTACCCCAGTTGCCATATTCTGTACCTCTATTCAGGATGGAAGAAGCCAAGAATGACTGCTGTCCAAATTCCCTATTGAGTTACCCCTCAGAGGGGAAGTAATAAGAACAGGAGGTGGAAATGGGCTAGGATGCTTAGGATACAGACCCCAAAAGAAAAGTGGCCAGTTTCTTTCTGGCTGAGAGCTGGAAATTCCCTAGGATCTGGGAATAAGCTTGTTCCTACCTGAGGCTAGAGAAGTCAGAACTATCTAATCCAAAAATGTCTCTAGTTCTGCTATAGCTACAGGCTGGGGAGGCCAATAAAGGGTTCTGGTTTTCCCCCATACCTATCTCTTTTTCCTAAAGTAATATCCTACTATTCCTGGAAGACATGCTGATGACATGACAGAACCTCAATGGACCTGGACACCAGGAATGAGGACCAGACTGACCAGCTCATCTTCCTGCCCACTCCTTGTAGTGTGCTTAATTAACTGTTGTCTCCAAAGATCCTTACAGAATCTCCTGACTGAGCAACCTGCATGACTGCCCAAGCTGCTACCAGAGACCAAATTGAGGCTGTGTTCCCTCTCCATGCCACCTGAGGATGTCTTCCCAACTAAAAGAAAGACTATGGGGCTGGATGGTTAAGATGGCTCCGTGATTAAGAGGGCTAACTGCTCTTGAGGACCCAAGTTCCATTCCCAGCACCCACCTGGCGGCTACGAACAGTCTTTAAGTTGGGCATGGTGGTCCACCCCTTTAATCCTAGCACTCAGGAGGCAGAAGTAGGCAGATATCTGTGAGTTCAAGGCCAGTCTGGTCTACAGAGTGAGTTCCAGGCCAGCTGGGGCTATAGGGACACCCTCTGTCTAAAAAAAGAAAAAAAAAAGAAAAGAGAGAGAGAAAGAGAGAGAGAGAGAAAGAAAGAAAGAAAGAAAGAAAGAAAGAAAGAAAGAAAGAGAAAGAAAGAAAGAAAGAAAGAAAGAAAGAAAAGAAAGAAAAGAAAGACCACCCCATTCCTTTTTTAGATCTTCAGGGTCTGAAATGATAGAATGACCCAGCTGCAGAAAACTAGAAACTGCCACTAATCTTTTCTAGCTCTGAAACTGCTGCTGACCCGTATCTACCTCTGGGACTGTTGGAGACTGGCTGTTGCTCAAGATAGCCTGTCCTGCTTGAGCAAGGGCCTCCAGAGCATGAGACACATAGACCTCCCGCAGATGCATGTGCTGCATGCTCAAGTCTCTATATGATCACGACCTCTCCCCATATCAGGGCACATCTCCAGCATGTGGGTGGGAAGGCGGCTGTCACCCTATGCCTAGAATAAAATGCAGTTCTGTCTGAGGTCTGGTATGACTTCTCTCTCTTATTATTCCTGTATTCTATGCCCCCAAACCTAACACTCTTGAGGTGCTCTTAACTGCTGAGCCATCTATTCAGTGAATATTTTTAAGTCTAGGAAAATTTATTTCAGTAGGTAAGTAGGCCTTATCCCCTGTTATAGTCTTTAACTGCTAAGTTCACTTGTCAAAAGAGAGCCAAAATAGATTCTCATGGAAACAAGTTTAAACTTGGTCAGCCATTATGTTTTCTTTCTTTGGGTTTTTGTTTTGTTTTGGTTTTTTTTTGGGGGGGGGTCTTTTTGACACAGGGTCTCCTTTTAGTCCCAAGGGAGCTTGGCCTGGTGCTCCCTATGTAGACCAGGTTGGCCTTGAACTCACAGAGATCTGCTTGCCTCTGTCTCCTAGGTGCTAGGTCAGCCATTATGAAATGTGAGATATGTGAAATAAAATAAATGACTAAGACTCAGGTCAGTGAGACTCAGGTCAGTGTTCAAAGGCACTGAAATAATCTCCTCAGGATTTATAGACTGGCAAACTGCTGCCTTAGGCTCAAGCTCTTCATCCTGTGTGGCAGGACTTCAGTGGCTGGGATAATAGTTACAAGAGCCAAAGGCCAAGCATCACCCGCAACCCCATCTTTCGGGCCAGAGTTACCCCAGTCAATAGCTACATACCATGTGCTATGGTACCTAAATGATTCCACAGATATAAAGGCAAGTCAAGGCAGCAGAGACAGTTTCAGCATCTGAGCAGAGAGGTGATGCTCCTTGAATTGTTCATGCCCTATTCTGGTCATACCCACCAGAACTGCATAGCGAGACTTGTAGAAATGACCTTTCTAATATGGACATTATCTGTACTAAAGATGTTTGTCTGATCTTGCAACAAAAACTTTACTGTTAATAATGTAAACAAAACTCACTGGTCTGGGCATAGGATACTCGAATTCCCTTCCATCATTATCTCATTTCTTTGTGTGTGTGTGTGTGTGTGTGTGTGTGTGTGTGTGTGTGCGCAGTTTTTTGGGTTNTTTTCTGTTGGTATGAATGGTGATATGCACATCGCAGTGGGATCCAAGCAGCTGAGGATTTTTACTCTTAGTCTTTTTTTGTTTGTTTGTTTTTATTAATTTTATTTATTTCTGTATGTGTATGAATGTACTATCTGCATGCAAGTTTGTGCACCCGTGTCGTGCAATGCTGTGGAGGTCAGAAGAGGGTGTCAGATTCCCCTGGAACTGGAGTTCTCCTGGAATTGGAGTTTCGGACAGTTCTCGGCCGCCATGTGGGTGCTGGGGATCGAACCCGGGTCCTCTGCAAGAGCAGTCAGCGCTCTTAACCGCTAGGCCATCTCTCCAGCCCATACTCTTAGTCTTAAGAACGATGAGGGGTTCCTTACAAAATGATTTTTTTTGGTCTTTTTGAGACAGGGTCTTCCTGTAGCCCCAGTTGTCCTGGAACTCTCTATGTAGACCAGGCTGGCCTTGAACTCACAGAGATCCACTTGCCTCTGCCTCCCAAGTGCTGGGCTTAAAGGCATGCACCACCATGCCTGGCCATTATTTCATTTTTTTATTGATAGCCTTTATGTGTCTGGGGTTACTTGTGCCATTTTATATACATCTTTTTCCATGAAACAGTATTAATTATGATGAGCAATATAAATGCTTTATCTGTCTGATCTACTATTGATGACCCCCAAAATTGATTTTGCAATCACTAGTGGGTAGAATTATTCTGTAATTCTTTAACTGGTGTCTATCAAGAGATAAAATACTCTGCAGTGGTTGAACTAGCAACATTAAAAGACATTATTTTCTTCAGTGAAGGCCAGCCCTGCTTGGTCAGCTCCAGCTCTGAGGGGCATATTTTGACTGGTAAGCAGCCTCAAGTACCCTGCATAGCAGAATGTAGCTATACACAGTGGACGAAGCCGTCTCACACACCACCTCACATAACTTGGACAATGCTGTACTTTGAATGGTAGACATGTCACTAGGAAGCCACTTGAACAGGTCCAGAGCAGGTTCAAGGTCATTCAAGTTAATTAGGAATGAGGACTTTAGAACCAATATTTCCTTTCTTTACATTCTTGTATTTGTTCTGAGAACAAAAAAGTTCCCAGAAAATCCTGCATCTTGGACTGAACTTCCTGCAAGGCTGACCAACTGATTAACACTTCAATGACTGTGGAGAGTTTAGAACGTTGCAAATCCAGAGCCCATGTACATTTTATCCAAGGCTCTGGTTAGCCATAAACAGCCACCCCTGCCTACCTCTGTTTCTGTCTTAACATTCTTGTGACTGACAAAATGTATTAACAAAAGCAACAGTTTCCCACCAAACAAAAAGGTAAGAATGTCACGGATAGCATCTGAGACCTATAGTAGAGACCACACTCCATTGAATGTATCCAACAATGTATTTGAAAAGTGTCTTGACTTACAACTTTTCTTTGTTCTGTTACTATGAAACCATAATGCAGCCATTTACCACTGTTACCATACTAGGACATGGAACTAGGGGTAACCTGAATCTGAGTTCCCAGGCCATGATCACTCATATTTGGCTCCAGAAAAAATTATGTCTTATCTCCTTTGAGGTGAGAGTTATGCTTTTGCATTGACAATACCATTATTTCATTTTCTGATCCCAAATATAATATGTACCCAATATTTTAAACTATTCAGAAGTCCTATGAAGAAAATAAGTCTACTGGGCCTGGTGGTATATTCCAGCCTGGTCTATAGTACAAGTTCCAGGCCAGCTGAGGCTACAGGGAGACCCTGTTTCTAAAAAGATTAAAAAAAGAAAAAGAAAAAAAGAAAAATTATGTCCCAGTGAGATGGCTCAGCAGGTAACTGGGCTGCCCACAAAAGCTGGGTGACTTGAGTTCAATCCCCAGAACCCAGGTAAAGGTGGAAGGAGGGAAACAACTCCCCAGAATTGTCCTCTGCTTTACATACACATGATACGGCACATACAACCCCTAGTAATAACAAGAGTGGTAACAGCAGCATGAGCACTTTCTTGGTGATAATTGTATTTATTTATTTATTTATTTATTTATTTATTTATTTATTTATTTATTTATTTATTTTTGTCTTTTTGAGACAGGGTCTCCCTGTAGCTCTGGCTGTCCTGGAACTCACTTTGTAGACCAGACTGGCCTTGAACTCACGGAGATCAGCCTGTCTCTGCCTCCTAAGTGCTAGGATTAAAGGCGTGTACCACCACACCTGGCGGTGATAATTGTTTTAATACTTCAGGGCATCTGCACTACTCCAGGGTGTTTTTTAGTTTTGTTTTATAAAAACAGGATGGCCGGTGGGCGGGAACCGGGGTCGCAGGGGAGACGCCATAACGCGCCAGGCCAGGATCGAAAGGTTATTCCTGGACAAACTGTCAGCTCATGAAATGAAACAGCCAGAATTGACCAGAGTCCAAGTTAACAGCTCCAGAGAGAGTGGACTGTTTTACCTCTCATCCACCTGTGCCCCTTTTCTAAGCCTAGGGAACAACCTGCGGAAGAGGGGGCGTGGTAGAATGTAAGGGCTGCGATTGGGGTGAATGGTGAAACTACAGCAATGTAGTCTGGACACTCATTTGATCAACTTGATTGAACAAACAACCTGTCACCCCACCACTGGATGGTGGGGGCTGTAGGGTTGGGGGACAACACAACGCAGATAGGTTTGCTGATACAGGATGCTTGTCTCATGATTATCACTTATAGCTAAAAATGAAAAAAACAAAAAAAGCGAGAAAGATGGCAGGGACAGTGTATGCAGAATGCATGATCTGATGGGGTGGGGGTGGGGGGGAGGCGAAAGGGAAATAAGCTGAACATGAATTGGAAAAAAATTATGAAATGCACAAAGCATCAATAAAAAACTAATTTAAAAAAAAAAAAAAACAGGATGGCCTTACATAGCTCACATAAAGAAAAGGGCTGTTTCTAGGGCTGGAGAGATGGCTTGGCAGTTAAGAGCACTGGGTAGTCTTGCAGAAGACCCAATTTCGATTCCTAGCACCCACATGGTGGCTAACAACCCTCCATAGCTCCAGTTCCAGGGGATCTGATGCCCTCTTCTGACCTCTGAGGGTCCACTTACATACATGGGTGCAATGACATATATGGGTGTACTTACATCCATGCAAGCAATACACTCATATACATAAAATTTTTTTTTTATTAAAAAAGCATTTTTCTGGGGCTGGAGAGATGGCTCAGCAGTTAAGGTGCTGACTGATCTTGCAGAGGACCCTGGTTCAATTCCCAGCACCCACATGGCGGCTAAGAACAGTCTTTAAGCTGGATGTGGTGGCACATGCCTTTGATCCTAGCACTTGGGAGGCAGAGGCAGGCGGATCTTTGTGAGTTCAAGGCCAGCCTGGTCTACCGAGTGAGTTCCAGGCCAGCTGGGGCTATAGGGAGACCCTGTCTCAAAAATAACCCCCCCAAAAAATAAAAAATAAAGGCCTTTTTCTATACTGAAGCTGTCCTTCCCATGGCTGAAAGACATGTGTTCACCAGCCAGACCTCTGCCTCATTCTTCTCTTGAGCACTGGTCAAAGATCTATGCAAATGGAGATGGTGGGAAAAATGGAACCAGTCTGAACCTATACTTCGGAGCAGTATAGGATCCAAACTGTAAAAAAAAAAAAAGTTTTTCTAACTAAACTAGAACATGGAATTGGGGTAACCTGAATCTGAGTTCCCAGGCCATGATCACTCATATTTGGCTCTCACAGGCTGGAGGTGGGGCATACATTGGGGTGAGAATGCTTTTTCTCACTCTTGTGAGAATCTGGGCCATGTGGCTTTATTCTCCTATCTGCTGAAGAGCTAAACTCAATGGACAGCCCCAGGTCCTGTTGGCTCTATAACCTAAAAATGGAATCCTAGTGCTTAAGCTGTAAAGGACTTGTTTACTTCATTATTCTGTAATTATTCTTATGTATAATTATGCTTAAAGGTTTTTTATATGACATGTATATTTTTTTTCTTTTTTTTTGGTGTATTTTTTTTTAACTAGTTTGCCCTTTTCAGGTTTGTTTTTTGAAATAAGGTCTTGCCGGGCGTGGTGGGGCACACCTTTAATCCTAGCACTTGGGTGGCAGAGGCAAGCAGATCTTTGTGAGTTCAAGGCCAGCTTGGTCTACAGAGCAAATTCCAGGATAGCTGGGGCTACAGGGAGACCCTGTCTCAAAAAGACCAAACAAAAAAAAAAAAAAAAAGAAAGAAAAAAGAAAGAAGGTCTTAGTAGCTCAAGCCGGCCCCCCCAACTCGAGATTCTCCTGTCTCAGTCTCCTGAGTTGAATGCTAGAATTACAGGTGTTAAGTCGAAATGTTTGGCTGGACATTGTTTTTTGACATAGTATCATAGACTGGTTTGGGGTTAGGGCACAGTAATGTTTTCATTTTCCACATGTATAGAAATGACTTATCATTATGAAATGATAAATTGTTAGTAATGTCTCCCAGTAAGATTATATGTCTTCATTCAATGTGAATTATATATTGACGGTATATGTTGTATATCATATATTAAATAGTTACAAAAGTAAAAAAGGAGAAAACAACACCTGTGGTTATCCTGGCCCATCCTGTAGAATTCATCTGCGATCATTACCTGTGTACAGAAAGGTGTTGGTGTGTCCTCCTACCACAACATCTACACCCTTCACTTTCTGAGCGATGAGTTTATCCATTTCAAAACCAGAGTGTCCCAGGGCAATGATTTTGCTCACATTGAGAGTTTTTAGCTTATCTACTTCAGGTTGCAATGCAGTGATTTCATCTTCAAACTCTAAATTTGTTCCTAAGGAACACAATAAATAAAATGATTATTAATGATCAATTTACATTACTCCATATCACATAAACTAACATGCAAGTATAATGAACAATTAAAAGCTCTTCAATGACTAAGACCAAAATGTATTTATACATCAAATACAAAATCCCTAGAAAGCCGAGAGAAATTAAAATCAATATTCTAGGATGCATTCACTTAAGGTTGCATTGGGTTAAGGTCATAGATGATATTTTGCTTAAATCCAATCTCATATACCAAGGAGACTTCAGTATAGTTTGTCTCTGTCTCCTTTTGCATTTATACTTTCACAGTACCCATGAAGAGACTGAGCAGAAGGATCACATACCCAACTGCTTCTAAGTCCACTGCTTTGTTCAGAACCTTGGGATAGTCTTCCAATCTAAAACTGTCAACAAATAACCTTCAGGTGCCAATTAAAATTTTTTTTACATTGATTGATTATGCACAGGGTGGGGCATGGTATGTATGTAGAAGGCAGAGTACAGTTTGAGGGGGTTTGTTTTCTTCCTCTGCCATAGGGTCTCAGGGATCAGTCTCAGGTCATCAGCTGTGATGGCCAGGACCTTTACCTGCTGAGATACTCTGTCAGGCCTTGAATGGCAGGTTATTATTATTATTATTATTATTATTATTATTATTATTAATGTGTATGAGTGTACTGTCTGCATGCAGGTTGGTGCACCTGTGTTGTGCAATGCTGCGGAGGTCAGAAGAGGGAGTTGGGTTCTCCTGGAACTGGAGATAAAGACGATTCTTAGCTTCCATAAGGGTGCTGGGGATCAAACCTGGGTCCTCTGCAAGAGCAGTCGGTGCTCTTAACTGCTGAGCCATCTCTCCAGCCCTGAATGCCAGTTTTAACATGGCAGGTGATAACTGTTCACTTTTGCAGACAGTGTCAGCATTAGAGCATTATTGAACACTGCATTAAATAGTGGCTTCATCTAAACATGGCTGGTGCTGGGAGGGTGTACATGCCTCAGTGGTGCTTACTCCACTACTCTGTACTAATAACAGCTAGCAAGCTTGGGTTTAACTATAGCAGCCTGCATACTCCTATGCTAAGACCTGGACCCCCTCCCCCTCAGTCTCTGCAGGCAGAACTCTGCAAGTCCTTAGGTTTTACAGCTTCAGTGGTTATGAAGGGATGGCAAATACAGACTGATATGCAGCCCTAAAAGAGTGAATACACTCTTCTCCAGTGTATCCACACACCCTTATGCTAATTCCTAAAATTCAGCACACAAAACACCTCCAAAATACAAAAATCTCATAAAGAACTTTCAAAATGTAAGAGGCTGTAAACTGTAGTTTAAAAAGCAAGACTCTCTGCAAATCTCAACAGGTGCTAAAGAGGCCGCCCATTGCCACTTTCAGGGCTCTGTGCTTCACTGGCAAGCTTGTGAGGCCTGACCATGTATCAATCTTACATGTGCAAAGTATCATGGAAGAGAAATAGCATGACAGGCACCATGCCAGGAAGGCTCCAGCAAGACCGCTGGGAAGTTAGAGGCCTCCAGACAGTGTTATCAGGAGCCCAAGGCAACACTGGAAAAACCAAGAGTTGCAACAGCATTGTCACTGTAGTCAACTCTAAGAACGTCAAAGATAATTTGCTTCTCAGGGCTCCCCAGAGAGCCCTCAGTGCTGAGTCCAGCTTAGTTACTTTTCTGTTGCTGTGATAAAAATACCTTGACATAATCAACCTTCAGGAACAAAGGGCTGATTGTAGCCCACAGTTTGAGGGCACAGTCCATTATGAGGGCGTACCCTGGAGTCCAGAGCTGGAGGTAGCCTCACTGCTCCCAGTGATCAATGCCCCCTGCTCAGCTAGCTTCCTCCTTTGAATGCAGAGCAGGACTGGATCCTAGGGAATAGTGCCATCCTCCTTTCGAGTGGATCTTCCCAGCACTGTTCTAATCAGAACAACCCCTCATAAGTATGCCCAGGGACTAACCTAATCAAATAATCCCTCACCGGTGTAGCTGGAGGCTTGTTTCCTAGGTGACTGCAGATCCCGTTAATTTGGCCATCACCACTTACTAACCATCACAGCCCGCTCTGTGCAAGCCTTCCCTGAGCATCCTATTGAAGTGATGTGGGGCAATCCTGCCACACAGGGCCTTCGCCTCCTGCCTTGTTCTCCCATTTTACTAGTGTACTTATTCTCCTATTGAATAAGTGAGCCAGAGGACAAGGACACAGGTCCCTGGGGGAAAGAATGAGGTGGCCATCTACTCTGGGTTGGCAACAGAATAGTTCTGAGAAATGCTTTGGGATAAGGGACTGTGTTCACCTCATGCACCTTACAGGGATGGGCTCCATAAGCACTGAATGCATGTGATATGTCTCGGAATGCTAGGTGGAATCTCTCACCCTCTCCCTTTCACAAACACACACACACACACACACACACAGAGAGATAGAGAGAGAGAGAGAGAGAGAGAGAGAGAGAGAGAGAGATAAGAATTTCATTGCCCAGCTTAACTAAGTTATATTCTAGAAATAGACGTAATGTGTGTTCAGGTGCTCAGGTCACTAGAACTGGAAAAACTGGGTTGTTTTAGGGGACAAAGATCTATAAGAGCAGCCTGTGCCAGGTTTCACTTACAATTTCGAACACACTGAATTAAGCAGATACCGGTTATGTCAACAAAGAAGTTCACTGAGCAGAAGCAGTGAAGAAGTGACTCAGAACAACATGGAATTCACCAGCTTGACATCGATCGTCATAGTCCAATATTTGCCCAGTTGTTTCTTCTATTTACAGTTTATGAAAATAGTGCCAAGCTCTAGCTTTCTACATCTATTTTCAAGGTATGAGTGCTGGAAAAGCAAAAAATACCTGGATTTGAGAGAAAGGGGGTTTCTTTCGAAGTATATCCAACAATTCCCACACGCTCACCACCAACAGAAATAATTTTATATGGTAAGTAAAGTCCGGCTATCTGAGGTGCCAGTGATCCCTTTGCCTTAATGTTTGCACTCAGAATTGGAAATTTGGCATTTCTGAGGAGTGGATCAATCAGTCCTTCTACACCATTATCAAATTCATGGTTTCCCAGTGCCTAGATAAAAGGGAAAGAAAAGAATTAAGTACCCTGGAATTTCCAACAGAAACAAATTTAAAAAATTATTACATTAGTGCAGAGGCTCCTGAAGATGGCTAGGATCCATGAGGCAGACCCCACCCCATGAGGTGACTTCCTCACCTCCAGAGATGTAATTCAGGACACCTGGGGGTGGGCCCAGGGACACTCAGATCACAGGTGGGTCCAGCATAGCTCTCTTGGGTCTTCCTCATCCTGCAAAGCTGCAGTGAATGCATACACCTGTTTCTGCTAGCTGGGAACCCCCCCATCCACCATCCTGGCAGCCATGGAGGCCCCCTTGGCTAGGGCCTGCCCAGGCCTTTTCCACCATCCACCATCCCGGCTGCCATGGAGGCCACCTTGGCTAGGGCCTGCCCAGGCCTTTTCCACCATCTACCATCCTGGCTGCCATGGAGGCCACCTTGGCTAGGGCCTGCCCAGGCCTTTTCCACCATCCACCATCCTGGAGGCCATGGAGGCCACCTTGGCTAGGGCCTGCCCAGGCCTTTTCCTGCTGTTTTCCTGAGTTAGCCCCCACACTTCAGACCTAGTCATTCAAACCAGCCACCATTTGGCGGAATGCTGACATCCCCAGACCTCCTTCTTCCCAGCTTCTTTTGGGTCATCCCATGATTGCTCTTCCTGAGGACCCCTCTAATTCTGGGGAAATTGGGACTGGCAACAGGAGCCTGTGTTTCCATGTTTTAAGGTGGCTGCTGACTTCCTGCTCTAGTCAGCTTCGTGCTACCCTGTGCCCTGAGCAGGAGAAGAGGATTAGGAAAACTATGGAGCTATGGAAAGAGAAAGGAGCCCTCCCTGTGGAGTCTGGTTGAAACCTCTCTCCAGCTGAGAAGCAAGAATTTCTGCACAATTAACACTGTGAAGGTCACTGGCACAGGGACAATGTTCCTTTTATTATAGTTTGTTTTTTCAAATAAGAATGTTAAAACAGGGCTGGAGAGCTGGCTCAGTGGTTAAAAGCACCTAAGAGCTCTGTTCTTGCAGAGGACCCGGTTGGATTCCCAGCACCCACACGGCAGCTAAGATCCGTCTTTAAGCTGGGCAGAGCGAGCTCCAGGACAGCTGGGGCTACAGGGAGACCCTGTCTCAAAATAAATAAATAAATAAATAAATAAATAAATAAATATTTATTTATTTATTTATTTATAAACAGCCCATCTAATTAAAATGAACACTCTCAGTCTCTGTATGACCTTCAAGTATGGCCTTACCTTTTCACAGGTATTTTTTCAGAATCTCACAAATAAAGACTAAACTTTTGTTTACAGTAAAAACAGCTTAACTTTGCCTGTTAGCACTTTTATTTCTCAGCTGTAATAGCCAGCACATAGAAGAACCACCCTGTGGTCCCATTTACTAAGAAAGAAAAGGTTCCTTAGCAGCTCTTTGAGGTATAACTTCAGAAGCCACCCAAAGCAGTATGTATGGCTCTTGTAAAGATAATCACATCTCTCTCCCTTGGGAAGCCCACAGCCACACTCAGGTACATAGCCTCCTTTCCTGAACCGTCATGCTTAAAACTATATTATACTTTCTTCCCAATAAACTCCAGCTCTACTTCATACTGGTTCATCCTGAAATTCTTTTCTGTGGCAAAGCCGGGAGTCTCCTCTTCGAGTAGAGGCCTCTGAAAAGAACCACTCAGCAGAGTGATGCTGTCTCAGGCTTGCACCCCACTGACACTGAAAGCCTCATTCCCAGCAGTGTATGTTGAGGGAGAGCTTCTTGGTGAAGGTTCGGGATCCACTCTGCATGCAGCACTTTGGGTGGAGTAAGGATGGTCCCAAGCATCGTCAATATGATACCCCCTCCAACGGTCATACGTATCAAACATGGTCCCGCCACTTTCCCCAGAAAGCTGTCTATGCCTTCCTCATTGGCCTCCAGGACAAACTCAGCTCCTCTGGGCACTCATCCACCTGTTCTGGCTGCCAAAGCCATTTTACTAACTCACTTTTTACACCACTGATGAACCACTTCATATTTGAGGTCATCCAGCAACATCCCTAGTAATCCCTGAAGCTAATAAAGGCCATAGTACAATTCTCTTCAGCTTCACCCCTGTCTCCCAGTAAGGCGGCCAAGCATAGTGAATAGTTTCATAACCTGGGATGCTACTTGGTTTGGGCTGTGCACATACCCTTCTTCTAATAAGGCACTGGGAAACCTAGAACCCTCACCTTTACATACTATGTGCCCACATTCCTTTCCAAACAATGTACCTGGATGTGCTAGCAACTTAGTAACCCTACCTGTATTGAGCTGCACACATTTGCCTCTCAAATGGGATTGCTTTCCTCTCCTTAACAACCAGCAAAATTAGTTTCTACTCAGCTTGCAAGGCTTCTTTCTATGGGGAGTGAACTAGCCTGAACTACTTTTGAATACATGCAAGATAAGGCAATCTGTGTTCTCTAAGTGAACTTTTAGGGTGTGTCTTCTATTTATCATCTCATGNCAATGCTTAATGAACAAAGTTCAGGAGGACACGATCTGGAGATCCTGGCTGCACAGTCAAATCAACTGCTTCTGTAGCACAGTCTGGTTTCCTTGGTGTCAAGGAGTTTTTTGGCTTTCCATACAACCATAGGGACCAGAGTTTGAGCCCCAGAACCCACATCAAAAAAGCTGAGCATCACGGTAGTGCTTATCATCCAAGAGCTGGAGAGGAACAGACAGGAGGGCTTGGGGGTTCGCTGACTAACCTAGTCCACAAGTTCCAAGCCAGAAAGAGACTCTACCCCAAACATGGTACATAGTACTCGATGACCAACAGCCAAGGTGGTCCTCCACCCTCTTCATGTATGCACACACACTTAAAAAAGATCAAATTCGCAGTGCAAGGCCAGCCTGGTCTACATAGTGAGTTCCAGACCAGCTGGGGCTACAGGGAGACCCTATCTCAAAAAGACCCCCAAAAAAAAATTCCAAAGAGGATAACCAGCTTAGTTACTTTTCTGTTGCTGTTATAAAAACAAACAAACAAAACCCAAACAAAACAGTGCCAAAAGTAACTTAAGGAGGAAGGGTTTATTTTAGCTTATGGTTCTGGGGGTGTCAGAGCCGATCTTGATGGGGAAGGGATGGCAAAAAGCAAGGAGGCAGAACAGGAACTGAATGTTCACATTTCATCCACACACAGGAGCCAGAGGGAGAACAGGAAGTGGGGTAAGGCTATGAACCCTAAAAGCCAGCTCCCAGTGACTTACTTCTTCAGCAAGGCTGCAGTCCTACAGATCCCATTACCTCCCCAAAGAGGGCCACCAATTGGGGACCAAGCATCCACATGCACGACCCTATGGGGAGCACTTTTCATTCAAACTGCCACATTGGGCATTCTCACTGTCTGTGAGGACAACGTTGCCCCCACCCCAAGTAGATTTCCACTCTCAGTTTGCCTGCTTTCTTTTTTCAAAAGTATTTTATTTATTATTTTAATTTATGTGTATGAGTATATTGCCTGATTGTATGTAAGTGCACTTATGTAATCCAATGCCCATGGAGGTCAGAAGAGGGCATCAGATTCCCCTGGATTGTTGTTAGCCACCATGTGGGTTCTCTGTAAGAGAAGCCAGTTGCTTTGCGTGTGATGTCAGAAAGACAGCAGGCAAACAGACACATAGAACAGGACCTTGCTGCTTGCCTTGCACCTTTACCACCTCATTCGACTAATGCCTTTATCTCCTAAAGTCTGATGATCTTTCCACGAGAGATGCCCAGGAATCCTCACTGGTCCCTGTGCCTGTCTGAGGGAGAGGGTACTTTCTATGAACCACAGCAGATGTCTCCCCTGCCAGCTGGTCTGCATCCCCTTGGCTGCCCAGCAGTGCTTGGATCACAGCAAGGCGGACTGCTGAAGGGAATGGAACACTCACTCACAAGTACCTTTCTTTCTCTTACACACTATTACCTTTCCCTACAAATATTAATGCAGAAAATTTCCTTTGAAAATACTTATTTTCTGTGGACTCATGTACTTCCATTTCTCCACCTAGTCTTCCTCTGACCACCTTTCTTTTGCACTTGTGAGGACTTAATGATTCATCCGTTCTTCAGAGGTATGGAGCCTCTCATCAATTGCTGGCTTGCAGTAGGCATTGAAAAGTGTAAACGGGTGGATCTTCTTTATTCATCGTATCATTTTATTAACAACATGTAAATATATCATTAGGAAAAAAGTTGTAGAAGAGAAGACTGTAGCAATATTTGAGATCTGCTACTGGTAGAATCCAGGAATTTGGAACCTGCAGATAGAAAAGGCTAGCCTGTGCTCTTCTTTCATCTTTTTGGTCTGACAGTTCTCATCTGTAAACTGAAGCTTTCTGGAGGGCCAGTGGACTATCTGACCCTGGCTAGCTAGAACACTGTGGTTGTAGGGAGATGGAACATTGTGGGTCGAGGGGCAAGGTCCTCTTGGGTAATCTTTAGTCTCAACCGCCATTTCCTATCAACCTCTGCATCTGACCTCGCATCCTCTTGACTACTAGACAAAACTCCTGTAATTTATTACATCACTAAGTTTGACAACTCTAATCCCAATAATATGGTAACTTTTTATTTTTTATTTTTATTTTTTGGTCTTTTTCTAGACAGGGTCTCCCTGTAGCCCCAGCTGTCCTGGCACTCACTCTGTAGACCAGGCTGGCCTTGAATTCATAAAGATCTGCCTGCCTCTGCCTCCCAAGTGCTAGGACTAAAGGCGTGCACCACCGCACCTGAAAACTTTTTATTTTTTGAGATAGGGTCTTAAGTATCCCAGGCTGGCCTGAAACTCCCTGTGTAGCCAAGGATGGCCTTGAACTTCTGCCTCCTGCCCCATCTCCTGGCTGTGTACCATCATGCCTGGTTTATATGGTGCTGGGAAGGGAACCCAGAACTTCATGCATGTTGGGCAAATACACTACAGACTGAGCTCCAACTCTAGCCTCAACGTAACTTATTTTTTGATCTGTTTGAATGTACTGTCTGCATGTAGGTTTGTGCACCCATGTCATGCAATGCCTCAGAGGTCAGAAGAAGGTGTCAGATTCCCCTGGAACTGGAGTTAAAGATGGTTCTCAGCCGCCATGTGGGTTCTGGGAGTCAAATCTGGGTCCTCTGCAAGAGCAGTCGGTGCTCTTAACCATTAGGCCATCTCTCCAGCCCCAACATAACGTCTTTGTTTTTAATATGATTTTATCTTTTCTTTTTAAAAATTTTTTATACTTATTTCCATATGTGTATGAATGTACTGTCTGCATGTAGGTTTGTGCACCTGTGTCATGCAATGCTGCAGAGGTCAGAAGAGGGCATTGGACTCCCCAGAAACTGGAGTTAAAGACGGTTTTCAGCCGCCACATGGGTGCTGGGAATCTAACCTGGGTTTGGTGCTCTTAACTGCTAGGCCATCTCTCCAGCCCCAACATAACTTCTTAATCCAGTAGAAGAGATTTCCTACTCTGCAATAGTCACCTACCTGAGGACCCCCATCCACGTACTTTATAAACACACTAATTTATGACTTTAATTTGTTCCATGACTATAAAAAGCCATGCAACCTCTTCCACGGTGAAACATGTCATTCAGGGTAAATTGAATCTATGTTCCCCTGCCTTGTTCTCTCCTATTTGGCTCAGAATAAACTATTTTCTTATTTACTTTAAAGCATAGTTGGATATAACTAAACTGTTACTTGTCACTTACTGTTTAGCCATTATCTTGGGTAAGGAATTGCCACAATTTTAAATTGCATTCTCTTTCTCATCTTTTGCTTTGCAAACTGGGCTCATTCATTCATTCTCTTCATTCATTAATACCAGCCCTATGGCAATCTTGTATGTTTTCACTATGGTACTAAATTTCCTAAATGCACTTTTCTGTAATTTAAGAGATATGGGCTTAGCAAAATAACCTTCAGCATCTCCAACATCAAAATCATGGGGTTATAATATCAGTAACTGGTCTAGTTCCCCCTTTTCATGCTTGCTGTTCCCCAGCTTTCTTTTTCAGAAAAAGCCTCAAAACAAACAAAACAAAACAATAACTCTATCCCCCGTAAGCTTACCTTCTCCATCTAGTCCAGAATATTTGTCGGCTTCACACCTGAAATACTGCCTGTCATTTAAAGTCACTAACAAATGAAAATGTTAGGGATGAAGGACCTAGTTCCTCTGTGACTCAGAATCCTACAGTTGTTAAATAGACTCTGAGGAATGCAGATATGTTTCTCACTCGTGAAGGTATTTAATATTTACACTGGCTGAGTGCATGAATTACAAAAGCCCTTTGGTTTGGGGAAAACCTCTGTTGACTGTCGTTAAGGCCCAGGAGTTCATATGAATCAACAACAGAAGAATGAAGATATTTTAAGGCTTCTGATCCAAACTTCTTGTTTTGGTTATTAAAAATACCCCGCAATTAGGGGTGATGGAAAACTTGTGTTTAAAGTTTGGCTTGGAATATGCATATATTCTGTTTCCAAGGCTACTTCCCCTCTGGGAAAAAGCAATGCCTATATTTGAAAAAAAAAAAAGTTCAGGTAATTATGAAGTAATCATGTCTCTCTTCCCTTATTTATTTCTTTTTTTTTCACTTATTTATTTCTAATACACTATACGTAGGAAGAATCCCAAATGGTATTCAGTTATCATTTTTTGGATACCAAATGAAACAGGAGCCAACTAGTTGAAGTGCAAACAGATGCGCAGTAACACAATGTGACCCTCCAATGCCCTTTCTCTGTCTGTGGCAGATGCCAATTTGAGTTGGTCATTTCCACTGAGTTTAGATCAAGCTTCAAATTCCTTCTTATCCTGGTCATGACTCGAACAGCTGTCAATCAACTGGAGATGCACTTACCTCAAAACTATTTTGTTATTTTTCAGACAGTGTCTCCCTATAGTCTGGCTGGCCTGGAGCTCACTATGTCGACTAGGCTGGCCTTGAACTCACAGAGATCCACCTACCTCTGCTCCCCCACCCCTACCCCGTGCTGGGATTAAAGACATGAAGACAACTGTTTAACATTCCTTCACTAAGATAGCAATTATAAGCATGGAATCTATTTATAAACAGCAGAATTCATTTCTAGCAAGCAACAAGTGTTAAAGACGTAATTTTATTTTATTTTATTTTAATTTTTTTATGTATTTTTGTATGTGTATGAATGTACTGTCTGCATGTAGGTTTGTGCACCCGTGTCGTGCAATGCCTTGGAGGTCAGAAGAGGGTGTTGGATTCTGCTGGAACTGGAGTTCTCCTGGAATTGGAGTTACAGACGGTTCTTAGCTGCCATGTGGGTACTGGGAATCGAACCCTGGTCCTTTGCAAGAGCAGTTGGTGCTCTTAACCGCTAGGCTATCTCTCCAGCCCTAAAGACATAATTTTAAATGTGAATCTAGGACTGGAGAGATGGCTCAGAGGTGAAGTGTACTGGCTGATTTTGCAGGGAACCAGAGTTTGGTTCCCAGCACCCATATGGTGGCTAAAAACCACCTGTAACTCCAGTTCCAGGGAACCTGACACCCTCTTCTGGCCTTTTCAGTCATTGCTTGCACATGGTACACTTACATACATGTAGGCAAAATATTCATGCACAGAAAATAAAGTACATTTTTAAAAATTGAAATCAAATAAAAATTTAAGCAAGGAAAGAGTCCTTCTGTATCACCATTAATGTCGCAACAATGTGGATGGAATCCGTGAGGCTCAGACTGAAGCGCTGCTGCCCCCTGGCATCTGAACAATGTGCTAGCATGCGTTGGTGGAACTAGCATGGTCTGATTCACCTTTTCACTTATGAACAAATGCTCTAGCTGGTTCTTAGTAAATGGAGGAGTGGAGGAAACACTGAGGATGCTCCCTGGGAGTGTGGGAGAGAGAAGCTCTGTGAGAACAAGGCAGGCCTGGTGGCTGACACATGGAAAAGGAACTGCGGAGTCAGCCGGAGTGGACACAAGGTCAGTGGCTATCTGACGGGCCTCCGAAAGACTCACAGTTCTGGAATGGTTTAGAGAACTCTTCCACTCACAGATTCCCCCACTTAAGGCTGATGGTCAAAGTGTGTTCTCTTCCTGTTATTCAACAGTTAAACGATGCACAGCCCATGAAATGTATCTAACAGAGAGGAACTGCTCAGTGACCATTTATTGATTGCATGAGGAAGTAAATAAATAGCTGATAATGAAAAGAAAAAAGAAAAAGAATTACTACACTAACTGCAAGACTGGAGTTATTGGTCCAATTGCCCCAGTAACCTCATCTCTGACATCTAGAATTCTGGGCAAGTATCATTTTCTATGTGTGCTGTAGTGGGAAACAAAAAGTACCATTCGTGACCAAGCTACCAAGTTGACAAAGTTCTGGTGCAAAAGCCTTTGGTGAAAGAGCACCCCAACCACAAAGTGATTGTTTTATCAGGAAAGAGCAAAGCAAGCAGTCACACTGTCACCAAAACAGAAAGATCCTCCCTGGGCAAGTCAGACTCACCTCAGTTCTCTAAAGTTGCAAGCCCTGTCTCTGCGATCTGCTCTCAGGAGCTACTGAGGCAGCACTGTTGGTTGGGTGCTGGTCACTACGCCTTGACCACTGGCTGGAGTTTTTTTCTTTTTTTTTTTTTTTTGAGTCTCATGTAGCTCAGGTTGGTCTTTAACATGCTAAGTAGCCAGGGATGACCTTGAATTTCTGATCCTCCTACCTCTACCTCTTGAGTACTGGGATTACAGGCATTTGCCAGCATGCTTGTTTATGAAGTGCTGGGGGATCAAACTCTGAGTGTTGTGCATTCTGGGCAACTGCTCTACTGACTCAGCTATATCCGCAAGCCTACTTGTTGAATTTTTATTCCACGTGCATCAGAAAATTTAGGCTTTCACCAAATATAGAGAGAAGACTTGCTCTCCCTTTCAGTCCCATCAAGCTTGAAATGAAACAAAGTGGGTTATAGATGGGGTCAAGATGGAGAGGAAGCCTGGCCCCTCTTGGCTTGTTTTAGGGGACACTATGGAGTCAGCTCTTTAGTGGTCACTGCTCCTTCTCCTCCACATCCCCATAGCCCATAGCTCCCACTGACCAGAGCTGCCTTTGCTAGATCAGCCACCAGCAGAACAGTGACCTAGTGAAGGAGCTACTCAGGAGGGGATGCCTGACCCCAGGGACACACTGAGAGCTATGATGACCCTGGACAACCCTACCTCAACCCCCCCACCCCACCCCAGGCAAAGTGACGTTGCTCCACTGCTGCACTGTCCCTGGGTGGTCTCCACTTCTACCACACCCACCGTCTATGGAGCCAAGTCACCACCCCTGACTGTGGACCACTCCACACTCCTAGCCAGTCCTCCAGCCATGGCCCCACACAGATTGAGCTGCCCCAAACACCCCATCTACCTCTTGTCCCTGGGTTAAATTCACCCAAGACTCCCCTACTTCCCACAGACACTTCCACTTCATGTCTCTTTGGACGCCAAGCAGACCTCCCCATTGTCTTGGTGATGGATGTCCTTATCTGCATAATTCCTTCTGCCAAACCTTGAGGTGCCCTCAACTCTAGGAACACCAAATCCCCTCGATGTGCAGAGGTGCTTATGACTCTCAGTGCTGGGTCCCCTGCAAATCTTCCTCTTTCAGTGTGTCCTCCAGGCCTCAAACACATCTTTCATGGCACTTCTTGCTGGGGCTGTGCATTTACATGTCAGCTGCCCTGTTCCCTCAGTGACCCCAGGTAAGTCACATCAATGTCTATCTACCACCTGAACAACAGAACCACTTGTTCCTCATGGTCCTTTTCAATGGGCTCTATCTTACTGTTTCAGTGTGTAAGTCATTACTACTTTTCAGAAGAAGGCAAGATGTAAAACAAACATCGTAAATAGGTAAATTATGGTTCTGTTACAGAGTGAGATAAATCAAGTCGCTAGGTAACTGGTGAAAAATTCAATGGATTGTTTCCCCAACCCCAAGCCTGACCACCCGACTCCCCAGCCTTATCATCCTGCCCTAGTCTGACCACTCTGCCCCAGCTCTGCTCTAGACAGTTGCCAAGTCCTTGCGTTTTCATTTCATTTCCTATGCTGTAATTCACAAGTTATCTTCATCTGTTTGTCAGTATTATCCTGGCACTTGTTTGTGAATGGAACATACTTAAAAAATAAAAAGCGAATCGCTTCTTGGCCTTTTGGCTAAGATCAAGTGTAGCATCTGTTCTTATCAATTTAATATCTGATATGTCCTCTATCCAAGGACAATAAATTAAATGAGTTTTTGGAGATAGGAGTTGGAATAGGAGCTTGCTCCGTCCACTCCACGAATCAACCTGGTATTGCAGTACCGCCAGGAATGGTGCACTAAAAAAAAAGGCGAAGTGGGCATGGCATGGTGGTACATATCTGTAATCCCAGTGCTTGTGAGGCTGGGGTAGGAGGAGCTGGACTTGAAGGCCAGCCTTATAGGAAGATCCAGTCTGAATTGGGGGCTAGTTCTCAGCTAGCATCCCTCAGGGCACCATGTGGCTGAGAGTCTGACCCGGCCCCAAGGAGGAGCAAACAACGTGGCCTAGCTGGGTGATGCTGGGTGGGGCAACGGTGTGCAGTGGTACAGAGTTGGGAGGCCTATGATTGGCCCTGGGAACTGACGTCATTTGGTTTATAAAAACAGGCTGTAGCAAGGAATAAATTTGAATTTCCCAGTAACATCATCATGGAATTCTGGGCCATCATTTTTTATTAATTATTGCACACATATAGGCCAAGGTAGGCCTGCATTTCATTTGGGTGGCCAGTGGGTTGTTAAGAGGTCCCCATGCAGACCACCAGTCTGGATAGCCAGTGTTGTGAGTGGACATAGGCTGAAGATAGGCCAACAGCCATCAGCCTGAAGATTCCTGTCCAGGGTTCAGCAGTCTCTGGGCAGGTGGAAAGTCATGGCCAAGAGTGGAACACGTGTCTTGTGGTTCTAGGCTAAGGGCCTAAGTTGGAAGTACCACCTAGGCTGGGGTATGGGAAGTAGCCAGCTGGTCTCTGTGCCGAGAGGCCAGTTCCCTACAGCAGCTGCTGGCAGGTGCTGTGTCCCTGTTCCCTCAGCAAGGCCCCATGGTTCCTGTTCAGCACAAAAAGAAAGCTTCCTACATAGCCTGGGCTACGTAGCCCTTCCTTGTCTCAAATCAACAATTTGTTGAATTGTTTACTTTGTGTTTCAAGTGTGGGTATGTGAATATTATTTAGATTTCTCAATGGAAATTAGGAAACAGATGTAACCTTGTAAAAAGTCTCTTTATTGGACATTCAAAGTAATGGTTTGGTCTACCAAAGGATACCTATATATGAATTAGATAAGGGATATTTCGTAGCCTTTATTTTGTTCATAGAAGAATACAAAAATCTAGAGCCAGGTGTGGCGGCACACACCTTTAATCCCAGCACTTGGGAGGCAGGTGAGTTCAAGGCTAGTCTACAGAGCAAGTTCCAGGCCAGCTGGGGCTACAGGGAGACGCTGTCTCAAAAAGATAAACAAACAAACAAATAAATAAATAAATAAATAAATAAATAAATAAATTTAAAATGTGGGAAATTTAAGAAGAAAAAAATTGAGACAAAATGCAGAAAGCTGCCAAAAAGATGTGAGATTTGTTTGGTTCTTTGAAATTTTCAGTTACAAAGATGCGAGGCAAGGACACCATGAGCTAAGAAGCTGCCTCCGCTTCTTCCTTCAGCCATCCAGAGCCCTCGTCACCAAGACCCATTCTAGCTTGGGACTCAGACGGGCAGAAGCAGAGACTGCCTCCCATAGACTGGCAGAAGCAGAGACTACCTCCCATAGACTGGCAGAAGCAGAGACTGCCTCCCATAGACTGGCAGAAGCAGAGACTGCTCCCATAGACTGGGGTTCTGTTCAGCCCCAAGGATTGAGAACGAGTTCTTCAAATCAGCAATATCCCAAATACCACTTCTGCAGTTTAGGCTCTAGCAAAAAGCACTTAATTTTAAACAGCATTTACTATATATATATATAGATATATATATATATATATATATATATAATGGGGGAGGGCATGTGTGGAGGTCAGAGGCCAACCTATGGGAGTCAATTCTCTCCCTTCACCATATGGTTCCTGGGGATCAAACTCAGGTCATCAAGAACCTTTACCCAATGATGAGTCACCTCACTGGCCCACTTTTTTTTTCTTTAAAAATATTATCTGGGGTTGACTCCTGGCAAGGGGTGAGGAAGGAGCAGGAGATCATACTGTCATCAGATCTCTTACAAGCTTCTCAAGCTAGCACTGCTAATTTACAAACCCCTATTTTGGCTGAGTTTCCTTAATATGAGAAGCCTGTTGAGCACTTGAATATATGTTTCTCTCTCTCTCTCTCTCTCTCTCTCTCTCTCCATCAAAGTCATTTTGTGTATATGTGGACATGGACATGCATGTGGAGATCAGGACAGCTTTGTGGAACTGATGCTCTCCTTCCATCTTTACGTGGGTTCTGGGACTTGAACTCAGGTTGTTAGGTAGGCTTGTTCTGCAAGTGTTGTTATCACCATATTGCTGGCCTCTTGCTTCTTTTTTATAGCTCTTACCCAGCCTTGATTTGTTGTTAAAGAGGGCTTGAATGGGAGTTTCCCCCTCAAATGTATTCTGAACATCAAGGTTCACCCTAGATCCTGTAGGCCGCCTTCAGTGTTTGGCACAAAGCTGGCACTCTGGTCTTCTTGTGCTGGATGAAGTTCTGTGTACTGAACGAATGAGACCAAAGACAACAGGCTGAAAGTGAGATACTTCTGTTTCTCAGTTCGCCGTTTCTATTCCTGAGAGGGTAGCTCTCCAAGTAGTACCCTGGAGACCTTTTCGTTTGAAGATAGTGGCTAAATGGAAGTACCTGGGAGAATACCCACATTATCTCTCCACAAGGAAATAGCTGATATCTGAACCCTACAAGTATCTGTGAGATCTGTGAGGGAGAATAAGAGTCATCAAACAAACTTAGAAACTAAGCTGAGAGACAAACCGATATGATGGAAGATTAGAAAGAGACGGGGTTGGGCAGAGGGTTAGGTGCTAAAACTACACACGAGAAACCACCAGATTATCCAACCCTCCTATTTTAGAGAAGATGAATCTACTGTTAAACTCACATAGCTGAGGAGAGAAGCAAGACAGAAAATCTGGGTGTTGGGTTGGGGATGGAGCTCAGTGACAGGGTCCTTGCTTAGCACATTCAACATCCTGGGTTCAATCTCCAGCACTCACACACAAAACAAAAGAACTGCGTATTCTGACACCTATCCACATCTCTTCCCATTGTCCTTGTCTGCCTCAGCCCCACAGGGTTCAAAGCCTTAAGATGAGAGCCTCAGAGCGTGAACTAGCAGGCCTCTGCTCTCACAGGTGCTGCAGTTTGAATGTACCCACCAAAATTTACAATGCAATTTAATCTCCATTGTGAGGTATTAAGAGACAGGACCAGAAGGAGGTGTTGAGTAATGAATGACTTAATCCCTATGTAGATTAATGGGTCAACGGTCATCCTGAGAGCAGATATGTTATAAAAGTCATTTTGGCTGTGCCCCTTGGATGAGCCCTTCTCCTCACATGAAGCCCAGTACTGCCTCAGGACTCTGCAGTGAGTCCCCACCAGCAAGAAGGATGAGGCAGCCTAACTCTGAACTTCCAGCCCTCAGAAACATGAGTTATGGGGCTACAGAGATGGCTCAGTGGTCCATAACTCCAGTTCCAGGGGATGATGTGATTCCCTCTTCTGATCTTCAAGTGCACGACGTGAGTGCACTTATGTACATGTAGGCAACACATTATACACATAAAATTAAAAATAACAAAATATTTTTGAAAACTAAAAAAAAAAGGAACATGAATTACAATGCTTCCTTTTTTCTTTATGATAGTATAGCCTCAGGAATTCTGTAACAGTAACAGAAAACACAAGAACCAAAGATAAGCTTAAATAGAAGAATTCCAGCCCTGTGTAATATCAAAGGCTTCAGGCTCTCCCTGTGCCCCCAGGCTTGAACTCTCTCAGACATCTTTGGTTTACACCATTTTCTTCAGCCGTCCGAGCCAAAAACAGTGAGCACAACCAGGATTGGTTGACCCCCTCTGGGAGCCGGCAAGTGATAGGCTCTTCACCTTTTGTTTCTCATCATCAAAAACTGACATGTGCCTATCCAACAATTCAGTTCTGACATATACCTGGACTTTTTTCCTATCCTACGTGTTACAGGGCTCAGTAGTCACATAAGACTGTGCCAGATGAGAGGCCTGGGACACCTGTAGGTCTAACTGACCAGCTACAAATTGGAGGTTCCTATGACCTCATCTTCACATTTGAGAAATTCACAGAACTCCAAAAGTTACTATCACTATTTTATTACAAAATAATAATATTTTGTTACTCAGAAATAGCCAAACAGAAGAAATGGCCCTGATAAACAGAGCCTCAGGAACCTCCACGTGTTCAGCAACTCCAAGAGCTCATCAGATTTGCTGTTTGAGATTTTGCTGCGCTAGTCTCCAGCCCAGCCCTCCTTTCCTGGAGGTAGGTGGAGGTTAGAAATCCAGCTCTAACCCTCTAATCTAATCATTAGGTCTTCCATCTAACTGGCCACACCCTGAAGCTCTCTAGGAGTCCAGCTCAAAGTGACCCCATTAGCTTAAACTCAGCTATTATCAAAAGAGGTTCAATAACAAAAGACACTTCTACCACTTAGGACAAAAGTTGATCACAGTCAGCCCCTACCTCAGAAGCTGCACTGCTCACCATGACAACTGAGCCCAAACTTCTCAGGGGACTATGAGCCTCAGGTCAGCACACCTCCCCTCATGTTCCCCACCTCCCTGGGGTCCAGGCCTCCACACCTGTGCCCCTCTTCCTGGTGCTTTACTGAACAGAAATGCTTCACTGCCTTAAACAGTTCCCCAGGACTTCCTTTTTTTTTTTTTTTTGGTCTTTTCAAGACAGTAGCCTTGTAGCCCCAGCTGTCCTAGAACTCACTCTGTAGACCAGGCTGGGCTTGAACTCACAAAGATCCGCCTGCCTCTGCCTCCCAAGTGCTGGGATTAAAGGTGTGCGCCACCATGCCTGGCCAGGACTTCCTTTTTTAGAGATGTGCAGAGCCTCCAAGATGTGTTGCTTCAACTCTCTCATTAAACAATTGTGAAACTGCTGGCTGGAGGGGGAAGTAGCACCACCTGCTTTTCGAAGGCTGGTGTCTGAAAAAAAAGGGGATGCATAGCACCAGCCTTTGCATTTCCGGGGAGAATCTTAGTACATAAGTTTTCAAAAGCACAAGCCACAAAGCCAAAACAAACAAATAAATAAGAGTTTCTGATGATCTGAATACACAAAACAAAGGATTTCTGTTCTCTGAGGCACAGAGTTGGGCAGTTGATAGACATAAACACCATCAGAAGAGGCTTACAAAGTCATGCCTAAAATTGATCTCAGAGCAATCAATAGCTACAACTCCTCAAAATAAAGCAAATCCAATGAAAAAGAAAAGAAGCGGGTATGGTGGACACCTTTTTTTGTTTTTTTTTTTTTTTTTGGCGATCTTATTTGTAACAGGGTCTCTCTGCAGCCCCCCAAGCTTGTCCTGGAACCACTTTTGTAGACCAGACTGTTTCTTGGGACTCACAGAAACGGGTCTGCCTCTGCTTCCAGGGCCTGGGATTAAAGGTTGGTGCACCACCAATCAGCCAAAAAAGAATGGCTTGCCCCTCTCCCTGTTGGGGAATGCGAAACCCCAGCCATGCTAATGAGGACCTTGTCACTTTAATCCAGAACCCAGGAGGCAGAGGCAGAGACAGGCAGTCTCCGTGAAATAGAGGCTCAGCCTTGGTCTACATGTTTCTACAGCAGCTGAGGGTACATGGAAACCTTGTCTCAAAAGAACCAAAAAGAAAAAAAGAAAAAAAAAAAAAGAAAGAAAAACATAAGCAAGCAACCCAGAAAGAGAAAACTCAAAATATTAACAAATACATTAAATCAAAAGATATGGGATCTGCGCTGGAGAGATGGTATATTAAGAGGACTGCCTGCCCTTACAGAGGACCCAGGTTTGGTTCCTAGCACCCACATGGCAGCTAACAACTTTTGTAACTCAAGTTTCAGGGGATCAGATGCCCTTCTCTGACCTGAGGGCACTGCAGGACAGGAGTACACTTAAACACATGCAGGCAATACACTCATGCACATAAAATAAAAATAATAAATAAAATAAAGAAAGATGCTGAGTCTGCCTAGTTATTAGAAAAGCCCAAGGTATAATATATGGTTTCACTTCATGGCTACTGACAAGTGGAATAAAGAATAAGTAAAGATGGGGTGAGAGACATGGCTTTTTGGTTAAAAGCACTTGCTGAAGAAACAATCAAGGAAGTGAAGAAAAAACCCACAGAGTGGAAGAAAACCTTCACCACTGATACAACTGACAGAGCATTAACATCCAGAATATATAAACTACTTAAAAAACAAAGAAGAAAACAAACAACCTACTTGAAAGATGGAGGAAAGAGATGAACAGAGACTTCGCCAGTAAGGAAGTAAAAATGGCTGAGAAACATCTTTAAAAAGTGTTCAACAGCATTAATAATTAAGGAAATGCGAATTAAAACCACACTAAGGTATCATCTCACTCCAATAAGACTAGCCAAGATCAAGAAAACAAAAGACACCAAATGCTGGAGAGGTTCAGGGGAAAGGGGAACACTCATCCACTGCTGGTGGGAATGTAAACTGGTACAACCACTGTGGAAAGCAGTGTGGAGAACCCTTAAAAAACTCAAAATGAGCCTACCACCTGACCCAGCAATACCACTCCTGGGTATATACCCACAAGATATATCCTACCACAAAGATACATACACAGCTATGTTTATTGCAGCTTTCTTCACAATAGCAAAGAGCTGGAACCAACCCAAATGCCCCTCAATAGATGACTGGATAACAAAAATGTGGTACATCTACACAATGGAGTTCTATGCAGCAGTAAAGAAAGACGACATCATGAACTTTTCAGGTAAATGGATGGAACTCGAAGCCAGTATGCTAAGCGAAGTAACACAGTCCCAGAAAAAAAAAAGGCAAATGTTTTCCCTCATTTGTGGATCCTAACACCAAATCCTCAGTTGGCAGGCAAACTGAGCAACTTTATTATTATATTTCATTGTATCTGAAAGTAACTGTGCTATTATAATGTAAATCTCTCTCTCTCTCTCTCTCTCTCTCTCTCTCTCTCTCTTTCTCTCTCTCTCTTCTTTTTTTGGTCTTTTTGAGACAGGGTTTCCCTATAGCCCCAGCTGTCCTGGAACTCACTCTGTAGAACAGGCTGGCCTTGAACTCACAAAGATCCACCTGCCTCTGCCTCCTGAGTGCTAGGATTAAAGGCCTGCACCACTACGCCCAGAGTAATGTGAATCTTTTAATGTGAATGTCTTAATGGGCTCTAGAATTGACCTACCACTTATATTCACACAGCATAATTACCATATATGGGTGGAAGATCTGTATTCATATTCTAAAAAAAAAGAATGTAAAGTTATACTTCTTTTTACCTGCATGCAACTTTCTGTTAAAATGTGAATCTCTAAATGTGTTTTGGAATTAACCTATAGTTTATTTTCAGATTTTGTGATTTTGATTTATTTGTGGAGTACATATATGCATATTTTGGAATAATATAAAATCAAAGGGAACGAAAAGAGAGAGAAAAACTTATATAAAGAACTGACCAAAACAGTAAACTCGTGCATCAAAAAGGTTATAAAAGACTGAAAAAAAGATGCAAGACAGGACTTAACATGTATGACAGAATCCATGAGCTCTGGTGAGGGGTGGCGGGGCATGAGGGGTGGGCATGGATGGAGTCTAAATTTGATTAAGAAATTTTGTATGAAATGCGCTCAATTAAAAAAACCAAAAAAACAAAAAACACTTGCTGTTCTTCCAGAAGATGGAGTTTGGCTTCCAGCACCCATTTGGCTGCCCACAGCTGCTGGTAACTCTAGTTTCAGGGAATCTGATGCCCTCTTCTGGCTTCTGCAGGCCTCAGCATCTCTCTCTCTCTCTCTCTCTCTCTCTCTCTCTCTCTCTCTCTCTCTCAGACACACACACACAAATAAAAATATCTTTAGAGTAATATAAAATTAAAGGGGGAAAATGTGAATGCCTAAACATATTTTGGAATTAACATACAGTTTATTCTTGGAGGTCATATGTGGTGGTTGCATAGGCATATGTTGGACCAATACAAAGGGGAAGGAACAACAGCAACATAAAGACTGGGTCAAAGAACTGATTGATACAGTTAAACTCTGCCCCAAACAACAAGCCTCTGCAGTGAAAAACTGAGAGAAAGATGCAAGACATGTATGGCAGAAGGCATGAACTGGGGTGGGGTGGGGGACACAGAGAGGGGAATATGTCTAAATTGGACTGAAAGATAATGTATGAAATACACACATCATCAATAAAAGTATTAAAAAAATCTTTTAAAAAAAGAATAGATAAAGGTACAGAGATTGACCCTATGCCTAGGTTTGAGCTGTTGGGAGAAACCTTCAGCAAGAAGCTGGTCCTCTTTTGTCAAAGTAAGTACAGAAGACACACACACACACACACACACACACACACACACACCGTGACCAGCAGCTCTGTACTTGCATATAGAAATTCTCAGGAGGGGCCTGCAGGAGATCTCTGGAGCAGTCAAATGTGTGAGATAGATGATCAGAGGTCATTTCTAGACCTACCAGAGTGATGTGAGCTCACCATGGAGCACAATGCACTGTGATGGGCATGGCCCATAAGGAGCAGAGTGGCTAATCACACAATCAAGGTGAGGAATCGAGAAAGAATGAGCTAACAGGACTCCTCAAGCAGCTAGAAAATACAAGCCCATAAAGGCCCTATAAGCACACAAAAACACAACGCTGTGTGCATGGAACACATTAGGAGTGGTCTTAGCAGGAGTGGGAGTGGTACGGGAAGGGCTGTTCTACCCAGCTGTCCTCTGAGAGAATTCAAGACATCATCAGCAAATGCCTGGCTGCTGGCTCAGGCATGTGCCCAGTTTGGACAGCTGATGGGTTCAGCAGCCAGGATCTCGGAAGGGGGAGGATATGAGGAGGAGAATCCGGGAGGCTATGTTCCTGTCAGCCTGTCCTGATGGTGAGACTGCTCTACTATTAGTCCCTTTGGTTTTGTTCTTTGGGGGGTTTCATCCATATGCCATTAAGAATAGTCTAGGGGGGCTGGGCTTGGTGGTGCATGGCAGTCAGTCAAATCAATGTGAATTCAAGGTCAACCTGGTCTACATAAAGAATTTCAAGCCAGCCAGGGCTACATAGGAAGGCCTTGTCTTAAAAAGAAAAGAATAGAGCTGGGCGTGGTGGCACATGCCTTTAATCCTAGCACTTGGGAGGCAGAGGCAGGCAGATCTTTGTGAGTTCAAGGCCAGCTCCTGTCTACAGAGTTGAATCCAGGACAGCTGGGACTACAGGGGACCCTGTCTCAAAAAGAGCAAAAAAAAAAAAAAAAAAAAAAAAAAAAAAAAAAAAAAAAAGAAAGAAAGAAAAAAGAATAGATCAGCGGGAATAGATCTGATGCAATTCTGGTTTTCTGAGTCCTTGCTACTGGTATTTTTCCAGTATTGCTGATTTTGAACATAGCCAGAGCTTTCACATCACCAATCCCTCTTAGAAAATGGATCGACCACTTTCTTCTTGGCTCCCTTCTTGCTGCTTTCATTAGTCACTTGTTTAACAGTGGCAACTAAAAAGTCCCATTTGTTATGGTTAAAAAAGAAAAGAATACGGGCTGGAGAGATGGCCTAGCAGTTAAGAGCGCCGACCGCTCTTGTGGAGGACCCGGGTTCGATCCCCGGCACCCACATGGCAGCTGAGAACCGTCTGTAACTCCAATTCCAGGAGAACTCCAGTTCCAGGGGAATCCGAGACCCTCTTTTGACCTCCGTGGCATTGCGCGACACGGGTGCGCAGACCTACATGCAGACAGTACATTCATACACATACAGAAATTTTTTTAAAAAGTAAAAAAAAAAATAAAATAAAAAAAATAAGAAGCCGGGCATGGTGGCGCATGCCTTTAATCCTTGCACTTGGGAGGCAGAGGCAGGAGGATCTTGTGAGTTCAAGGCCAGCCTGGTCTACAGAGTGAGTTCCAGGCAGCTGGAGCGTATAGGAGACCCTGTCTCTAAAAAAAGGACAAAAAAAAAAAAAAAAAAAAAGGAAAAGCATAGTTTTCAGTGGCCCAGAATTAAATTCCTAGTATCAAATAATTGGGTGTGGTTGCATACATCTGTAATCTTAACACGTGAAAGGTAGAGGCAGGAGTATCAGAAGTTCAGGGTCATCCTCTACTACATAGCAAGTTTGAGGCCAGCTTGGGCTATGTGAGACCTTGTCTTAGACAAAAGAAAAGAAAAAAGAAAAAAAAAAGACAGTTTAGACAACAGGTCCTAGAAAAGATGGTGGAAGGGAGGCTGGTGGTGGTCTGCGCTGGACTTTCAGAAACACATAGGTGGACAGATGCCAAACTGAAATAGTCCCTTCCTCACCCACCGGCCCCTCCCAGTTATACAGAATGAACCTGCAGTGAATACTCACTTTGCAGGACTAGGAACTTTCTCAGTATTCCAGGTGCTGTTCACAGGTGGAATGTAAGCCTCAGGGATGACCAGGCAAAAAAGAAAAGAAGAAAACTCTAAACAACTGTGCCCTCTTGCCCTCTTTTCCTGTCCTCCTTTCTCGTACTTTCTAGAGGGAAAAGAAGCACAGTGCTCTGCTCTCTGACCTCTGAGCTGCTCTTGTATAATAGCTTGGACACCCCCACCCCCGTGCCTCAGGAGACACCAGCCTTTCCAGTGGGATAGGTATACCACCTGGCAGCTTCTCCCGCCCTGCCCATTCCTGCCTAGCCCCGGGGCCCAAGGGTTCTTCAAGCTCACCCTGGGCCTTCTATGGGAGGTTAGTGGTGTGACAGGTCTAGAAAGTACCAACCACCTCCCCTGCTCCTACTCTAATTCTCAAGGCTAAGCTAGTATCAGATCTAGATGCTGTTCCTCTAAGCCAGGTTTCATTCCTCTCCAGCCCTATATGGCTGCTGTTCAGATAGCTATCTGAATCTCCAGCATCTCAGAATCAAATCATAGCAGGTGGAAAACAGAACAGAACTGTGATAAATTCTCCCAGAGCTTAGTACAACATAAGCAACAGGGAAAACGCTCTATAAGGCAGAAAGACCTTGGTGCTGAAGCACATGTTTCAGTGCTGTAAGAACTAGGGCTTCATGCCAGTCGAACCATGAGTTAACTCACCCCAAATTCACCCCAGGAAAAAGTTCTGAGTAGGTGCATAGCTGCAGAGCTTGTGAGTGTCCTTCTCCTCCCTCTTTGACTCTGGCCATTGTAGCTTATTTTTCCTTGGGCCCTAATCCAGTTACTTCAAATTTGTAGAAAAGTAATTTTACCCCACCCCACTAGAAGAATTCTAAACAGTCAAGGAGGGGATGGGCTACAACTTGCAGCCCTACCCAGCTCCACCATACCTAGCTCCTTTTGTCCTAAAGAGGGACAGATTTTTGCTAAGGGAATTCTCTCTCTCTCTCTCTCTCTCTCTCTCTCTCTCTCTCTCTCCACACACACACACACACACACACACACACACGAGTTTACATAACTGAGGAGAAAAGAGTGTTACAAAAACAAAATGATTTAAAGTTGTGGCTTGTTGGCATATCTAATCCGAGCTTAGGTGTGCCTGAGCTAACATTTCCAGCCAGTGCCTTCCAGAGGCATAAGGGAGAGTCACAGGACCTCTCTGTCTACGCCCATGAATTGGGATGTGATGACAGAAAAGTCTGGGATTGGTCCCTGGGTGGTGATGTCACGCTGCCTATATAATGATCTGTTGCATTTGAATAAAGTGCCATTTTGTATTTGGAATTACATCCTGCCATGCTCCTGTCCTGTGCTGTGCTTTCCTGCGTATGCTTTCTCTATAACCTGTCCCACTGCGGAAATGACCATTTACTACATGAAATCAAAACAAACTCACACAGGATTTATCTTACTCTTCTAGGAGGAATGAGGACTTAAGCTACTTAACAATTCAATTGTATAAATGTTTGTATTGCCATTCCTGCTTTCAAAACTTCAAGCAGGTCTAGCTGTGGAAAAAGAAGGCAAAGAGACCACAGAGCTGTTGAGACCCAGTTCTTCTGCTTCACTCCATCAGCTGTGGAGGATTAAAGACCTGATTGAATTGCTGCTGCTTTGAGAATCTCTAAACCAGCGTTCAGACGGAAACGAACTCTCTTCCTTTCCTTGACCTCTGAGCTGTTCTAGTCAGTCCCAGCACTGACCTCACCTTCTCTTCCCTTCTCTCTGCTTTCACAGAGTCCTGGAACCTTGAGCTGTCTTTTCCCTTCCAAAGCTCTTATGGGTTTTTTGTTCCCACCTTTTCTTTTTTTTTTTTTTTTTTAATTAGTTTTTATTGATGCTTTGTGCATTTCATACATTTTTCCAATTCAGTTCAGGCTTATTTCCCTTCCCTCCCCCCCACCCCCACCCCATCCCAGATCATGCATTCTGCCATAACTGTCCTGGCAAGCTTTCTCTCTTTTTTTTTTCATTTTTAGCTATAAGTGATAATCCATGAGTACAAGCATCCTTCATGCAAAACCTATCTGCAGGCTGTTGTGCCCAAACACCTACAGCCCCACCATCCAGTGGGGGGTGACAGGTTGTTTGTTCAATCAAGTTGATCAAATGAGTGTCCAGACTACATTGCTGTAGTTTCACCATTCACCCCAATCGCAGCCCTTACATTCTACCACGCCCCCTCTTCCGCAGGTTGTTCCCTAGGCTTAGAAAAGGGGCACAGGTGGATGAGAGGTAAAACAGTCCACTCTCTCTGGAGCTGTTGACTTGGACTCTGGTCAATTCTGGCTGTTTCCTTTCATGGGCTGACAGTTTGTCCAGGAATAACCTTTCGATCCTGGCCTGGCGCGTTATGGCGTCTCCCTGTTCCCACCTTTTCTTCAATCTGGTTGAATCTTTTTACTCAGATGTCTGTACAGAGTTGAATTTAGGTGGTGGTTTGATTTATAGACACATTTCAGTTACATTTATTAATAGTATTTGGCCCTCTTTCCCCCTATTCTAGAATTTAATCCAACAAACAAGACACCATCTCCAACAGAGTATGGGGAGTGTGGACTAAATAAACTACTCTTTAAAATTTTATTTATTTATTTTTTAAAATTTATTTTTATTTATTTATTTATTTATTTATTTATCTATTTATTTGAATGTACTGTCTGCATGTAGGTTTGTGCACCTGCGTCGTGCAATGCCGCGGAGGTCAGAAGAGGGTGTTGGATTCCCCTGGAACTGGAGTTCTCCTGGAATTGGAATTACAGATGATTCTCAGCCAACATGTGGGTGCTGGGGATTGAACCCGGGTCCTCTGCAAGAGCAGTCGGCGCTCTTAACCGCTAGGCCATCTCTCCAGTCCCTTAACTTTTTTTTTATTGTTACTAAACTTTTTCCATACATCATATATCATTTCTCAATCAAATATAGAGTCGCTTCCCTTTCCATGCCACCCCACCCCACTCGAGTTCCCGCACTCTGCCACACGTCCTGCATCTTTTTCCGAGTCCTTCCAGATTTTTAAAATAAACTACTTTCTAACACTTGAATCTCTCTCTCTCTCTCTCTCTCTCTCTCTCTCTCTCTCTCTCTCTGGCTTTTATTTTCTTTTGAGACAAGGTCTCATAGAGTGCCTAAGCTGGCCTTGAAATCCTTATGTAGCCAAAGATGACCTTCAACTCCTGATATCCTGCCTCCATCAACCACTGGGATTACAAGCTTGCATCATGTTCTGAGTTTCTGTGGTGCTGGAGATCAAATGCAGGGTCTAGTGCATAGAGGCAAGCATTCCACCAATTGCAGCCCTATCTCTTTGAAGTTGGGCTCTTCTAGAATCTCTGCTTTTAAACCCGTCCTCCCCAACAAGTCTCTCTCTTTGAGCCTATACTGCAGTGTCTGGTAACAAGAACTAACAGTTACAGATGCCATATTACATGCTGACAATGCTTCTTTAAAGATTTATTTAATTTTGTGTGTGTGTGTGTGTGTGTGTGTGTGTTCATATGCATTATGCATTTGACTGCCTTCAGAGGCCAGAATAGGGAATGAGATCTTCTGGAGCTGGAGTTACAGGGGGTTGTGAGCTACCCAATATGAGTGCTAGGAATCAAACTCCAGTCCTCTGCAAGAGCAGTAAGTGTTCTTAGCTGCTGAGCTCTCTCTCTTCCACCCTGACAATGCTTTGAGGTTATTATTATTATTGTTACTATTATTATTATTATTAGTAGTAGTATTCCCACTTTATAGATGATAACACTGAGGCAGAATCAGTAATTTGTTCAAGGTCACAGAAAATTAGTCACACTGGACATCTATCCAAGGTTGTGAGTGTATTGTGTTCAGGCTTCAGGGTCAACTGGATTTGATTGTTTTCTTCTTTGGGCACTGGTGACCTGGATAGCTCACTCCAATTCTTTTTTTTTTTTTTTTAATTTCTTATTTTTATTTTTTTTGAGTGTGAGTGTATTGCCTGCACGTGTGTAAGTGCTCCTGTGTTGTGCAATGCCTGAGGAGATCAGAAGAGGGTGTCAGATTCTCTGGAACTGGAGTTAAGGGCGGTGGTTAGCTGCCTGGGTGCTGGGGATCGGACCAGAGTCTTCGGCAAGAGAAGTCAGTGCTCTTAACCGCTAAGCCATTTATCCAGCAACCCTTACTCCAGTACTTTAACTCACAGTTTCCCCTTCTGTAAAACGTGGCAAACGAGCTGCAAAGGGCTGCGTGGGAGACTTAGTTCAGTGGTCTCTATCCCTGGATAGCGCTCAGCGCTCCCACACACTCCAGGTCAAGGTCCGCTTATGCAGAGTCGGGTGGCTCAAGACAGGCTCCTATCTGCAACCTCACGGGAACTCTGGCCAGAGCTTAGCTGTACCCGCACTTCTAGGCTTGTCTGGCTACCGGCTGCTTCTCCAGGGGGCGTCTCTCTAGGTCTGGCGCCCCTACCCCGGGAGCCCTTGCCTTACCATGGCATCATAGCGCAGGACGTTCATGAAGTGTGCCACCTCCAGGCCTTTGTACACGGTGAACCAGATGGTGCCCTGGTACTGGTCCCCGGCATCCAGCAGCAGTACGTTGGACTCCTCGCGGCGGATCTGCTGCACCTTGGTGAAGAGCCGCGCCACGCCACCCACGCAGAGGCTGGCGTTGAAGCACTTGGTGGCGTCGGTGCTGGTCTGCTCCAGTCGGCTGTGCACGTCGTTGGTGTGCAGGATCGTGAGCTCCCACGCGCCAGCTGGGGACCACAACAGCAGCAGCAGCAGCAACAGTGCCGCGCTGAGCTGGCGTAGCGGCCACCTGGGTGCGGGCACAGCCCGGGGACCCATGGCTGCAGCCGGCGCGCGGAGCCTGGAGTGGCTGCAGGGAGGGCGCAGGAGCCTTGGGGCTGCCGCCGGGCGGGACGGGGCGGGGTGGAGCGGGGCGGGGCGGGCCGGTGGGCCCTCCTCCAGCCTCAGGCACTCCCCGGAGTCACCCGATGCGACCCTGGCACCCTGGCTCCCGGGCGTGGCTGGCTTGGCACCCGCTCTCTGCAGGAACAGTGTAGAGGCTGTTCCGGCGCGGAGCCGGCACCTAGCTGAGCCTGGGCGCCCGCAGTCCCGGGTTAGCAGCGGGAGGGGCCTTCTGGCGGATCATCACCTCTGGGGCATGGATTCTTAGAGAAGAGGGTACCACTCCTGCTGCTCTGAGGTTTCGCGATCTCGGCACAGAAAAGGGGAAAAGAGGGAGGGAGGGAGGGAGGGAAGCCCAGCGGGAACAGGGGAGAGGTATCCAGAGCTCATGGGGAGCTTCATAGCTGCCGCTGTGCGATTGGAGTGCGTTGCGACACCCAACACTATAGGTTTGAGGATGCTCGGTTTTGGAATCTCAGAAGCCAAGAAACCTGAGATACAGCCCTTCATTCATGGTGTTGGCACGGGGACGGCTCGAAAGCTAATTGGAATCCTTGAGGGAGAAACCTCTGCCAGCTGCTGCCAGCTGCTGCCAGTTCCTGGTTTCTTTCATTTCTTTCTGTTCTTTTCTTCAGTATGGGATGCATGCGTGTGTGTTTAAACGCAGAATAGTTAGCAACAATATTAGGACTCTATATCTGTTATTTACAAGTAATCATAACTGACATTAAACCGTCGCAGAATGTTCCTGTCTAATGAATGAAATATAACCAAGAAGTAATATATATGTATATATGCATATATATTATATAAGCATAATCAATAAACTAGAAGTTTGGGGAGAAGAAAATAAAGAGAATTAGTTTGGTTCCCGTACCTGGTATGTAGCACACTTCCCAGCACTCAGGAGACAAGACAGTTGAAAGTGCACTGACAGACTGGGCTACATAGCAGGATCCTATCTCATGCCCTAAGTTTTTCAATTGCAGGAAAATATACATCATATAAATGTACATGACTTGGGCTGGAGAGATGGCCTAGCGGTTAAGAGCACCGACTGCTTTTGCAGAGGACCGGGGTTCGATCCCCAGCACCCACATGGCTACTGAGAACCGTCTTTAACTCCAGTTCCAGGGGAATCGGACACCCTTTTCTGACCTCTGTAGGGTGCACAAACCTACATGCAGACAGTACAGTCATACACATACAAAAATAAATAAAAACTTAAAAAAATAAATGTACATGACATACATGAACTGTCATTTTAACCGTACAGTTTAGTAGTGTTAAGTATAATCATCACCATTCATTTCCAGAACTTTTTTATTTTCCTAAAATGAAATTCTGAAGTCATTAAACAGCGATTCCTGCTTGATGTGGTGACTGACCCAGCACTTGGGGGATCAGACAGGAAAACAGTTTGAGGCCAGTGTGAGCCACATAGTGCGTTCCTGGGCGGCCTTAGTCAAGCCTTGTCTCAAAAACAACACTGACAACAAAACAAAAGACATAAATCCCTCAAACAAAAAACTACCCCCAGCCTTTTGTTTATCTGTTCATCAGTCATGGACCCATAGTCTGTTTCTTCTTCTGTCTCTTATGAACAATGGTGCTTGAGCATGAGTGCACAAATACTTAATACAGTTCTTGCTTTGCTTCTTTTAGTGATATGCCCAGCAGTGAAATTGGGGGATCGTTTGATAGGTTCATGTTGATTTTCTGAAGAATAACCACATTTTCTTCTAAATGGCAGCACCATTTTGCACTATCACCTGCAACATACACATTCTGCAAATCTTCCCTAAGACTTATTTTCTGGTTTTATTTATCTATTTTTATTTTATGTGTATGTTTTGCCTACATGTCAGCACACCAAGTGTTGTTCAATGCCCATAGAAGCCCAAACAGGGCATCAGATCTCTTGGAACTGGAGTTACTAATGGTAGTTTCCATGTGGGTGCTGAGAACCAAACCCAGGTCCTCTACAAGGGCAGCCAGTGCTTTCAAGGGCTGAGCCATCTCTCCAGCCCTGTGCTGTTTGCTGTAAATGATGGGCACTTTAAGGAGTGTGAAGTGGTATATCATTGTAGTGTTTATTTGCATTTCCCTATTGATTAGAAACATTAAATTTAACATCTTTTGACCACTTATGTTTTCTTGTAGGAATTTCTTTTCTTTTTCTTTTTTTTTTTTCTTTTGTTTGAGACAGGGTCACACTATGTAGCCTTTGCTGTCCTGGGACCCACTATGTACACCAGGCTAGCCTTGCATTTAGAGAGATCCACCTGTCTCTGCCTCCCACATGCTGGGATTAAAGGTGTGTGCCACCATGCCTGGACTCTTGTAGACATTTCTTTATACTTTAAAAATCGTATTTATCTCTGTGAGTTCAAGACCAGCCTGGTCTACAGAGTGAGTTCCAGGTCAGCTGGGGCTACAGGGAGAACCTATCTCAAAAGAACCAAAAAAAAAAAGTATTTATTTATTTATTTATTTATTTAGTGTTCCATAACAGGTTTGTGAGGGTCAGACTCGCGCAGCTTTTGGGATTGGTTATCCCTTTCTACCATGTGGACAATGTGAGTTCTGGCTGGGGTCATCAGGATTGCAAGCACCTTTACCCATTGAGCCCCTCTTGTGGATGTTTCTTCCTTTCCTCCCCCTCCTTCTCTCTGACAGGATTTCATGTAGCCTAGGTTGGCCTCAAATTCATAATGTGGCTGAGGATTACCTTGAATTCTGACCCTCTTACTTAATGCTGGAATTATAGGCATGTGCTGCATGACCAGTTAATACAATGTTGAGGATTGAATCCAGGCTTCCTGTACACTTGGCAATCACTCTACAAACTGAACTACGTTCCCAGCCCTGTACAAATTCTGTGTATGTAGACATGTAATTTGAAAATATTGTACATTCAATGGAGCATGATCTTGCAGGAAAAGAGTGTCAGCATGACCTTGAAATACCTTTTTTATTCTTGCCAACTCAAGGGGACAATGAAAGCTGACTGAGAGAGACTGGAACATCTCCATAAGGACTGTCTGGAGGACTGCTGACTTCCTCTCAGGAGCACTAGAGTTGGGCAAATAGTATTATCTAGAAGAGAGCCTGCTTCCTGCATGTACACAAGTCTGCCATTCCTTGAGGTGCTGAGCTAGCGTTGTCACCGCTTAAGTAGTCTAACATATAAAACTCCTGTCCCTGTGGTAAGCAGGGTGAAGCAAAGTACCATAAGACAAGGCTGGCTCACTGCCAACCTTCCTTAAGGCACTAAACCACCTGTGAGAGCATGCCCTTGGCCAAGCTAGCTACCACTGGACTTTTGTAGCCTGTGGAGGTAGATGCTGCTGGAACTCTGGGGTAGTTTCCTGGGCAGCATCCCTGGCACCAGACGCTGCCTATTTGCTTTGTCTGGTCACCATTAATAAGAAGCTCCAACAATCCTTACATCTCACACATGGCTTCCAGGCATTTTTCCTCTACTGCCCTGGCACAGCTGTATTATGGATGCTACAAACAGTTTGCTTTTTGTTGTTCATAAGGTTCTTTGCTGTGCAAACACTTCTGTGGGTTTTGTTGTTGTTGTTGTTGTTGCTAGTGCTGGTTATTAAACCCAGAGCCTTATATATGTTCATTATGTGCTATATACCACAGAGCCACAGTCCAGCCCCAACAGCTTTGGTTTTGATGCAGTATGAATTATCTATGTTTTTCTTTTTGCTGACTGTTGTAGTTTGTCTTCCATTGCTATGACAAAACACTCTGACCAACACCAACTTGGGGAGGAAAGGGTTTATTTAGCTCACATCTCCTGGGTCACAGTTCATCACTTAGGGAGCCCAAGGCAGTAACTCAGGGCAGGAACCTGGAGGCAGGAGCTGAAGTACAAGCCATGGAGGACTGCTGTTCACTGGCTTGCTCCTGGCTTGCTCTCTGGCTCATGCCCAGCCTGCCTTCTTATACTGTCACTGCTCAACAATCAAGACAATACACCACAGATGTGGCCACAGGCCAATCCAATGGAGCCAATTCCCCAAGACATTCTGGCTAAATCATCAAGCACATGAACCTAAATACTCCTTCCATGCCCTTCTTTCCACTGTGTTCTAGCACAGCCTGGGGTTTGATGAGTGATACAGATGGAAGGGAAGCTGCCCAAGAAGCTCCCTGAGGGGTCGCATGCCTGCAGTGTGTCTCTCCTCATCAGGAGAAGGCTTCTCCTCCTCCCTAACACTGTGCAGTATTTAACTTGGGGTCTGTCGCTTCTTTGTAGCTCCAGTGTTCAGTGTTTCTTGATTCTTCCTGGTCTCCTGCCTTCCATGTTGCAGCCCTTCATTCCCTTCCCAGGCTTCTGACCCTCCTCAGCCAGTGTTTGTCTTTAGATTTGTGGGGATAAAGGAGAGTTCTAGGTGTCTCTACTCTATGGTCTTCACTTCCCTGGTTTAATTGACTTTTGCAGAACTTGTATATTCATAGTCAATCTGTAATTCCAATTCAATTATGATTTTACAAATGACATTACTTGTTTAGTTTCTAGTAAATCAATAAATCTATTGTTATGGGATCTGATATGTGATCTGTCATTAAAATGTGTCGCTTTTCTGGGGAGATGGCTCAGAGGGTAAAATGCTTGCTGTGTGAGCATGAGAACCTGAGATTGGATCTCCCAGTGTTCAGGTAAAAGCCAGGCACAATGGCTGACATCTGGAGGGACAGGCATATCCTAGAGAGTCACTAGCCAACAAGTCTGGACAAAACATTGAGTTCCAGGTTCAAAAAAATATGTCTCAGGGGCAGGAGAGATGGCTCCACAGTTAAGAGTACTGGCTGCTTTCCCCAGAGACCACAGTGTGGTTCCCAGCACCCACAGAGGGCTAGACAACCCATATGTAACTCTAGTTTCAGAAGATCAAATCTCCTCTTCCAGCTTCCACAGGCATAGTACAACATGGGTAACTTACATACATGCAGGCAAAACACTCATACACAAAAATAAAAACAATAAATCAGAAAAGTTTTAAAATAAAATACTAGAAAAATGTTTTCTCAAATTTTTATGTTAATAGTCATTAACACTTATACACTTTTAAATTAATATTCTGGGGGGCTGGAGAGATGGCCTAGCAGTTAAGAGCACCGACCACTCTTTCAGAGGACCCGGGTTCAATCCCCAGCACCCACATGGTGGCTGAGAGCCGTCTGAAACTCCAATTCCAGGAGAACTCCAGCTCCAGGGGGAATCCAAGACCCTCTTCTGACCTCCACAGCATTGCACGACACGGGTGCACAGACCTGCATGCAGACAGTACATTGATACACCTACAGAAATTAAAAAAATTAATTAATTAATTAATATTCTGTTTCATTAATATTTTCTCCAGTCATTTCCTGGAGAAAGCCACTGAGTGGACCTCCCTTCTTTATTTGACTTCAGGAGTCTTCTGTGCCCTGTAGACATTCAACAAACCTACCTTGAGCCCTGCCTGCAGTATCATCCTCCCAGAAAGCCAAGCTGGCCTTGCGAGGGTCGCTCATGGCCTCTGCAGGAGGCTGCTGTTGCAGAGGACCCCAATTCAGTTCCCAACACCCACATAACAGCTAACAACCCATCTGAACTCCAGTTCCAGGGGATCTAACACCATCTTCTAGTCTCCATGGGCATTGTATGCATATTGTACATTTACATGCATGCAGGCAAAGTACTCACACACATAAAATCAATCAATCAAAAAATCTTAAGACTTGAAAAATAGTCTTAAAATGGATTCTAGATCTAAATATAAAATCTTAATAAAACTTTTAGAAGAAAGTATAAGAAGATGGCCTCCCGGCATCATATTAGGCAGTGATTTTTTTGTGAAAGATTTTTTACTTAATTTGATTGTATGGTGTGTGTGCCTGAGTATATGTGTATGCATTATATGCATGCAGGTTCCTGCAGAGGCCAGAAAGAGGGAGTCAGATCTCCTGGAACTGGAATTAACAGGCAGTTATACCCCCCCCACACACCACACAAATGTGGTACCGAAGAACCAAACTGGGGTACCTCTGAAGGAAGAGCAAGTTGCTCTTAAACACTGAGCTCCTGCTCCAGGCTCTTGGCATTGAGTTCTTAGATGTGACATCAAAGCATGTCAGTGGTATTAGTCGGTTCTCTAAGAAACAGAAGCAACAGGATGATATAGTATAAATATAACCAATTTATGATTTGCTACACTGACGGAGCTCAACTGAAAGACAATTGCTTCTGGTGGTCCTTATGAACCGGTATTGAGAAAAAAGCATTGGCCAGAATCAATAGCTGCATACCAGTTTTACCAGGGAGCAACATATTAATCTGCCTCGAGTAAGGACACCACATCTGGTACAGCGCGCTGCAATTGGTGTCACTACTTGGTTTGAGTTTTCGATAGTCAACGTCATTCTCCATGATCCATCTGTCTGTTGCACAGGCCAAATTGGAGAGTAAAATGGAGATGTGGTAGCGAATCCCACACCCTGCATCTTTCAAACCTTGATAGTGCGCATTAATCTCTGCAATCCCTCCAGGGATAAACGATACTGTTTTTGGTTCACCTATTTTCCCTGTAGAGGCAACACCAATGGTTTCCATTGGCCTTTCCAACCATAATAGCCTCACTCCACAGGTTAGGGAACGCAAGTGGGGATCTGCCAATTTCTAATTATATACTATCACAATTATATACATTCTGGGACTGGGGAAATAACACGGGATAGTTCTGGGACCCACTTGGCCCACGTGAGTCGGACTTCAGCCAACTCCATTTATCACCTGACCCTCCATAGCCCCTACTTTAACCGTGAGGCCACAATGTTTTTAGGGTCTCCTGGGATCAGTGTCAACTTCAGAACAAGTATCCAATAGCCTCGAAAAGTCTGATTATTTCCTTTTCCCCAGTGTACAGTGACCCTAGTAAAAGGCCTCAGGTCCCTCTGGGGAAGGACGGAGGAAGGCAAAAGCATAACTCTTTGGTATTGTGACAAGGTCCTTCCTCACTGGAACCCTGCCACCCCTTCCATTCAAGGGGTTCTGTGGTCTGTGAAACTGTCCTCAAGTCTGGAAACCGGATCAACTGGGACGGGATTCGCTACTCTCTAAAATCAAATTTTGACTTTCTGTCATTTCGTTCTAGACGATTTTCTGCTTATACAGATCAAATAAAACTTAGTAGCTTCTAATGTATTGGGTTCCTGGAACACCATGATTAATTAGCTACGGTTCCAAAGATCATTTCGGTCATGCCATTATAGGTATCGTTTTGCCTTTGCCAACCATTATGATAATTACTGTAACTACGCTATCTGGCTTCTGCGATTCAATGCTGCAACCTGACGCCTACCCTGAGGTCTGTTAGACCTACTACGTGTAATTATAATTTATGAAATGCAGCACAACTTCTCTAACTAGTAAGATCTGGCATAAGTAAATAGAGCAAAAACAAGCTCTTCAAATGTTCTGGTGTCTCTCTCATACTTTCCATCTTATTAATCAGTGAAGTGCATGTCTCTCGGGTCCCTCGCTATGTGAATAATGTGGTTTTACACTTCGAATCCACTCGAGCAGCCCAACTGCCTGGACCCTCACAATCCCTTATCAATACTAAGCCAAGGAAATATCAGGCATCTCTAACTCGCTGTTAGTAGGCCATGTTTTAAAATAAATACATCAGCCAAACAATCAAATAAACTTTTAACACCATTTTTTTTAACTGCTCACGACTTCCATTTAAACCTAGAAATCTCTACTCAGTGGCTCATATCGATTAAACTCAGTATGATCCAATTTTATATTCCTTCCACCATTAGCCCACACCCTTAAAATCCATTCCCACACATATTCCTTAGGCTTCTTTGCCTTTTTTTTTTAGTATGTCACACTTTATTTCTTTAGTGAGTAGACGCACCTCCTCGCCTCTCGTTGACCACAATTTCTATCTCACCTTAGAGGGCTTGCTTAGACTTCAATCTGGTTATAGGTCTAAAGGCAACAATTGTTGGTGCCCTGAGGGACATCAGCTCCCACATGGGAGGGGGGGATTAAATTCCTCAGGCAAGGGTGGGGGAGGGGATCTGCAGGGTGTGGATTCTCTGAAATATACAGGGTTGGTTGGAGGTGGGTGGATGAAATTGAACTCAATGAATAAAAAAAAAAAAAAAAAAATCCCTCAGAATCCCGGAGGTTCAAAATCCTCATCATCATAGTTCTCTCACACGCATACCTCCATCCCAAGTTTCAAGGTCCACCCTTTCCCCACCAGTGCTCGCACTTTAACTGCTGACACTTTCGTGGCTGGGAATTAAATGTGCGTTGTAAATCAGCCAAAAGTATAATAAAGGATCCAGCTTGATTTTCTCTGCTTTAGCTTTGGCTGCTGGAGAGAAGATTCTCTTCCAGAGCACACTGGAAACCTTTAAACTGTTGCTTTCGAATCCGAAGCTGGTCATTTTTATCACCGAGCTCCATATTTTCGTCTAACAGGTTATCGCGACATGCTAGAGCAACAAGGCCAACATCATTTTTTCTGAGTTTTCTGCAATTTCTCGAACGTTTTATATAAAGATTCGCTAAATTCTTGCTTCTCACAGAGGTGAGTAGGTGATCAAATGGGATCTAATCTTCATAATTAGATCACACATTACATGCCGACAACCAAGGATTATGTATTGGCACAGATCTGAGGTCTGCCACCGGGGGAGGAGAGGCCTTTGCCAGATAACATGCGTAGGGCATTCAGTTGGGACACAGACGGGTGAGAGCTGGTCCAGAAGCTAACAAGCCCACTAAAGAAATTCATCCTTCAGTTCTATTTCTCCTAGAACCACTTCTGTTACCAATTTTGTTAGTTTGTCTTCCAGTTAGCTATGACAAAACACTCTGACCAAAACCAACTTGGGAGAGAAAGGTTTATATCAGCTCACATCTCCTGTCACAGTGCTTCACTGACACTTAGGAGCCCCAAGGCAGTAACTCAGGGCAGGAAACTGGAGGCAGAGAGCAAAGAGAGCAAAGCCAGGAGCAAGCCATGTGAACAGCGTCCATCTCCATGGCCTTGTTTTACTCAGCTCCTGCCTCCAGGTTCCTGCCCTGATTACTGCCTTGGCGCCTGAGTGAATGAACTGTGACCAGAGAGGTGAGCTAAATAAACCTTTCCTCCCCAAGTTTGGTGTTGTCAGGTGTTTGTCATAGCAATGGAAGACAAACTACAATCAGTCAGCAAAAAAAAACATAGATAATTTACATCTATAAACTGCATCAAAACCAAGCTGTTGGGGCTGGACTGTGCTCTGTGGTATATAGCACATATGAACAAGATATAAAGGCTCGGGTTTATATTAACACGCACTAGCAAACAACAACAACAACAAACAAAACCCAAGAAGTGTTTGCACAGCAAAGAACCTTATGAACAACAAAAAGCAAACTGTTTGTAGCATCCATAATACAGCTGTGCCAGGGCAGTAGAGGAAAAATGCCTGGAAGCCATGTGTGAGATGTAAGGATTGTTGGAGCTTCTTATTAATGGTGACCAGACAAAGCAAATAGGCAGCGTCTGGTGCCAGGGATGCTGCCCAGGAAACTACCCCAGAGTTCCAGCAGCATCTACCTCCACAGGCTACAAAAGTCCAGTGGTAGCTAGCTTGGCCAAGGGCATGCTCTCACAGGTGGTTTAGTGCCTTAAGGAAGGTTAGCAGTGAGCCAGCCTTGTCTTATGGTACTTTGCTTCACCCTGCTTACCACAGGGACAGGAGTTTTATATGTTAGACTACTTAAGCGGTGACAACGCTAGCTCAGCACCTCAAGGAATGGCAGACTTGTTTACATGCAGGAAGCAGGCTCTCTTCTAGATAATACTATTTGCCCAACTCTAGTGCTCCTGAGAGGAAGTCAGCAGTCCTCCAGACAGTCCTTATGGAGATGTTCCAGTCTCTATCAGTCAGCTTTCATTGTCCCCTTGAGTTGGCAAGAATAAAAAAGGTATTTCGAGGTCATGCTGACACTCTTTTCCTGCAAGATCATGCTCCATTGAATGTACAATATTTTCAAATTACATGTCTACATACACAGAATTTGTACAGGGCTGGGAACGTAGTTCAGTTTGTAGAGTGATTGCCAAGTGTACGGGAAGCCTGGATTCAATCCTCAACATTGTATAAACTGGTCATGCAGCACCATGCCTATAATTCCAGCATTAAGTAAGAGGGTCAGAATTCAAGGTAATCCTCAGTCACATTATGAATTTGAGCCAACCTAGGCTACATGAAATCCTGTCAGAGAGAAGGAGGGAGGAAAGAAGAACATCCACAAGAGGCGGCTCAATGGGTAAAGGTGCTTGCAATCCTGATGACCCCAGCCAGAACTCACATTGTCCACATGGTAGAAAGGGATAACCAATCCCAAAAGCTGCGCGAGTCTGACCCTCACAAACCTGTTATGGAACACTAAATAAATAAATAAATAAATAAATACTTTTTTTCTTTGGTTCTTTTGAGGAATAGGTTCTCCCTGTAGCCCAGCTGACCTGGAACTCACTCTGTAGACCCTGGTCTTGAACTCCAGAGATAAATACGATTTTTAAAGTATAAAGAAATGTCTACAAGAGTCCAGGGCATGGTGGCACACACCTTTAATCCCAGGCATGTGGGAGGCAGAGACAGGTGTCTCTCTGTAAATGCAAGGCTAGGCCTGGTGACATTAGTGGTCCAGCGACACAAAGCTACATAGTGTGACCCTGTCTCAAACAAAAGAAAAAAAAAAAAAGAAAAAGAAAAGAAAATTCCTACAAGAAAACATAAGTGGTCAAAAGATGTTAAATTTAATGTTTCTAATCAATAGGAAATGCAAATTAAACACTCTAAGATATTACCACTTCACACTCCTTAAAGTGCCCATCATTTACAGCAAACAGCACAGGGCTGGAGAGATGGTCAGCCCTTGAAAGCACTGGCTTCCCTTGTAGAGGACCTGGGTTGTTCTCAGCACCCACATGGGAAAACTATTCATTAGTAACTTCCAGTTCCAAGAGATCTGATGCCCTGTTTGGGCTTCTATGGGCATTGAACAACACTTGGGTGCTGCACATGTAGCAAAAACATACACATAAAATAAAATAAAAATAAAACCAGAAAATAAAGCTTAGGGAAGATTGCAGAAATTGTATGTGCAGGCTGATAGTGCAAAATGGCTGCCATTTATGAGAGAAAATGTGGTTATTCTTCAGAAAATCAACATGAACCTATCAAACGATCCCCCAATTTCACCGCTGGGCATATCACTAAAAGAAGCAAAGCAAGAACTGTATTAAGTATTTGTGTGCTCATGCTCAAGCACCATTGTTCATAAGAGACAGAAGAAGAGACAGACTATGGGTCCATGACTGATGAACAGATAAACAAAAAGCTGNCAGCTTTTTGTTTATCTGTTCATCAGTCATGGACCCATAGTCTGTCTCTTCTTCTGTCTCTTATGAACAATGGTGCTTGAGCATGAGCACACAAATACTTAATACAGTTCTTGCTTTGCTTCTTTTAGTGATATGCCCAGCGGTGAAATTGGGGGATCGTTTGATAGGTTCATGTTGATTTTCTGAAGAATAACCACATTTTCTCTCATAAATGGCAGCCATTTTGCACTATCAGCCTGCACATACAATTTCTGCAATCTTCCCTAAGCTTTATTTTCTGGTTTTATTTTTATTTTATTTTATGTGTATGTTTTTGCTACATGTGCAGCACCCAAGTGTTGTTCAATGCCCATAGAAGCCCAAACAGGGCATCAGATCTCTTGGAACTGGAAGTTACTAATGAATAGTTTTCCCATGTGGGTGCTGAGAACAACCCAGGTCCTCTACAAGGGAAGCCAGTGCTTTCAAGGGCTGACCATCTCTCCAGCCCTGTGCTGTTTGCTGTAAATGATGGGCACTTTAAGGAGTGTGAAGTGGTAATATCTTAGAGTGTTTAATTTGCATTTCCTATTGATTAGAAACATTAAATTTAACATCTTTTGACCACTTATGTTTTCTTGTAGGAATTTTCTTTTCTTTTTCTTTTTTTTTTTTTCTTTTGTTTGAGACAGGGTCACACTATGTAGCTTTGTGTCGCTGGACCACTAATGTCACCAGGCCTAGCCTTGCATTTACAGAGAGACACCTGTCTCTGCCTCCCACATGCCTGGGATTAAAGGTGTGTGCCACCATGCCCTGGACTCTTGTAGACATTTCTTTATACTTTAAAAATCGTATTTATCTCTGGAGTTCAAGACCAGGGTCTACAGAGTGAGTTCCAGGTCAGCTGGGCTACAGGGAGAACCTATTCCTCAAAAGAACCAAAGAAAAAAAGTATTTATTTATTTATTTATTTATTTAGTGTTCCATAACAGGTTTGTGAGGGTCAGACTCGCGCAGCTTTTGGGATTGGTTATCCCTTTCTACCATGTGGACAATGTGAGTTCTGGCTGGGGTCATCAGGATTGCAAGCACCTTTACCCATTGAGCCGCCTCTTGTGGATGTTCTTCTTTCCTCCCTCCTTCTCTCTGACAGGATTTCATGTAGCCTAGGTTGGCTCAAATTCATAATGTGACTGAGGATTACCTTGAATTCTGACCCTCTTACTTAATGCTGGAATTATAGGCATGGTGCTGCATGACCAGTTTATACAATGTTGAGGATTGAATCCAGGCTTCCCGTACACTTGGCAATCACTCTACAAACTGAACTACGTTCCCAGCCCTGTACAAATTCTGTGTATGTAGACATGTAATTTGAAAATATTGTACATTCAATGGAGCATGATCTTGCAGGAAAAGAGTGTCAGCATGACCTCGAAATACCTTTTTTATTCTTGCCAACTCAAGGGGACAATGAAAGCTGACTGATAGAGACTGGAACATCTCCATAAGGACTGTCTGGAGGACTGCTGACTTCCTCTCAGGAGCACTAGAGTTGGGCAAATAGTATTATCTAGAAGAGAGCCTGCTTCCTGCATGTAAACAAGTCTGCCATTCCTTGAGGTGCTGAGCTAGCGTTGTCACCGCTTAAGTAGTCTAACATATAAAACTCCTGTCCCTGTGGTAAGCAGGGTGAAGCAAAGTACCATAAGACAAGGCTGGCTCACTGCTAACCTTCCTTAAGGCACTAAACCACCTGTGAGAGCATGCCCTTGGCCAAGCTAGCTACCACTGGACTTTTGTAGCCTGTGGAGGTAGATGCTGCTGGAACTCTGGGGTAGTTTCTCTGGGCAGCATCCCTGGCACCAGACGCTGCCTATTTGCTTTGTCTGGTCACCATTAATAAGAAGCTCCAACAATCCTTACATCTCACACATGGCTTCCAGGCATTTTTCCTCTACTGCCCTGGCACAGCTGTATTATGGATGCTACAAACAGTTTGCTTTTTGTTGTTCATAAGGTTCTTTGCTGTGCAAACACTTCTTGTGGGTTTTGTTGTTGTTGTTGTTGTTTGCTAGTGCGTTAATATAATACCCCAGAGCCTTTATATTTGTTCATTATGTGCTAATACCACAGAGCACAGTCCGAGCCCCAACAGCTTGGTTTTGATCGCTAGTTATGTAGTTAATTATCTATGTTTTTTTTGGCTGACTGTTGTAGTTTGTCTTCCATTTGCTATGACAAACACCTGACAACACCAAACTTTGGGGAGGAAAGGGTTTATTTAGCTCACATCTCCTGGGTCACAGTTTCATTCACTAGGAGCCAAGGCAGGTAATCAGGGCAGGAACCCTGGAGGAGGAGCTGACGAAAACAAGGCCTATGGAGAGGAATCGCTGTTCACATGGCTTGTTCTCCTGGCTTTTGCTCTCTTGCTCTGCCCCAGTTCCTGCCCTGAGTTACTGGCTCTTGGGCTCCTAAGTGTATGAAGCCTGGACCAGGAGATGTGAGTGTATAAACCTTTCTCTCCCAAGGTTGTTGTTGGTCAGGTGTTTTGTCATAGCTACTGGAAGACAAACTACAACAGAAATTGGTACAGAAGTGGTTCTAGGAGAAATAGAATGAATGGTGAATTTCTTTGTGGGCTTGGTTAGCCTTCTGGAACCAGCTCTCACGTTCTGGGTTCCACAACTGTAAGTTACCCTAGCAGTTACTGTAAAGGCCTCTCCTCCCCCCCCTGCGTCGGCAGACCCCAGCACCTGTGCCACATACATAATCTTGGTTGTGCGTCATGAATTGTGATCTAATTATGAAGTTAGATCCATTTGATCACCTCACTCACCTCTGTGAGAAGCAAGAATTTAGCGAATCTTATATAAAACTTCGAGAAATTGCAGAAAATCAGAAAAAATGATTTGGCCTTGTTGCTCCTAGCATGTCGCGATAACTGTTAGACGAAATATGGAGCTCGGTGATAAAAATGACCAGTTCTGGATTCGAACAACAGTTTAAAGGTTTTCCAAGTGTGCTCTGGAAGAGAATCTTCTCTCCAGCAGCCAAGGAGCTAAAGCAGAGAAAATCAAGCTGGATCCTTATTATACTAGTTGGCTGATTTACAACGCACATTTAATTCCCAGCCACGAAAAGTGTCAGCAGTTAAAGTGCAGAGCACTGGTGGGGAAGGGTGGACACCTTGAAACTTGGGATGGAGGATGGTGTGAGAGAACTATGATGATGAGGATTTTGAACCTCGGATTTGAGGGATTTTTTTTTTTTTTTTTTTATTTCATTAGATTAATTCTCCACCCACCTCCACCACCCACCACCCTTGTTATTTCAGAGAATCCCACCCTGCAGATCCCCTCTCTCCCACCCTTGCCTGAGGAAATTAATCCCCCCTCCCATTGGGAGCTGATGTCCTCAGGGCCAACAATTGTTGCCTTTAGACCTATAACCAGATTGAATCTAAGCAAGCCCTCTAAGGTGAGATAGAAATGTGGTCCAACAGAGGTGGAGGAGGTGCGATCTACACTAAAGAAATTAAAGTTGATATACAAAAAAGAAAAGAAAGCCTAAGGAATATGTGTGGGAATGGATTTTAAGGGTGTGGGCATAATGGTGGAAGGAATATAAAATTGGATCATACTGATTTATCGATATGAGCCCACTGAGTAGAGATTTCTAGGTTTAACATGGAAGTGTAGCAGTTAAAAAAGGTGTTAAAAGTTTATTTGATGTTGGCTGATGTATTTATTTTAAAACATGGCCTCTAACAGCGAGTTAGAGAGCCTGATATTCCTTGGCTTTAGTATTGATGAAGGGATTGTGAGGGTCCAGCAGTGGGCATGCTCGAGTGGATTCGAAGTGTAAAACCCACATTTTCCACAATATGGAGGGACCGGAGGACATGCACTTTCACTGATTAATAAGATGGAAAGTATGAGAGAGACACCAGAACATTTGAAGAGCTTGTTTTTTGCTCTATTTCTTATGCCCAATCTTACTGTTAGAGAAGTTGTTGCTTCTTCATAAATTTAATGTACACGTAGTAGGTCTAACGAAGACCTCAGGGTAGGCGTCAGGTTGCAGCATTGAATCGCAGAAGACCAGATTAGCGTAGTTACAGTAATTACATAAGGGTGGCAAAGGCAAAACGATAGCCTATAATGGCATGACCGAAATGATCTTTGGAACTGATAATTAATCATGGTGTTCCCAGGAACCCAAATACATATAGAAGCCTACTAAGTTTTATTTGATCTGTATAAGCAGAAAATGTCTAGAACGAAATGACAGAAGTCAAAATTTGATTTTAGGAGTAGCGAATCCCGCCAGTTGATCCAGGTTTCCAGACTTGAGACAGTTTCACAGACCACAGAACCCCTTGATGGAAGGGGTGGCCAGGGTTCCAGTGAGGAAGGACCTTGTCACAATACCAAAGAGTTTATGCCTGTTTGCCTTCCTCCATGTCCTTCCCCAGAGGGACTGAGGGCTTTTACTAGGGTCACTGTACACTGGGGAAAAGGAAATAATCAGACTTTTCGAGGCCTATTGGATACTGTTCTGAATTGACACTGATCCCAGGAGACCCTAAAAATGATTGTGGCCTCCGGTTAAAGTAGGGGCTATGGAGTCAGTTGATAAATGGAGTTGGCTGAAGCCGACTCACGTGGGCCAAGTGGGTCCCAGAACATCCGTGAGTTACTTCCCCGTCCCAGAATGTATATATTGGTGTAGTATATAATTAGAAATTGCAGAATCCCCACCTTGCGTTCCCTATCCTGTGGAGTGAGAGGCTATTATGTTGGAAAGGCCAATGGAAACCATTGGTGTTGCCGTCTACCAGGGAAAATAGGGAACCAAAAACGGTATCGTATCCCCTGGAGGGATTGCGAGATTAATGCACTATCAAGGCTTTGAAAGATGCAGGGGTGGGATTCCTACCACATCTCCATTTAACTCTCCAATTTGGCCTGTGCAACAAGACAGATGGATCATGGAGAATGACGTTGACTATCGAAACTCAAACCAAGTGTGACACCAATTGCAGCCGCTGTGACCAGATGTGGTGTCATTACTCGAGGCAGATTAATATGTTGCTCCTGGTACTGGTATGCAGCTATTGATCTGGCCAATGCTTTTTCTCAATACCGGTTCATAAGGACCACCCAGAAGCAATTGCTTTCAGGAGCTCCGTCACCGTGTGAGCAAAATCCAATAAATTGGTATATATTTATATATTCATCCTGTTGCTTCTGTTTCTTTAGAGACCCGACTAATACCACTGACCATGCTTTGATGTCACATCTAAGAACTCAATGCCAAGAGCCTGGAGCAGGAGCTCAGTGTTTAAGAGCACTTGCTCTTCTTCCAGAGGACCCCAGTTTGGTTCTTGGTACCCACATTGTGTGTGTGTGTGGGGGGGGTCATAACTGCCTGTAATTCCAGTTCCAGGAGATCTGACTCCCTCTTCTGGCCTCTGCAGGAACCTGCATGCATATAATGCATACACATATACTCAGGCACACACACATACACATCAAATTAAGTAAATAAATCTTTCACAAAAAAATCACTGCCTAATATGATGCCGGGAGGCCATCTTCTTATACTTTCTTCTAAAAGTTTTATTAAGATTTTATATTTAGATCTAGAATCCATTTTAAGACTATTTTTCAAGTCTTAAGATTTTTTGATTGATTGATTTTATGTGTGTGAGTACTTTGCCTGCATGCATGTAAATGTACAATATGCATACAATGCCCATGGAGACTAGAAGATGGTGTTAGATCCCCTGGAACTGGAGTTCAGATGGGTTGTTAGCTGTTATGTGGGTGTTGGGAACTGAATTGGGGTCCTCTGCAACAGCAGCCTCCTGCAGAGGCCATGAGCGACCCTCGCAAGGCCAGCTTGGCTTTCTGGGAGGATGATACTGCAGGCAGGGCTCAAGGTAGGTTTGTTGAATGTCTACAGGGCACAGAAGACTCCTGAAGTCAAATAAAGAAGGGAGGTCCACTCAGTGGCTTTCTCCAGGAAATGACTGGAGAAAAATATTAATGAAAACAGAATTATTAATTAATTATTAATTTTTTTAATTTCTGTAGGGTATAATGTACTGTCTGCATGCAGGTCTGTGCACCCGTGTCGTGCAATGCTGTGGAGGTCAGAAGAGGGTCTCTGGATTCCCCCTGGAGCTGGAGTTCTCCTGGAATTGGAGTTTCAGACGGCTCTCAGCCACCATGTGGGTGCTGGGGATCGAACCCGGGTCCTCTGAAAGAGTGGTCGGCTGCTCTTAACTGCTAGGCCATCTCTCCAGCCCCCCAGAATATTAATTTAAAAGTGTATAGTGTTAATGACTATTAACATAAAAATTTGAGAAAACATTTTTCTAGTATTTTATTTTAAAACTTTTCTGATTTATTTGTTTTTATTTTATGTGTATGAGTGTTTTGCCTGCATGTATGTAAGTGTACCCATGTTGTACTATGCCTGTGGAAGCTGGAAGAGGAGATTTGATCTTCTGAAACTAGAGTTACAGATGGTTGTTAGCCTCCATGTGGGTGCTGGGAACCACACTGTGGTCCTCTGGGAAAGCAGCCAGTACTCTTAACTGTGGAGCCATCTCTCCTGCCCCTGAGACATATTTTTTTGAACCTGGAACTCAATGTTTTGTCCAGACTTGTTGGCTAGTGACTCTCTAGGATATGCCTGTCCCTCCAGATGTCAGCCATTGTGCCTGGCTTTACCTGAACACTGGGAGATCCAATCTCAGGTTCTCATGCTCACACAGCAAGCATTTTACCCTCTGAGCCATCTCCCCAGAAAAGCGACACATTTTAATGACAGATCACATATCAGATCCCATAACAATAGATTTATTGATTTACTAGAAACTAAACAAGTAATGTCATTTGTAAAATCATAATTGAATTGGAATTACAGATTGACTATGAATATACAAGTTCTGCAAAAGTCAATTAAACCAGGGAAGTGAAGACCATAGAGTAGAGACACCTAGAACTCTCCTTTATCCCCACAAATCTAAAGACAAACACTGGCTGAGGAGGGTCAGAAGCCTGGGAAGGGAATGAAGGGCTGCAACATGGAAGGCAGGAGACCAGGAAGAATCAAGAAACACTGAACACTGGAGCTACAAAGAAGCGACAGACCCCAAGTTAAATACTGCACAGTGTTAGGGAGGAGGAGAAGCCTTCTCCTGATGAGGAGAGACACACTGCAGGCATGCGACCCCTCAGGGAGCTTCTTGGGCAGCTTCCCTTCCATCTGTATCACTCATCAAACCCCAGGCTGTGCTAGAACACAGTGGAAAGAAGGGCATGGAAGGAGTATTTAGGTTCATGTGCTTGATGATTTAGCCAGAATGTCTGTGATGGTTAATCCTGTGTGTCAACTTGACTGGACTAAGGAACAAATAAGAGAAAAGGGATGTTTGGATTGGACCACTTCAACCCGGATGGCCCACCCCAAATGTGGGCATTACCTTCTGCCGGCAGGCAGTATAAAAGGCCATGGCAGAAGGAGCTGGTCCCTTTTCTCCTGCGGCTTGCCTCTCTCATCTGGTGAGTTTGTCTTGCTGCTGTGATCAACCTTTCAGATCCCAGCGTGTACTGAGACCGGCAGATCTCCAAAATCCATTTGGGCCTTCAGCACTAGATTGGGACTACTGAGACATCCAGCCTTGCGGACTGAGCAGTTCCCTGGATTCTCTCCGCCTTTCCAGTGTGGTGCAGCTACTGTTGGACTCCTTGAACTCTGTCACGTGAGCAAATCAATAAATTGTATATAGCTATATATTCATCCTGTTACTTCTGTTTCTTTTTTTTCTTTTTCTTTCTTTCTTTCTTTCTTTCTTTATTTATTTATTTTTATTTATTTCTGTATGTGTATGAATGTACCTGTGTGCATGCAAGTCTGTGCACCCGTGTCGTGCAATGCCGCGGAGGTCAGAAGAGTGTGTCGGATTCCCCTGGAACTGGAGTTCTCCTGGAATTGGAGTTTCAGACAGTTCTCGGCCGCCATGTGGGTGCTGGGGATCGAACCCGGGTCCTCTGTAAGAGCGGTCGGCGCTCTTAACCTCTAGGCCATCTCTCCAGCCCTACTTCTGTTTCTTTAGAGAACCCTGACTAATACAATGTCTATGAATGAAATTCTACAAATTACATGAATTAAACTGTTTTAAAACCAATAGTTACTTTCTCGCACTAGTACAGTAAGCTCAAGAAGAAAAGTTACATGTAAGCTTCTAAGAAGTAAGGAGTTGATGAGAAGTCTGGGCTGTAAGCTAGGGTCTTTAAATTTCCTAAGGGCAAACCTAGAATCTGTGAAGGAGCAGGAAGTGTGAGCCAGCCCTCTATTCAGGAATGTGCTCCTTTTGAATGATACTGCATTTTTAATAAAAAATAGTAATTAATAAATATGAAGATTTTTTTTTCCTGCTCTTTTTAAAGACAAAGTCTCCCTTTAGTCTCAGCTGGCCTGGAACTCACTATGTAGATCAGGCTGGCCTTGAACTCACAGAGATCCTCCTGCCTCTGCCTCCCACGTACTGGGATTAAAGGTGTGCACCACTACACCCAGAAAATTTGAAGATTTTTGTATTAAGTTTCAAAATGTGACAGGGTCTTACTGTGTAGTCAAGTCTGGTGCCAGGCTGATCTCAGATTTGTGATTCTCCTCCCTCTGGCTCCCAAGTGCTGTAATTCCAGGTATGCTTGGCTAAAAGATGACTTTCCTTTTCTTTCTTTCTTTCTTTCTTTCTTTCTTTCTTTCTTTCTTTCTTTCTTTCTTTCTTTCTTTTTCTTTTCTTTTCTTTCTTTTTGATTTTATTTATTTTTTAATTTTTAAAAAATGTTTATTCTCTGTCCATGACTGTTTTGCCTGCAAGCACATAACTGGATCCATGAGTATGCTCAAGGATGCCAGAAGAGGGCGTTGGACACCCTGGAACAAGAATTAAAAGGCAGTTATGAGCCACCATGTGGGTGCTGGGAAACAAACTTTGGTCTTCTATAAGAGTAACTAGGGCTTGTAACTGTTGAGATATCTCTCTGGCTCCTATTTTGTTTGTAAGATAGGGTCTCACTGTATATCCTTGGCAAGGGGCTCGCCCTTTGTAAACCAGGCTGGCCTCATACAGAGATCTGCCTCCTTCTTTCTGAGTGCTGGGATTAAAAGCATGCACCACCACCTTCAAACAAAAAATTGATTTTTAAAACATATTAAGTCATTATAGATGGGCCAGAAAATGATGATAGATACATCATTATTTGAAAACAATTTTCCTATTATCTCAGAAGAGAGATCTTTCTCCATGTTAAAACCATCTGTCTTCTGAAGCCAAGGGCAAATTACGAGAGAGTTTTCTGATATATTCAGAATTGATAATGGCACAGTGGCCATTCTTTCGTCAGTTATTCTTGGCAGGGTTGCTTTCATTTCCCATTCCTTAGTCTGGAATTCTAAATTCTAAAAACAAAAACCACACCTAAATGATTACTATGTTAACTGTTCTATGATCTGCCGCAGAACCTGCTTATCTTCAGATAACGTCAGAAAGTGAAATACTCTTCCTTATTCTTTAGTTATGAGCATCAACTCAGGAAAAACATGTAAACTTCCAGAAGATTTAACTTAGATAGAAGCAGTGTTCAGGACTGCCCTAGGTCACAGTGCACTGTGATATGATGGGCGGGTGGGGAGAGACACCTACCCTGAAGATGAAGACCCTCCTCAGCATAAAGACTTCCTACCCAGAAGTGTTCCCTATTCATCCTTTTCCTCCCTATAAAATCCCCCTAAGCACTGACTTTAAAAAAAAATTAAACAAACAAACAAACAAACAAAAAAACAAACAAAAAAAACCAAAACAAAACCAAAAACCCAGTGTCTTACTATGTTTCTGAGGCTGGCCTGAAACTCATTATGTAAACTAGGTTGACCTCAAACTCACTATGTTTCTCCTGTCTTGGCCTCTCAAGTGCTGAGTTTATAGGTAAGTGCAACATGCCCATCTTGTGAATATTGGTTTTGGGGCAGTGAGTCCAGCCACAGTTTGGTATTGTTTGTAAAATTCAAATTGTGGCGAAAAATAATAGTTATGTTAGTTTTATGAGGAAAAGAACCAACATAAGATACTCAGTTTAGAAGACATGAAGGAATTTAGTAAGCATACCAGCTTGCCACAACTAGATTCAATATGAAACCATTCTTTAACAGGAAAAACCAGTTTAACTCAGGAGCAAGTGACTGTGACATACTTTGATGTTAAATATTATAGTAATACTATTGAAAGAAACCAAGGATCCTTACAAATATGTCTGATTCTATCTTGACGCCATATCTTGTTAGTATAAACCTGAATGTAGGAAGAGTCAAGTCCTCATTACAGATGAGGTAATTTGTATTAAGACAACCATCATGTAAAGCTCCAAAATGTTGCAATGGGAAACAGAGACCACAAACAATCTCATGGGATTGCAGCATAAATGGACCAAAACTGTTAGTTGTTTTCCAACATAGTTTTGTTTTCTTTGTTTTATGTTTTTTTTTTTTTTTATGTCCTATAGACAACCTAGGACAGAAACTGTTTTGTCTACAGAGAATCTTCAGTACGATACTGACTAGAAATAGTAGTGGGTCTTGTTATGTTGTTTTCCAAACTAGGCAGAAAGCACTCATTATTTTCAGCACAAAGTTATTGTTTTCTGCAGGTTTTATTTATTTATTTATTTATTTATTTGGTGTTTTTGAGACAGGGTCTCCCTATAGCCCCAGCTGTCCTGGAACTCACTCTGTAGACCAGGCTGGGCTTGAACTCACAAAGATCCGTCTGCCTCTGCCTCCCAAGTGCTAGGATTAAAGGTGTGCGCCACCATGCCCAGCTCTGCAGGGTTTTTATACCTTACTCAGATTAAGGAAGCCCCCTTTTGGATTTTGCATTTTGGAAGTTTTTTTGTAGTGTTTTTCTCTTTTCTTTTTTTCTTTTTTTTTCTTTTTTTAAATCTACTCACATTCGATGTTAAGATTTATTTTTTTTCAGGCTGAGGTTAAATAACAGTTTAAATAATTACCAGAATGTAAAAATGAATATCCATTTAGATAGAACATCACTGCTTACAAGTGGCTAAGAAATATGTTGCATGTAATAAATATATCTTGTGTTTAGGTTAACCAGGTACCATCTTGATAACAGAAGTTTAAAACCAATAAATAAACATTCAAGAAAACAAGGTTTGTATCTGAAGTATGATATATCCTTAAATATTTTTCTTCATATAGCACCCAAATTTACAAACTGTGTAGAAAGTCTCTGAAAATATAACTGCTACTTTAAATAATGAAAAGTGGCCAATAAAACTAATTGAAGACAGAATTTATAGTCTATATTCATAATTCTCCATTCAATAAAATATCAATTACTAATTTCTTAAGTCAATGAATTGCATATCTGCAATGTTAGTGCTGAAAATCTGAAATATATATATATATATATTTAGCTCACTCTTCTGACAGTACTTAAAATATCGCATCTCTGGTGGGAACCTGAAAACTATGAATTATTTATTTTCCTAGTTTTCATATTTCCACTCACTCCTATTCCTTTAATCTTAACATCTATACAGTTTGGGGGTAGGGGGTCTGGGGTTGATGGTGGGTCTGTTTGTTTTTATGGTAAATACACTTAGTTATATCCCAACACAAAAGCACTGATAACACTCCTTGGTAAACAAGGAAGCCCCAGCATAGTCTAAACCCACAACTTTGCTCCCAAAGTGTGGCACCTGACTACTTAACAGAAAAAACAATTAATGGCCCTTATCCATACAGTCAGAATGCTCCTGAGAGTCCGAAACTTTGAGAATTTGCTGATGTAATCCTGAAGAGAGTTTCAATAGATTTTGCAGACAAGTATCAGAGAATAAGTCTTCGATTGATAATCTTTCTATTTATTTCTGCCAAGGCGACTGAAAACACGAAAGCCTTTTCATCAGAGAGATTAGAATAGATGTCAATTTCTTTTTCCTGTTTTTCTCTTTCAACTTCATGTTTATTGGCAGACGTACTTTTGGGTCTTCCTCTTCCTTGTCTGATATGATCGGGATGGCTGTTACTTTGAGAACTCTTTCTGATTTCTAAATCTTTATTTACTGTAGAATTGATCTTCTCTCTCCTAACTCTCTCTGTTCGCCTCCTCTTGGCCTCACTCTTGTTTTCTGTAGAAGGTGGTGATTTCTCTGAGCGTTTTGCATTTAAAAGTTTTCTGCTAATAAATATGTAACCACAGGGACATGATTTACATGCAACAGGAATCTGTTGGTCGCACTCAGGGCACAATTTGGTGGCCATCTTCACTTTCTTGGCTCGAGTTGTAGACGTGCTCCTTTCCCTCAGCAGCCGTGGTGGCGGCGCCGTGGCTCCGCTGCTCCCGCAGAACCGGCGCTTTTCTTTTTTTCATGTGTATGTGTACATGGTGTGCAAGTGCTTGGATACGCGCGCGCGCGCGCGCGCGCGTGTGTGTGTGTGTGTGTGTGTGTGTGTGTGTGTGTGTGCATTCAAGTGCGTATGGAGCCCTGAGGCTGTTGTCTGGAATCTCTCTCTCTCTCTCTTTTTTGTCTTTTTGAGACAGGGTCTCTCTGTAGCTCCAGCTGTCCTGAAACTCACTCTGGAGACCAGTCTGGCCTTGAACTCACAGAGATCCACGTGCCTCTGCCTCCCCAGTGCTAGGATTAAAGGTGGGCAAAACCACACCCGGCTGGAATCTTTTCGATCTCTCTTCTACCTTATCCTTTGATGCAGACTCCCAATGAATTTTGAGAAAAATTTGAAAAACAGGACACCTAAGAGGTCTAACAAAAGTTATGTTATTTAGATATTAAAAAAAAAAAAAAAAGATTCACAATCTTTTCCTTTAAGATATAAACTACGTCTTCCAGCATTTGGAAATTAAAAGGATCAAGCTGGAGTGATAGAATGTGCCTGCCATTCCTGCCAGAGGCTGAGTCAAGAAGGTCTTGAGTTTGAGGCCAGCCTGGGCTACACAGTGAGACCCTGTCTCAAAACACCCAGCAGAACAAAACAATCCCCCAAACCAAAACGACAAAACAGATAAAAAGTGCCCCCTCTTCTTTCAGGAATGTGTGTGTGTGTGTGTGTGTGTGTGTGTGTGTGTGTGTGTGTTGGGAGAATAAGAGCAAGGTAAAAAAAGTCATAATGAGACCCAATATTTTGTGTTTTTTTATTTTTTTAATTTTTAAATTTTATTTATTTATTTTTTATGTGTATGATTGTACTGTCTGCATGTAGGTTTGTGCACCCGTGTCGTGCAATGCCTCGGAGGTAGGAAAAGGACGTCGGATTCACCTGGAACTGGAGCCAAAGCTGGTTCTCAGCTGCCATGTGGATGCTGGGGATCGAACCCGGGTCCTCTGCGAGAGCAGTCGGCCCTCTTAACCGGTAGGCCATCTCTCCAGCCCCAAGGCCCAATATTTTGTATCTTAACCAAAAAATTAATTAAAGATACAAGCAAACACAAACACCACAGTAACAAAAAAGAAAAGAAGTTTAAAAGTTACTAGAAATTAAAATTACTAGAACTCCTGGTAAATTTAATAACAAGGGAAACAAAGTGGACTTATAGGGATTAAAGAAGTACAACCACCTTTGTTAAAGATGAGTTATTTATATAAAAGATATGAAAGAATTGTTTTTTTTTTTTAAAACTCCACTTCTGGTACTAAAAATCAACTATTAGAATTATAGGATTTAAAGTTAATATGCAAAAATTAATCATTTTTTCCATATGATAACATGAACTGGTGGAATTTGAAAATCAAAGCCCAATATCACTTACATTAGCACCTGGCAAAAATGAAACCCTTAAGAATAAATCTAACAAAATATGTGTCAAATATACATGAGGAAAAACACAAAATAATAAAGAAACAAGCCAAAGAACCAACCAAATTAGGTTACATGTTCACAGCAAGGAAGGCGATCTTTTCAAGATATCAGTTTTTCTCTACTGCATCTATAGATTCTGCATAATTCTTATCAAAATCCTATTATGTTATTATTTCAGTGTTTACAAATTGATTTTAAAGTTTTCATAGGAAAGCAAAAGACCCAGAACAGAGAAATTGATATCTAATAAGAACAACAAACTCACAGGCCTGGTATGTGTTGACTTCAAGTTTAATGATACACTAGTAACCTCAGCACTTGGGAGATGAGATAGGAGGACCATGAGGCCAACTTGGAGTACGTGGCAAAATCTTGTCTCAGGACAACAAAAGAAATTCACACCCTAAACCAAGGTCAAATCACACCAAACAAAAAGCAAACAAGAATTCCAAAACTTACTATAAAGCTACTGCTGTGGTTGGAGTATAGTTTCTTCCTTAAATGTTCCTGTGCTGGAGGGCTGGAGAGATGGATCAGTGGTTAGGGGTACTGGCTACTCTTGCAGAGGACCTACATTCATTCAGTTCCCAGCACCCACATGGTGGCTAGCTACCTTCAATAATTCCAGTTCCAGGAGATCCAGCGTCCTCTTCTGGGCTTCCCAGGCATTGCATGCATGTGGTACACTTACATACATACAGGCAAAACACTCAAACATATAAAATAAACAATTTAAAGTTCATGTTCTAGAAGCTTGGTCACAAGTATGGCAGGGTTGGGGTGAAATAGTTGACAGGAAAGGCAGGTAGTGCAAGGTAATTAGGATGTGGAGCTCTACAGTCATTAGTGGGGGACTGGGTCCTTGGGACTGACATGGTTCAGGAAGCTGGACTTCATTAGAATGGAAATTTCTGCCTTCAGTGTGGGAAGAATGAATATGCAGGTCTCAGAAGACACAGCACGAGGCTCTGTTTCAGTTCCCAGTATGTGGGCACAGGAAAGGCTGTTACAGTGCACCATAGTTCCAAGATGGTATATCTGGGAAGCTCAGAGGAGTGGAGTGAAAATGGCCCTTAGAGAAGGACTGCGTGTCCTGTGTGCTCTACTCACCCCTACCACGAGTCTAACTGGCTGTGAACGTTAAAAGGATGCCAATCCCTTCTGTGATTTCACCCTAGCAGCTCATCCAAGAAAGCAAGCTATGTCTCAGTTGCCTGTATCAGCATCTACAGAAATTTCATAGAAAGACATGTGATCACAAACAACTGGCAGGTAAACCAACTAAAGAAAAACTCACTGTGTGTGTCCCTCTCTCTCTTACAAAGTAAAATAAGAACAAATTTTCATTTTTACTTAGGAAAAGTTAACCTACTCATAATTCTCAGTGCTTATGAGGCTTCGTGTCCTGAGGTGGAGACCTGCCTTTCATGAAGTTCTCACCTCATCGCAAAGTTCTAAATACACGATGGTGGGGCTGGAGTATCAGACATTGTTTGTGTGGTAGCAACAAAAGTTGATGGGGCGAGTCTAAGCAGGAGAGCACTGAGGGCTCAGCCCTACAGAGCCCCATTAGTGCCTGGAACACAAAGCATTTTATTTCCAATCTCTCTCTCTCCCTCTCTCTCCCTTCCTCCCTCCTTCCTTTCTTCCTTCCATTACTATTTCCAAATCATTGATAATATATTGATAATATTTATAATTAGAACTAAAAAGAAGTATGTTTCTTTAACAGTAGTATCTAGTGAATGGGACAAGAAGAGGCCTACTTGACAGAGCTAGCCTTTCATTTCAGCCAGCTGAGGTCAAAGAGAAACCTCATGGTTGGTTGCCAGCTCTTCACTGATGTACTTCAGATCTATCACATTGACAAATGAATGTTCCTAGTCTGTTCTCCATTAGAGATTAGGGAGTTTCATTGGGCTGCAACGTTGTATGAGAGAATTAGAGGTTAGGGAACCATTGTGCTTTACTAGCCCAAGAATGCAGGTGGCCATGATGCCTAACAGTTGTGGGGTTGTTTTTGAGATAGGGACTCATTGTAGTTCAGGCTAGCCTCAGATTCACCATTAGCTGAGGATGGTCACTCTTGACTCTGCATCTGCCTCCCAAGTGCTGGGAGTACAGGGGCTGTGCCACCTATAATAGATTTGTAATAGATTCAACACTTACTTAAAAAAAGAAATGTATAGGGCTGGAGAGATGGCCTAGAGGTTAAGAACGCCGACTGCTCTTGCAGAGGACCCGGGTTCCATTCCCAGCACCCACATAGCCGCTGAGAACCGTCTTTAACTCCAGTTCCAGGGGAATCCAACACCCTCTTCTGACTTCCGCAGCATTGCACAACACGGGTGCACCAACCTACATGCAGACAGTACATTCATACACATAAAAAAATTAAAAAAAGAAATGTATAAGGTAGGCTGCCCTCCAACTGTGACAGAATAGTGAGAATTCCTGTGCTCTGGAGACAGGACAAGTGCAGTGCTCTGCATACCCTCTGGCTGAAGTCCCTGTCCTCCATTCTCTCCCTTTTGATTTCCTCACCAGTATTTACAGGATGCTTTTGCTTTTACTTTTGGACCACTCTCTTGTTCTAAACAAGAAGTTTTTGGAGATGTATAGTCATAATGAATCAATACTCCAGTTCTCATCTATAAGCAAAGCTGCTTATTTTGTAACACTTTTTTTCATCAGAAAACTAAAACTGTGCAATAGTGCAGCCATTTGTGAGGAAACCATGGCTATACATTTATTTTAAAAATTATTTATTTTATTATTTTTTATGTGTATATATGTATGTCTGTACATGTAAATGCAGGTGCCCAAGGAGGGCAGAAGAAGGTACCAGATCTCCTGGAGTTACATTTAATTTAATTAATTAATTTATTTATTTTTCGAGACAGGGTCTCCCTATAGACCCAACTTTCCTGGAACTCACTCTGTAGACCAGGCTGGCCTTGAACTCACAGAGATCCACCTGCCTCTGCCTCCCAAGTGCTAGGATTAAAGGCGTATGCCACCACACCCAGCTTAAAGATGGTTCTTAGCTTCCATCTGGAGGTGCTGGGAATCAAACCCGGGTCCTCTTTAAGAGCAGTCAGTGCTCTTAACCACTAAGCCATCTCTCTAGCCTCCTGGAGTTACATCTATAAGCAGTTGGGAGCTGCCCATTGTGGTGCTGGGAACCCAACTCAGGTTCTCTGTAAGAGCAGTATGTGCTCTTAACTACTGAGCAATCTTTCCAGCCCCTGTATCTATGTTCTAAAGAATAGATAAAGCACCTTTCTTTCTTTCTTTCTTTCTTTCTTTCTTTCTTTCTTTCTTTCTTTCTTTCTTTCTTTCTTTCTTTCTTTCTTTCTTTCTTTCTTCCTTTTTAAACCCTTGAGACAAAGTCAATGTAGCCCAGCCTGGCCTCAGACTCAGGAACCTCTGGCCTAAGCTTCCTAAGGGTTGGATTACATGTGTGTGTGCCACCGCCTGGTGACATTTTTTAATTGTAGGACATATGAGAGGAGGCAAGCCTTGTAGTCACTGCTTCAGTCTTGGAGTTTCATTCTCACAGTAGTCTTTTCAAAGATACTGGAGGGGAAACACTGCCAAATCTGGCATATCTTGACCTGTCTTGTTTGCTAATCTCTGGCAACTCAAAGTTGAATACATTTTATAATCTCATCTGAATGGGATCCATTATAGATTAGAAAAGGTCAAGTTTTGAGTTCTTGGACAAGACTCCACTGTGGTACAGTTCCTCTGTGTGAGTAAAAATGGTGTTAAGAATTCACTCTTCAAACCTTGAACAGGTTTGAAGAGATTACCTTCTGGTGAAGGGTGAGAACCTTGCAGGAAGGTGGAGGAAGGTAGCCTGACATCCTGGTCCCTAGAATATTGCCCAGATAGGTAAAAGTGGTGGTAGGTAGTCACCCAGGCCATGAAGTGTTTCTGTGGGGAGTCGAGCAGTCTGCCCACACTCCAATTAAAGGATCATACGTCAGCATGCCTGAATTCCTTCCTTTCTCCTGCAGAATAATTTATTGAGTTCTTTAAGGGCAGCCAACAGCCATCAAATTATTTTTATGTGCCTGGCACTATGTACCAATTAAAGCTCATTTAATAATCTCAGCACCCTGTGAAGTAACAGCCATTGTTTTCTGTTTTACAGCAGGGGTGACTGAAAAATTGAGTTTGCATGTGTTGCTCAAGATCCCAGAGCCTGTAGGCAAAGAAATCACATTGCTTAATTTACTAAGCCTTTGGTATAACTTCTCTGCGGTTCTGTTTGTTTCTGAAAAATTGAAGACCCTGGGTTTTCCTTACCTGAGAGGCTTTCAGGTTGATAAGCTTTAAAGTAGGTCAGCAATGATCCCATCTTCATGAGAATTACTAATATAAGATTAACCTGGTTTTATTGTCTCAGCTCTAAACCCCCAACCTATGACAGAATCAGTATCCAGAGAGCAGTGTCTCAGTCCTTCAGAAGACATAGGAATGCAGCTCAACACTCATTAGTAAATTTGATTTTAAGTAGCAGCTTTACTGAAATAAAATGCACAAGTCACAAAAATTCATCTTTTTAAAGTGTATGGTTCAGGTGTTTATAGTATGCCTACAAAGATGCACAGCTGTCAAAATCAATTCCATAGTGTTTTCTTTTATAAATTTATTTAATTATTTGTACTTTATGTAAATGAGTGCTTTGCCTGAATGCATGCAAGTGCACCACATGGATACAATGTCCATGGAGGACAGAAGAGGTGCTAGATCCCTTGGAACTGGAGATGGGGATGGTTGTTATCCACCACGTGAGTCCTGGGAACTTAATCTGGAATCTCTGTAAGAGCAGGCAGGCCTCTTAACCAGCTGAAACAGTTCTCCAGGCTATCCCTTCTTTTAAATGTAAATTTTATTTAGAATATAGAATAAGTACAAAAACTAAAGGTGTGGTGCCTGGCTTTGAAAGGCAGAATTTTAAACAATTATGTAAGATATCTTGAAAATGTATTTTTATTTTATGTGTATGGGTGCAGGCAAAGTATAAGTGCAAGCATGTTATAAAATGCCCACTGAGGCCAGAAGAGGGGTTGGATTCCTTGGAACTGGAGTTATGGACATTTGTTAGCTGCCATGTGGGTGCTGGGAACTGAAACTGTTGGAGTCAAACTGCCACACTCATAAAAGAAACAAATGAGGGGCCACAGATTAATATGAAATTTATTTAATTTGCTGGTGCACCAGAACCCAATTAAGAAAACTGTTGCATCACAGAAGCCAATTATTGATGTGTCAGGGATGCAACCCACTCCATGCAGGGATGGGTGAAACCTCAACTGTCTCTTACAGAGAGCTTTTAAAGACAAAAGCAACTTGTTTTGAATCCTGCAATTTTTATATCTTGGCTAGCTAAGTGTGCTTTCTTGGAGATGGCATATATTTGGTTCTTTTTGTTTGTTTGTTTGTTTGTTTGTTTGTTTGTTTTGGTCTTTTTGAGACAGAATCTTCCTTTAGTCCCAAAGACAAAAGCCACAAACTAGAGAAATTTGATGTGACATCATACAAAAACAATTGCAAGACTATAGAAACACAATTCAAGCAGTGGTGACCTTTAAGCTGATTGGTTGTGTTTAGCAGCCTGAAGCCTCTTGGAGAGTAATGGGCTCTTTAGGGGGCGAGAAGCACTCCTACAGGGCTGGGAAAGTTCATCCTGACCTCAGGTAGCTGTGGGAACTAGGAACTCCGGGTCAGACTGTATTCTTGAGGTTAAAGGTAGTCATGGGAACCAGGCTTGCTTCAACTAGAGAGGTGCTCCTGCATGGTTAAGCCTTTCCTTCTGATTAACTCTTTCTGACCTGGTTCTAACAAAACCAGGTCCTCTGTAAGAGCAGTGAGAACTCTTAATTGCTGGGTCATCTCTCCAGCCCCGATTTGTATTATATAATGAAAATATTATAGCCCAGCTTCAACTGTATGTTTTAACATTCGAACATAGTTTCTTTCATCACAACAATATACCCAACCATAGTAAGGCATACTGAAGCATAAAAGGTCATAATGTTATACAACTTGACACAAAATACCTCAGAATATTGCCAATTGTGTAATTATATGAAAAATTTTCAAGTTTTCTACTGTTGATGTTAGATTTAACTCTGTAATACATTCCAAAGCATGCATCTCCAGTTTTTCTGTTTAGAATATAACAAAAAACGTTATTCTTCAAATAAAAATGCAATTCAGTATATTATATTCACCATGTAAAAAGACAAAAAAAAATCTATGCTTTCTAAAAATTATCCTTTCTGGGGGCTGGAGAGATGGCTCAGTGGTTAAGAGCACCTACTGCTCTTGCAGAGGACCTGGGTTTGATTCCCAGCACCCACATAGCCGCTGAGAACCGTCTTTAACTCCAGTTCCAGGGGAATCCAAGTTCCAGAGGAATATGACATCCTCTTCTGACCTCCGAGGCATTGCATGACACGGGTTCACAAACCTACATGCAGACAGTACATTCATATAAATAAATAAATAAATAAATAAATAAATAAATAAATAAATAAATATTACCCTTTCTTGTTCTTCTTTCCAATATTATGGTATATACCTAAGCATGCATTTGTTTATAAATGTGCATGTATACCTGATAGGCTAGGCTCCACATATGAGGAAAGACATATTAGTGTTTTGCTTCCCATGATTGAGTAACTTCACTTAATATTATATACTCTAAGTCTGTCAATTTTCCTATGAATTTTGTAATTTCTTTTTAAAGCTGAATAATATTCCATTTTAAATGTGTAGCAGATATTCATTATCAATTCATCTGTTGATGGACAACTAGATTGGATCCATTTCTTTGCTCTAGTGAAGAGATCAGTAATAAACATGGGGGGTGCAAATATTTCTATAGTAGGATATGGAGTTCATATGTCCAGGAGTGAGATCATCACCAAACAAAGTCATGGGATCTAACAAATGCCTTTCTATAATAACCTTAAATGTTATCAGCCTCAAGTCACCACTAAAAAGATAGTGGGGGCTGGAGAGATGGCTCAGTGGTTAAGAGCACCGACTGCTCTAGCAGAGGATCCATGTTCCATTCCCAGCACCCACATGGTGGTTAAGAACTGTCTTTAATCCAGGCATTGTGGCGCATGCCTTTAATCTTAGCACTCGGGAGGCAGAGGCAGGCGGATCTTTGTGAGTTCAAGGCTAGCCTGGTCTACAGTGTGAGTTCCAGGCCAGCTGGGGCTATAGGGAGACCCTGTCTCAGAAAAAAAATAAATAAATAAAAAAGACAAACTAATGGACTGGATCAAAAAAACAAGAACTACCAGGCATAGTGGTGCATGCTGTTGATCCCAGCCCTTGGGAGGCAGAGGCAGGCAGATCTTTGAGTTCAAGGCCAGCCTGGTCTACATAGTGAGCTCCAGGCCAGCTGGGACTAACTTGTTACCTAGCGAATGGAAAACATAAGCAAGCAGGCATAGGTATCCTTGTATCAGATAAAGCAAAATTCATACCAAATTAGAAGAGATAAAAGGGACAACAAATTAATAAAGGGAACATTTCATGTAGAATATATGACAATAGAAAGTATTTATGCACTAGTGTGGGATAAAATATATCTTCTTTGAAGTGGACTTATCATTGGACAAGTTGCAAACTACATAGTTCGAGTCTGGTTTACTTAGAGGGAGGGGCTAAGGGGAAAGCTGAGCTTGCAGGGAGATTCTTGTGATGCTGATGTTCCTGTATTGCTGGTGTTCCCACAATGTTTGCTGAGGCACTCGGAACTCTGGGAAAGGGTCAGTGGCATATAAAAATCCCACCAAGTGGAGAGGTGGGTGGGGAAAGGGAGGCTCCCCATTTTGTCACCATGGGTGGAGGAGGCAGAATTCATGCCAGGACTCCAGGCAGGCATGTTGAGAAAGGAGAATCGCTGCTCAGCTAGTGAGTGTACCGCTTCCCTCCATCACTTCATAGGCAAGCCTGATTAAACTATCTAGTCTTAAACTAAGATTGGAGAATTTGCTCCTTGTTTTGCCTGGTAACCAGGGAACTGGAGGCAAAAGTGGAGTAGGATGCTACATGCGTGGGTACCCCCTGGGAGGAGTCTCTGTGACAATTGAATATTAGAGCACCTATTTTTTAAAACATTAACACTAAAGTGCATAAAAGGACATATAGATTCTGACACAGTAATGTTGGCAGATGCCAACACCCCATTTTCACTTTTAGATAGCACTTTCAAAACTAAAAAAAAGTGGACATCTTAGAACTAAAATATACTAAGGATCAATTTGACTTAATTGATATATATATATATATATCAGAAATAAAATATATATCATAAATAAAAATAAATAAATAAAATTAATTAGAGATTAAAGGAATAATATATAAAATTAATCAAAGAGTTGGCTCTTTGAAGAAGTAAACAAGATTAATTAACCCTTAGCCAATCTGACAAAAAGAAAGGTAGAAGACCAGTTAACAAAATTGGAGATCAAGGGGTGCTATTATGAGAGATTCAAATGAGACACAGAACACTATTTGAAATTACTGTGTAAACCTATATTCTAAAAAGCTGGAAAACCTAGAAGAATTAGAAGAATTCAGAAATTCAGATCATTTACCAAAAATAAAACCAGAAGATATAAGTAACTTAAATAGACCCATTGCAGGTAATATGATAAAAGCTATAATCAAAAATTTCCTTTCAAAGAAAATCCCAGGACCAATGGCTTTATTATGTTCTATCAAACTTTCAAGAAGATCTCATGCCTACATATTTTTTTGTTTCTTTGTTTGTTTGAGACAAGCTTTCATTATGTAGCTGTGGCTGGCCTGGAACTTACTATGTAGATCAGGCTGGCCTCTAATTCAGAGATCTGTGTGCCTCTGCCTCCAGGGTTTTGAGATTAAAGGTATGCATCCCTATTCAGACTAATCTACAGTTTTAGTGCAATATTTATCAAGAAGACCACAAATAGCCAAAGCAATTCTTTNTTTTTAAATTTTTCATAGTCTTTATTTGAGCTTTTTAATTGCTCTGTGTTATCTTCCAGATCTGATATTCTTTGTTCTGCTTCCTCCATTCTACTTCTGAGGCTTTTTCCTTTCCTTTCTTCTTGATTGAATGTGTGTTCTAATTCCTTTTTCATTTCATCCTGTGTTTTTTTTAGTACTTCCATTTCCTTTTTGAGCTCCTCAATCTCTTCTTGGTGCTTCTCAATCTCTTCTTGGTGCTCCTTACTTCGTTGGTTGGCTTCCTTTTTCAGTGTTTCTACTTCCTTTCGGAGTTTGTTTTTTTCTCCCTCTAGTTCTTTCTGGAGTTTGTTGGTCTGTTCCTTTAGTTCTTTCTGAAGTTTGTCATTGTATCCCTCTAGGTCCTTTTTGAGTTTTTCATTCTCTCTCTTTAGTTCTCTATATTCTTTATTTTTTTCTGCCTCTAGTTCTTTCTGGAGTTTGTCAATCTGTTCCTTTAGTTCTTTCTGATGTTTGTCATTGCATCCCTCTAGGTCCTTTTTGAGTTTTTCATTCTCTCTCTTTAGTTCTCTGAATTCCTCTTTATGTTCTTTAATTTCTCTGCATAGGTCTGCAATTATTCCTCTAAGATCTGTCCCTTGGGTCTCTCCAAGGGGTTCCCATTGTAGCTGTCTCCTACAGGTTTGGTATAGCTTGGTGCAGGATTATCCTGTGCCTTTCCCATGTTGTCCCTTCGTCGTGTGGGCTTCCCTTTTGTGGTTCAGATCACAAATAGCGGATGGTTTTGCTTTCCTCCTTCAGATGCTTTTTTTTTCTTTCCTCCTCTTTGTTTATGGAGTATTGACTTGTCTACTTTTCAATTTTGTTGCTATATTGGATATTGGAAGCTGAAGCACTCTTCTCTTCTTGTTCTGAAGGTTCTCCAAAAAAAAAGTCCACTTGGATTCTCGTGGATGGTGGGTGGGGGATATGCCTGATCTAGCCCGCACCCCGGCAGCCTGCCCAAAAGTGCAGACCCACTGGCCCTGGCCCAAATCTCTGGACCCTCTGGCCCGGCATCTGGGTCCCACCCAAAAGGCCTCAGAGACACGGCCCCGTAGCTGCAGCCCCGGAAAGAACCCAGCTCCAAAGGTACTTGCCCAGGTGACTTCTGGGCAGCCTGCCCAAAGGTGCAGACCCACTGGCCCTGGCCCAAATCTCTGGACCCTCTGGCCCGGTGCCCGGGTCCCACCCAAAAGCTTTTTTTTTTTTTTTTGAGACAGGGTCTCCCTATAGTCCCAGCTGGCCTGGAACTCACTCTGTAGACCAGGTTGGCCTTGAACTCACAGAGATCTGCCTGCCTCTGCTTCCTGAGTGCTAGGATCAAAGGTGTGCACCACCATGTCCAGCTCAAAGCAATTCTATTGAGTAAGAACACAACCAGAGGCATCATTACCCTACCTCAAATTATACCATGGAACTATAATGATAAAGTCAGCTTGGTACTGGCATAAAACAAATAGGTAGACCAATAGAACAGAATAGAGGACCCAGAAATAAACCAGCAAAGCTATGCCCATCTAATTCTTCACAGAAGCAGCAAAAAGAATTGGAAAAAAAAGATAGCCTATTTAATAAATGGTGTTGGAAAAAACTGGATTTCTGTCTGCAAAAGGCTGAAATTAGATTCTTAACTATGATGCAGTCCTTTCTGTTGTTGTTGTTGTTTCAAAGATGCATCACTCTCAACTGCTTCTCAAAGAACTGACTGAAACAGTGAACTTCTGCTAAAAACAGTCAACTTCCCCATGGAGAATATTGAGAAAGACTGAGAAAGAGATGAATAGCATGTTTGGCAGAATGCATGAGCTCTGGAGGAATGGGGGGATGGGGGGACACGGGTCTAGATTTGATAAAAAACATGTATGTATAAATAAATAAAAAAATTTTTCATAAAAACAAACAAAAACAGTAAACTTCTGCATCAAAAAAAGTTAAAAAAGACTGAGAAAAAGATGCAAGACAGGATTTAACATGTATGGAAGAATGCATGAATTCTGGGTGGGAGCTTAGATGGGGGAATAGCCATAATCTTGATTAAGAAATGTTGCATGAAATGCATAAAATCTCAATAAAAAATTAAGGAAATAAAAAACGATTCTTAACTTTTACCTTGTACAAAAAATCAACTAGAACTGGATCAAAGACCTTAATTTAAAACCTGAAACCCTTAGATGAAAACATAGGGAATACTCTTCAGTACATTGGAGTTAGCATGAACTTTCTGAACAGAACATCAATAAATAGCAGAGTAATTACCCAAGTTATCAACAGATGGGACCATATAAAATTATTTTTCTTCATAACAAAGGAAGCTATCAACAGAGAACATAGCCCACAGAATTGGAGAAAATCTTTAGCAGCTGTGTATCAGATGAAAATCTAATATCCAGAATATACAAAGAACTGAAAAAAATACCCATGAAATAAAATTACTGATCAACAAATGGGCTAATGAATTGACTAAACAGTTTTCAGAAAAAGAAATACAGATGGCCAAAAACTATTTAAAAAATGTTCAACATCCACTATGGTGATCAAGGAAATGCCCCAGGCAAAATGGCTATCATCAATATGTGGAGAAAGACAAATGTTTACTATTCACTGCTGGTGGGAGGGGAAATTAGTAGAGCCATTATGGAAATCAGCTTGGAGGTTCTTTGAAAAATTAAAAATAGAGCTACCATATGACCCAACTATGTCATTAATAGGGTTTTCATGACCCCAAACATGACCCCAATCCCCACTAGCAGCCTTCTCTCTGGATTATTTTCTCTTTTGGGGTACAAGAGGTTACTACATGCTAGGGCAGGTTTCATTTGACATGTGTTTTCAGTTTTGTAGGATTACTGGGTTGTGTGGTACTCCGTGGTCACTATTTTAAGGAACTGCTCCATTATTTTTCAAAGCTGTGGCGGGTATGAAGTGGTTTGCACATAATGAGTCATCCAAGAGCTAGGGTATTGGCCATCGTTCTATGTGTTTATTGGTCATGTGTGCCATCTTACTAGGAGAATATTCAAATCCTTTCCTTATTTTAAAATGGGATTATTTCTTTCTTTTTGAGTCTGAATTTACTTATGTATTCTGAATATGGATTCCTTCTAAGACATGTGATTAGCAAATATCTTCTCTTTGATGAATTATGTTCTCATTTAAAAAAATTTGTTAGAAGCAGAGTCTCTTGTAATACAGCCTAGACTAACTTCAAACTCTTTTTGTTTTATGTGTATGAGTGCCATGCCTGCATGTAAGTAGGTGCACCCATGTAGGTGCAGCACCTACAGAGGTCAGATCCCCTGGAACTAGAGTTACAGATGGTTGTTAGCTACCATGTGGGTTCTGGGAATTGAACCTGGGTCCTCTGTGAGATCAACCAGTGCTCTTACTATTGCGTCATCTCTCCAGCCTCTGATGACCTCAAACTCTTGATCCTCTTGCCTTCTGCATTCTAGGATTATCAGAGTAATCCCAGTAATCCCAGTGCCATCACATCTGGTCCCATGTTCATTTTCTTGGGTGTCTTTCATGGACAAAAGTTTTTCTAAAATCATAAGATGTCGCTGTCTACACAAAAGCTGTGAAGATTTCTTTCTATGCTTTCTTCTGATAATTTTATGTCTCATTTTTATGTTAGATCATTAATCCATTTTTATATGACATGAAGCAGGGTCCAAATTCTTTCTTTTGGCTGTGGATATCAGTTTGTATTAGCATCATCTGCTGAAGGATCTTCCTTTCCAATTTAATTATCTTGAGACTGGTGGCTCCAAATCAATTGACCTTAAATATTCAGGCTTATTTTCAGATTCCCATTCCATCTAGTCCTATGCAGGCACTAAATGTCCAGCATTGGGGAGATAGAGGCAGGTTGATCTCTGTGAGATGGTGGACAGCCTTGTCTATATAGTTGTTCCAGGCTAGCTGGGATTACTTAGGGAGACCTTGTCTCAAAAAAACAAACAAACCAAAGAATTGGGATTTGTAAGATTCTGTCAATTTCGTTTGTTTGTTTTTTGTATGTGTATGCTTTTGGTTTTGTTCATTTTTTATGTGTGTGTGTGTGTGTGTGTGTGTGTGTGTGTGCATTTTGCACGAGCCTACCTGCACCATATGCATATGTACACAGGTGCCTAAAGAGGCTAGAAGAGGGTGTCAGATCCCCTGGAATTGGTATTACATGTAGTTATGAGCCTCTTGATATCTGTGCTGGGAACAGAACCTGGATCCTCTGTAAGAGCAACAAGCACTCCTAACCACTGGGCCATCTCTCCAGTCCAATTTTGGTTTTACTTTATTTTATTTTTGATAGTGATTGTTTGATTGGATACCTTTTGTGATGGTTGATCTCAGTTGTCAGCGCCATTGAATCTTGACTCTATTAATGGATATACCCCTGGGTACACCCTTAATTGATTTTCTTGATCAGTTTAGTTGAAATGAGAAGACTCACCCTAAATATGGGCAGCACCTTTTGTTGGAATCTCAGATAAAAGGAAGTCCCAGGAAGAAAAGGTCTAGCCTTTTGCCTGCTTTTCTTCTTGTGCTGGCAACTTGATCCTACCTGTCAGCACCACTACTGCAATTCTTCACTGACATCAGAACCAGCTTCTTCAGCTTTGCACCCTGGCCTGTGATGGCTAATCCTGAGTGTCAACTTGACTAGATCTGCGATTTACTAAAATGAGAGAGAGACATTTGAATTGGATCATTTGAAGCTGGTTGACTCATCCTAAAAATGAGTGTTACCTTCTGATGGCCACTGATATAAAAGGCCTTGGCAGAAGGGAACTGGTCCCTTTTTGCTATTTGCCTTCTCTCTCACTGGTGACTTTATCTTGCTGCTTTAACCAACTCCTTGGATTCCAGTGTAGACTGAAGAATAGCAGATCTCCATGAATCCTTTAGGCCTTCAGTGCCAGATTGGGACTACTGAGACATCCAGCCTTGGGGACTGAGCAATTCCTGAATTCTCAGCCTCTCCAGTGCAGCCATTGTTGGACTACTCAGACTCTATCCTGTAAGCTAATCTAATAAATTATCTATCTATCTTTCTATCTATCTATCTATCTATCTATCTATCTATCTATCTATCTATCTGTATAGATTCATTCTACTTATTCTGTTTCTTTAGAGAACTTTGACTAATACATGGCCTGAAGATGGCTGACTCTCCAGTTATCCTCCAGGCCTTAAATATGAGACTGGTACTGCTAAAGCATCCAGCCACATGGATGTACCAAGCAGGTACTGGATTCTCAGCCTCTCTAATTTGAAGATAGCCATTGTTGGACAACCTAGACTGTATTGTGTGTCAATACAATAAATCCCCAACCCTTTTTTTTTTTTTTTTTTTTTTTTTTGGCTTTTTGAGACAGGGTCTCCCTTTAGTCCCAGCTGGCTTGGAGCTGGCTCTGTAGACCAGGCTGGCCTTGAACTCATAGAGATCTGCCTGCCTCTGCCTACCAAGTGCTGGGATTAAATGTGTGTGCCACTATGCCTGGCAATAAATTCCTTTTAATACTTGCTGATTCTATGAGCTCTCCTACACTGGGGAACCCTAGTACCCCTTTCATGTTCTTTTTTTTTTTTACTATTTTTATTATTATTCAAGCTACCAATTTTAAACGTCATATTTTTGTTTTTGTTTTTGTTTTTATGAGACAGGGTCTCTCTGTAGCTCCAGCTGTCCTGGAGCTCACTATGTAGACCAGGCTGGCTGCCCTTGAACTCACAGAGATCTGCCTGCCTCTGCCTCCTGAGTGCTAGGATTACAGGCATGCGCCACCACACTAGGTCCAAATGTCAGATATTCACTGACAATCTTAATGATTTATCTGAGTGCTCTTTTTTTTTTTTTTTTGTCTTTTTGAGATAGGGTCTCCCTATAGCCCCAGCTGGTCTGGAACTCACTCTGTAGACCAGGCTGGCCTTGAACACACAGAGATCCACCTGCCTCTGCCTCCTGAGTGCTAGGATTAAAGGCATGCACCACCATGCCTGGCTTAAAGACGGTTCTTAGCTGCCATGTGGGTGCTTGGAATAGAACCCAGGTCTCTGCAAGAGCAGTCGGTGCTTTTAACCACTGAGCCATCTCTCCAGCCCCTGAGTGTTGTTTTAAAATATTTTATTATTTTGATTTTTTTTGTGTATGAGTGTACTGTCTGTATGCATGTAAGTGCACCTGTGTTATGCAATGTGTGAATACATCAGAAGAGGGCATCAGATCCCCCTGGAACTCAAGGTATAGACAGTTGTTAGCTGCCACATGGGTCCTGGGAATTGAACCCAGGTTGTCTGCAAGAGCAGCTAGTGCTCTTAACCCCTGAGCTATCTCTCCAGCTTCCTTATCTGAGTGTTCTTAATGTTTGTTTTATTTCCATTCAAATCTTTTTTTCCATACATAGCATATTGCTACCTGAAAATAAAAAAACCTTTATTTTCTTTATGTTTTTAAATTTTGTTATTATCTATTTTATTTTATGTGTATGAGTGTATTGCCTGCATGCGTGTAAGTGTATCTATGTCATGCAACGCCCTTGGAGGTCAGAAGAGGGCATTAGATTCCCCTGGAACTGGTGATGTGGATGGCTGTTAGCCACCATGTGGGTGCTGGGAACCAAACCCCAGTCCTTTGCAAGAGCAGCCAGTGCACTTAACTGCTGAGCTATCTCTCCTGCCCCATAAACATTATCTTCTTTCCAAAATAAAAATAATATTTAATAATGGTAATAGTTTTATTTGGGCTGGTGAGATGTCTCAGTGGGTAAAGGGGCTTGCTGCAAAGCTTGATGACATGAATTCTATCCTGGTATCTGCCTTGTGGAAAGAGAGAATCAACTCTTGAAAGTTTTCCTCTGATCGCCACAGCCCCCTCCAAAAATTTAAGTGCAAAAATAGTCATTTTATCTGATTAGATGGCTTAGTATATCTTGAATAAGTTTAAATAGAACTGTGACAACAAACATCATTGCTTCTGTGTAAATCTTAGGGTTCTACCCTTAGGCGTGATGCTAGCTTTCATTTGAATGATAACATTGATCATAATTTAATTCCTACTTTTTTAATAAAATGAATTGATGTTGGATCTTTTGATATTTATTCATGTTATTATAAATTATTTATATGCCTATATGTCTCTGTGTGGGTTTGTGCATGTGAGTTAAGGGTGAGGATACCCACAGAGGCCAGAGGTGTCAGATTCCCCCAGGAGCTGGATTGTAGATGGTTGTGAGCTGTCCACTGTGGGTGCTGGGAACCAAACTCAAGTTCTCTACAACAGCAGTATGTACTCTTAACTGGCAGAGTCATCCCCTCCAGCCCCTGGATTTATTTTATTTTTTGAGACATGATCTTATTATATATATATCTCCTATACTGGCCTCAGACTCACAGTCTTCCTGCCTCAGCATCCCAAGTGCTAGGATTACAGGTGTGTTCTACCATACCCAGCTTCACAACCAGCTCTTGATTTTGGATGCTTAAAAAAACATTTATCGAGGTAATTAACTGTTTTCTTCCTTTGGCCTTTGAATATCATTTTCATATTTTTTTTTTTTTGACAGGGTCTCACTGGTCACAGCCTGCCCGGAACATTGCCCAGGTTGACCTCGATCTCAATGATTCTCCTGTTTCTGCCTCCCAGGGCTAGAATTAAAGGCGCACGTCACCACGCCCAGTGGCCTTTGAATATCATAATGTTGATATTTAAATTCCCAGACAGGATTATTTTAGTCATGGATCTCTAAAATCACTGTTTAATTTTTATTTTCTAATAGTTTAAGATTTTCATAATACCAGTGCTTAGAAGTGAAAGTAGGTTATAGCTTTCTATTGTCACTATATTAGTCTCTTATGAAGTTTGGAGTCAGTGTGTTACATGGTTTAGTACAAATAATTGGAAAGGTTTTTATTTCTTCTTTTGGAAAATCTTTTTTTTTTCTTGTCTCTTTGATATAGTGTCTCCTTGTAGCCCCAGCTGGCCTTGAACTCAAAGAGATCCACCTCCCTCTGCGTCCTGAGTGCTGGGACAAAAGGTGTGTGCCACTATGCCCAGCTTTTCTTCTTTTGGAAAATTTAACAGACATTTAAATACTTATCATTTTTTATTTTTTTATGTGTATGAATGTACTGTCTGCATGTAGGTTTGTGCACTCATGTCATGCAATGCTGCTGCGGAGGTCAGAAAAGGGTGTGTCGGATTCCCCTAGAACTGGAGCTAAAGATGGTTCTCAACCGCCATGTAGGTGCTGGGAATAGAACTCGGGTCCTCTGCAAGAGCAGTCGGCGCTCTAAACTGCTAGGCCATCTCTCCAGTCCCTTAAATACTTATTCTTTGAAGACTTGAAGCACTTTATAAAACTGTCTAGTCCTTGACTTGTGAGATATATTTAGGCCTATACAACTTTAAGTATTTTCCAGAGTTAGCTTCCTCAGATTGTCTTAATTTTGGTAGTTTATATATTTTGCACACACACACACACACACACACACACACACACACATAATATATATTTAAGTATTTATATATATAGAGAGAGAGAGTACAAGATTATGTTACAAAAAAAAAAAAAAAAGAGCACTGGCTGCTCTTGCAGGGGACCTGAGTTAGAGTCTCAGCACCCACATAGTGGCTAACAGATGTCCTTAATTTCAGTTCTGGGAGAATCTGACACTTCTAACTTCCATTGGCATTGCATGACACGGGTGCAATTACACACATGCAGGCAATACACTCATACACATAAAATAAAAATAATAAATAAAAACTTTAAAAATAGTGAATTTTGTCTTATTTAATCTTATTTGGGAAAATTTTAAATTATTGACTGTTAGTCAATATTTTCACCTGTCATTTAAAAAATATATGTGCTTTTATTTTGTATTTTTCTTTTTTTAAGCTTTTAGATTAAAGCTTCTATTTTATATTTTAACAATTTTAGCATACTGATAACAGATACTTTACTTATTATTTGTTTATTTATTTATCTTTTTGAGACATGGTCTCCCTGTAGCCCCAGCTGACTTGTCATTATGTAGACCAGGGTGGCATTGAACTCACAGAGCTTCACCTGCCTCTGCCTCCTGAGTGCTGGGATTAAAAGCCAAGAAGCCAGGCTTAATTTTATTTTTAGAATTAATTGAAGTTTTATCTGTGACCAATAGATGACTGATTTTTTTTCAAATATTTCAGGAGTGGCTTACAGTGTTTACCATAACCTGTTTGTCACTAAGTAAACTGGATACCTCTGGTCATATTCTTGCAGGTCCACACGTCTTCAATCAATGCAGTTCAGAGTCTTGCTTAAAAGTGTGATCTCAGGGCCTGGAGATTTGGTTAAGCAGTTATAAGCACTTGATGTTCTTGCAGAGGATGAAGTTTAGTTCCCAGCACCCACACTGGGTGGCTCACAACTGCGTGTAGCTCCAGCTCCAGGGGATCAAATACTCTTCTGGGTTCCTCAGGTACCCACACTCACATGCACATAGACATAGATAGACAGACATATATACTTAAAATAATACTAATGATAAATATATATTTTTTTTTTGGTCTTTTGGAGACAGGGTCTCCCTGTAGCCCCACCTGGCCTGGAACTCACTCTGTAGACCAGGCTGGCCTTGAACTCACAAAGATCCGCCTGCCTTTGCCTCCCAAGTGCTAGGATTAAAGGCGTGCGCCACCACGCCCGGCATGATAAATCTTTAGAAGTATGGCTCAGACCAGCCACACTCACTTGGCCAGGGAGCTGGTCTGAGCCATACTTCTAAAGATTTATCATTAGTATTATTTTAAGTACAAAATACAAAATCTCAGGCTCTACCCAGACTTATACAAGATCCCTTGAGGATCACCTTAGGGAATTCCATACTCAAGACCATAACATTTAATTTAGTGGAGAGTGTCTTTGGAATTGTACGTGACTTATTAATATTGCTTTTCTTCAATGAACTGAATCTTTTATTGGAATCTAACAAAATGTAAGCTTTATAAGACACTAAGTTCAGTGTAAATTTGCCACCACCTCCTGAGGATGTGAAGACAGCGAGAGCTGGCTCCTGACCACACTCAGATGTCATCCTCTCCTTCACATCTCCCTCCCTCCTACTGCTCAGTACAGATCTAGAGCCAAGGGGTTTGGCTCTACAGGGGCTGTGGACATGGTCATACCCCTGTTGGATAGCAGAATCAGTGTAATAATAGTGTGTGTGTGTGTGTGTGTGTGTGTGTGTGTGTGTGTTTGTCTTTTTGAGACAGGGTCTTCCTGTAGCCCCAGCTGGCCTGGAACTGACTATGTAGACCAGGATGGCCTTGAATTCACAGAGATCTGCCTGCCTCTGCCTCCTGAGTGCTCGGATTAAAGGCTTGGGCCACCCAACTGGCTTATAACAAGGTTTTTGTCTGGTGTTTTTCTGCAAGGCTCAGGCTAGAGTTCAGGCAATCAGGAGGTGATGTCAGCCTTTGTGCATCAACGAAAGAAACAAGTGGTGCATTCTCTCTCACAGCCCAGAGACCCCACAGGTAGTCACTGAGGAGCAGCTCAGGACTGGGCACCAGGCACATTGTGCCACTGTGTTCCTCAGGAATTAGGGCTTTTCAGGAACAATTTATGAAAATGTGTTCCATTCTCCCCAGGCCACACCAAGGACCTTTTTCAAATTGGGAGTTGTCTTGCATCTAGAAACCTGGCAAGTAATCTAGTTTTTCTATGCTGCCGTGTGTGTGTGTGTGTGTGTGTGTGTGTGTGTGTGTGTGTGTGTGTGTGTGTATGTAAACTTTTAGACCAAGCCAGGAGGAAATGGGCCTCAGGTACCCTTTCTTTCAAGGCTGTTGAAGAATTGGTCAGCTTAATCACGTAGAGTTTTAGGAGCATGGTTGGCAAAGGGGAGAAACTCCAGGTTATCTCAGAAAAAAGTACTGATTTTACCAACATCCACCCCAGTTGAGAGTGAACTTCATCAACCTTGTGAAACTCAACAGGAAGGCATTCTCAATTGCCATATGCTTGAAGATGGACCATGGTTTGTCCACAAACATTTGCAAAATTCTGAGAGCAGGTTTTGACCAATTTAGGTTCCTATTAACTAGGTGTTCTATAGGATGTTTAATTTTAATTAAAATGATTTAATTAGTTAACTAATTAACCGAGGGATGGCTTTGCAGCTCTAGCTGGTCTTGCATTTCACCATGTAGGTGGAATGCTGGGATTACAGGTCTGCTAGTTAGGAATTGATACTTGGATGTTCCTGGAATCAGGAGATGATCTTTGTAAGTTTGTAGCCCACCTAAGTCAGGGACTTCAGGAGGCCAATTGAGGCAGAAGTTCTGAGGAAATAATTATCCTGGACCGTGTTCCTGCAATCCAAGAAGTGTTGCTGCAACATCCTTCAATCATACCTCACTGGAGACCAGAACCAGGCCTCAGTCTCTCTCGAGGTGTTCCTACTGATACCAGTCACAGGTCCCAGTTTCTCTCAAGTTGCCTCTACTGATAGCAGCCACAGACCCACCTATGCCCATTCCCCCATCTCCTTGTCCCCACTTCCTTGTAAAATCACTTCCTTGTGTGCCTGGGTATAAAACTACCATTGGGGAGTCATTCTAATGCTGGTCATCCAAATCCTGACACAGGCAGGCCAGCCCCCATGCCTAAAATAAACCCGATTTCCTTTTCATCAGAGTCCTGATATTTTCTCCTCTTTGTGCTGAGTCTCCCCTCAGAATGAACCTAACAATCTGAATTTTTCTTCCTGTACTACAAAAGCTCTCAAATAGACCTCACAGCCATCACTCCAGGTACTGCAAGGACCTTGGTCACAGACAACCCCTCTTCTTCCTCTTCCCTCTTGTTTTCTCTCTCCATCTTCCATCTTTCTCCATATTCTTTCCTCTGGCATGTCTGGGAATCACAACATTGAGCACTAAACTATCCTACAGGTGCTGTGGAGAATGTACAGATCAAAACACGGTATTTATCTTCAGTCATGTTCTAGTTCAGCTTAGCTTAAAGATGGCGGCACATGTGCATACCATGCTACAGATAGAGGTCCTACAGGAATTCAGAGAGAGAGATCGCTGCCATCTTGGATGGGAGGAAGACTAAGAATCAGTAGCTCAGATACCAGTGCTTCTTGAGGTGGAATAAGTGTTGCTGAGCCTGTTACTAATTCTTCCTGGGCTGATTCTTAAGTTCTTTCCAGTCTGAAGTAAGTTATATGATCTATCAAACAGATTTTGATGACATTTGAAATTTCCTTATTGTATTGTCTATAAAGTAAATATTTCTTGGGGCTGGAGAGATGGCTCAGTTGGTAAGAGCACCTTGCTGTTCAAATGTGAGGACCTGAATTCAGATCACAGGACCTATGTATAAAACTAGGTAGGCATGGCCTTGTTTGTGTCTGTGACCTCAGGGCTGTGACAGGGGAGACTGGGATCACTGGGGCTTTCTGGGCATTGGCTACACCCTAGCTCTAAGCTCAGTGACAGATCCTGTCTCAAGCAGAAAATGCTGGCACATGTCACTGACATCCTCCTCTGGTCTCTCTGCACACAGGAGCCTATGTGATCACACCTGCACACATATATTCACATAGACCACATATACATACACCATAGTTACATACACATATAATATTTATGAAAAATGCTTTCTGTAGGTATTACCCATTTTTCAGATTGTAAGTTGGGTGTCTAAAATTTAAATTTCTAACTATTAACTCACTCCGATTTCTCATTTTGACCTATGTAGGAAGCATCCTCTCTAAAGCCCTAGTTAGTTGTGTAATTGACTTGCTTTCTTTTCATTGAACTTGTGAATATTTTATTTATTAAAATATTGGGTGAAATGAGTATGTATTAGCACAATATCTTTGTATAGCACAGTCCTAGGGAACAATTTTGCTCTTTCTAGCCTGTGAGGATGCAGCAAGAAGGTGCTGTCTACCAAACAGACAGACAGAGCAAGCCCTCCCCAGATGTTGAAACTGATGGCACCTTATATCAGTCACTCTTCTGTTGCTGTGACAGAAACATCATGACCAAGGGGACTTTAAAAAGGAAGAATTTATTTGAGTTTACGGCTTCAGGGGAATTAGAGTCCTTCATTGCGGGGAGGCATGGTGTCAGGAGGTACTGGAGCAGGAAGGAGAGAAGGAGAGAGAGAGAAAGAGAGAGAGAGAGAGAGAGAGAGAGAGAGAGAGAGAGAGAGAGAGAGAGAGACTGGAGATTGCCAAGGCTTTTTTGGGGGTACCAAACATTCTTTTTTTAAATTCATTTTTTTAACAATAAGTAATAAGTTATGAGTACAAGCATCCTTCACGTAAAACCAATTTGCAAGCAGCTATGCCCAAACCCACACAGCCCAAGGCTCCCACCATCCAGCTGGAGGGGCTTATATGTACAATCATGTTGATCAAATAAGTGTCCAGACTATGTTGCTGTAGTTTCACCATTCACCCCAATCGCAGCCCTTACATTCTACCACACCCCCTCTTCTGCAGATTGTTCCCTAGGCTTAGAAAAGGGGCACAGGTGGAAGAGAAGCAAAACAGTCTACTTTCTCTGGAGATGTTGGTTTTTGGACTCTGATCAGTTCTGGCTGTTTCCTTTCATGGGTTGACAGTTTGTCCAGGAATAACCTTTCAATCCTACTAATGAAGCACAAGCAATTAGATATGCAGGCATTTAAACAGTACTAATTATTATGGTAGGTTATGTTGGTATAGATACAGATGTTTGGATGGTATGCTAATCTATGAATTATATTTTTTCTGTAAAAGATGACAAAGTCTTACTGTGGCTTATAGGCTTTTTGAACTCTCTAACCCCATCCCCAGTGATGAGCTTCCTCTAACATGGCTATACCTTCTAAGATCTCCCAAAATAGCACCACTAATACTGATTGGGGACAAAATGTCTGAGTACTTGGAGCCTATGGGAACATTCTCATTCAAATCACCACATACCTTTATCATGGACTTCCCAGTCTCCTGAACTGTGAACAATAAATTTCTATTGTTTATAACACACCAAGTCTGCGGTATTTGTACTAATGTACCACTCTAACAGAAGTGAAGATATTTGATACACTTGTGCCCCTCCCGTTGGCTATTTGACTATTGAAACAATGGTCCCAAGGACTTGAGATTTCCCTAGGAAATTGGAGGAAGGGAAAAGATGGACTCTGGTGTCAGCCAGAGGAGGAATTTGTCTTCCTTCCATGCAGTTCGACAACTTACCAGAGTATCTTTCATGATAAGTTGGAGGGAGATAAGAGTTGGTCAATGATGGGATGGGATGAAGACTACTTCGTTATGGATACCTCTTTGCCCTCTAACCCTTATGACAGTACTCTCTGGAGATGGGTTTGGCAACCACTGGACTTCTTTATTGGTACCTCCTTCTAAAGTGACCACATTGAATAAAGAACTTGCACCTTATCCTAGCACTCAGGAGGCAGAGGCAGGTGAATCTCTGTGAGTTCAAGACCAGCCTGGTATATAGAGAGAGTTCCAAGCCAGTTGCGGCTACAGGGAGACCGTGTCTCAAAAAGACAGACAAACAAAGAAACAAACAAAAACAAAACAAAACAAAAAACCCTTGCACCTTGCCAATTTCTTTTCTCTTTCACTATTATTTGTTTTTCTAATTGGCACGTCAAAGAAGGTTGGCTAAGCTAGGTTGTTAGGCTCAGGAGCCCAGGCTTTGACTCTAAAAGGCAGTCACAAAAGCTGAGTGTTTTCACTCATGCAGGATTTCTGAATTCTCTGCTTGTCTGCATTTGTAGTCCATGTTGACTGGGTTTCTGAAAATATCTGCTTCTCAAAATATTTTTGCAGCAATATTTCCATCTCAAGGCTGGATAGATCATCCTGTTTGGTCAACTTAATTCCTCACTGTGCCTGGATCTTAGATTGCCCATAAATGGCTCAATAGTAACACAATACAGCTCCTCATTAATTCTAATTGAGAAACATGACTTTTGAAAGTGGCCACTCCTTTTCCTGTAGGTCCCATGGTGGGGCTTTGGTCTTGGCAGCAGTTGACTGAGGGGTCAGTCAGTGGTGTTGGTCCTGTAGATTCTGCTGACCTTGGACAGTGTCAGGGCTGCAGGACCTGCTAATTTTTCTGGATGTTCTGGAAGGAAAAGCTCTGTTCTCTGGTGTCCCTGGGCCTCCAGGAGTAGTTTATCTTGCCAGGAGCAGTTTTCCCAGGAATGGGATCAGGGTTCTACTGAATAATATTATTGTTTGTCCTCGGTGCTCTCCTCCCTGCTGTGACCAGTTTCCTCCCTGCTTGCTTCATAATACCTCACATTTTCCTAAGGTCAGTTCCTGGCTTCTTGGGTGGGAACCTCACCAGCAGAAAACACCAAAACAGCCTTTTCATGGAAAGTTCTTAAACAGAGCCTTAGGGCCTGAAGTTCAAATCTCGATGCAACCAGAGGTTGACCACAGATTCTTATTGCTAGGGATGTGGAGTTTCACCTGTTCTTCTGAGAGGCAGAGAGAGAAGAGAGACAGAGACAGAAAGAGACATAGAGAGAAAGAGAATATTAGTGCCCCCCCAAATATTTAACCTTTATATCTTATCTGTATTATTCACTCATTCATTCATCCACTCATTTTTTGATCCTCTCTCTAAGATGGTTTCAAAGTAAGTTTTTGTTTTTGAGACAGGGTCTTCCTGTAGCCCCAGCTGGCCTAGAACTTGCTCTGTAGACCAGCCTGGCCTTGAACTCACAGTGATCCACCTGCCCCTGCCTCCTGAGTGCTGGGATTAAAGGCATGAACCATCATGCTGGATTAAAGTTAGTATTTTTGAAGACTAATTATTCCTGCCATTATAACACAACTGGAACCGATGGTCAGGTGGTCCACAGTATATCTGTAATGATTACTGAGTGTGAAACACTTGTGGACCTGATGGCAGATAGCAGAGGCTAGCCCCATCTGTGAGCTCCTCTGCTGCCAGGGATCCCACAGACATCCTTATAACCCATTGCACAGGTTCATTCTGGCAGAGCAAGGAGGTGCCCTCCGGACCATGCTTCAGGATACCCTCTCCCTACACCCACCATCTCTGCTAAATTGGAACATTCTGTCCTATACCAATTATTGCATATTTTGATTATCACTCTCTCAAAGCAATAATACTTAAATCAGGGCATATAGTTTATTCAGCAAATGTTAGTTTTGGAATTAAGCCACAATTTGGGAATGAACATATGAGAAACCCTTAAATAGTTTGAAGAGAGAAAGCACCAAATCCAGGTACCAGGGTCACACACATTTCTTACAAGGAAGAAGTTTGGGACAAATTAAGTGATCCCAATACAGCACCATCTATCTTGCTAAGGTCCAAGTTCTATTCCTAGATATAATCTTGAATGACCTTCAAGGCTCCTTCCAACCAGTGTCAAACCCAGTAAGCATTGTGAATTCTCATACAAAAGTGCACACATGTTACACATGGTGCCCAGAGCTAAGTAAGGGAAGCACTTAGGTTCCTTAACAAGGGCTCTGCCTGTCCTGGGTTTAGACATGTGGTAGCTGTGGGAGCCATGGGATACAGCAGAAGCTGTAGAACAAGGCTCATGCGTAGCCACCAGGAGAATGTGGGAGGAAATGGCAAACATGTGTGGAATATCAGGATGTTGAGGAAGGAAGTGGGTTGATGAGGAGAAAACAGAGTTGAGCTTCAGGAAGAGAGACACAACAATGAGGGAGGATTTCTTTTCCTGGCCTTAATTGAAATGGAAGGCATTCCTGGCCTCCTGAGACTCATGGGGCAGTTATTGCTCTGAGTCACTCAGGGATGGGGTTCCCTCTCTCTCTCACACACTTTGACTCATTCCCTAGAGTTTGGAGTCTGGGCGAAGTGTCTTTTGCAACCCTCAACTCTCTGAAGAGGTAGCAGGCTAGACCCACTGGGAGTGAAGAATGCAGAAGCTAGGAGATGGGCACAGTTGGTTAGAGAGACTCAAGATCTTAGTGGAATATTGATATGGCTCTGGCATGGGACCCTAGTGGGTTAACTAACAAGTGTACCTCAGTTTTTCCCTTTCATAGATATGGGAAATAATACCCTTATGTATTATATAATACCTCTTCTCAGGTATGTGATTTGCCCTCCAAAGTGTCAGTAATGGTTTTGTAGGAGAATTGACTGACTCCAGGCAAGGGAAACATCCACAAGGCATCAGCCCTAAGACCTCTGGTGATCCACAGGCTGTGTGAGCAAGCCTGCTGGGTCATGTACCTTTGTTAGTTAAAGAAATCAAATCCTGGGGGCTGGAGAAATGGCTCAGTGGTTAAGAGCACCGACTGCTTTTGCAGAGGACCTAGGTTTGATTCCCAGCACCCACGTGATGGTTAAGAACCATCTTTAAGCCAGGCGTCATGGTGCATGCTTTTAATCCTAGCACTTGGGAGGCATAGGCAGGCAAATCTATGAGTTCAAGGCTAGCCTGGTCTACAGAGTGAGTTCCAGGCCAGCTGGGGCTATAGAGAGACCCTGTCTCAAAAAAAAAAAAAAAAATCAAATCCTATGAAATCTGGAAAAAAATCCATCAGAATGATTAACTCTTTTTTTTTAATTTTATTTATTTATTTATTTATTTATTTATTTATTTATTTATTTATTTGTATTTATTTATTTATGTGTACTGCCTGCATGTAGGTTTTGTGCACCCGTGTTGTGCAGTGCCACGGAGTTCAGAAGAGGGTGTCGGATTCCCCTGGAACTGGAGTTCTCCTGGAATTGGAGTTACAGATGGTTCTCAGCCACCATGTGGGTGCTGGGGATCGAACCCGGGTCCTCTGCAAGAGCAGTCGGCGCTCCTAACCGCTAGGCCATCTCTCCAGCCCATAGAATGATTAACTCTTATACACTGGCTTCCTAAATTAACCAGCTTAGTGTCTTGCTACACACACACACACACACACACACACACACACACACACTACTTTTTCATAAATCCTCTGAAAGTAGCCTGCTGATATTGTAGTCTGTTTCCTGAGTTGAGCTGAGTTCACTGTTGAATGATTACAAAGGACACTGGGCAAGGACGAGAGAGGATGAGGTTTAATTGAGAAGTAGATTAGCAGCTATCTGCATGGAAGGGGTCCAGAAAAGAGGTTGCCAAGTAGTGTTTTGGAGTGAAGATTTTTTTTTTTTTGTCATGGGAATGAACCAATTTGGTCCCATATGTAAATTAGGCATCTAGCAGGGATGAAGCTGGCTGATTAATTTGAAAGTAAATAGGGAACTCTGATTGGTTTGGTTGATGGGTCAAGTGAAAAGGAAAGGAGGAGGACCTTGACAAAAAGTCACAAGAGGGTTTCAGGAAAGGAAAAGAACCAGGAAGTAAAAAGAACAAAGTGACATTGTGAGCTGGGCATGGTGGTACGCGGCGTCTTTAATCCCAGCACTTGGGAGGCAGAGGCAGAGGAGGCAGGCAGATCTCTGAGAGTTCAAGGCCAGCCTGGTTTACAAAGTGAGTTCAGGCCAGATGGGACTGCAGGGAGAACCTGTTTTAAAAAGATTAAAGAAAAAGTGACATGATGCTGAGTCAAGGACTTTTGGACTTTAGTACTTTAGCCTACAGTATAAACTTCACTTTAAACTTTGCTGTGCTCAGAGCTGATTACCTGTTCACCAGGTAGATGGATATCTTATTTTCCTTGGGCCTGTAATCTTACCTGGAACTGCCTTTCTTCTCATTACCGTCAGCATCGAGACACTTCACTGTATACAGTCCCAAATAACACTTTCTTCTAAGCAAAGACATTTTCACCTTCCTGTTTAGCAACAGGAAGTTGGTACCTCTAAGGAACATTAATGCAGCGGTGCTCAGAGTCAAGGATCAACTTTTCTAAATAGTTTAAGGAATGTCACTAAAGTCAAGGTGCTGCTTATGTGGTATACCTCGGATACCTTTCTCCCTGTGTTCTTGCTCCCTGGATCACTGAAGTGTCCAGGCGGATGTCTTAGGAAGCTTTCCATGGATTCCTGTCAGTCACTGGATCCTTCTTGGTTGTGTTTCTGAAGCAGCATATCTATTCCTGGTCTTGTGAGTTATGGCGCTGGTTATGATGCTGGGGATGGAGGACACAGCTTGATGTTTGGAGTGAGAAGAATAAGAGCAGATCTTTGTACACATTTGAAGACAACCTCACTGACATGCCTCTGAAGGACTCCAGGCCCATTCAGGCTCCACCCACCACCATCCTACCCTGTGTTTACTGCTAAATCAGTCTCTTGCGGTCCACTGACCCTAGGTCATTTCTAAAATGCAAAGAAGAAAACACGGGTAATTGATTCACTTTTCCTTGGCACTTCTCTGTGGGCTCACTCTCTGCTCATCAGAATAAAGAACAGATTGAATGCAGATTTAGGGGAGGATGAGTTGATCTTTCTGTATAGGGTATCCGTGGGGAAACTCCCCAGCTGCCTCATAATAGGTGGACCCCGTTGGCCATGCACCGAGTTAGGACTGTGAGTTATGAAATGTTGGATGGGTGGGATAGACAAGAAATGACAAATGGGTTACATTGCTACACGCCATCCCAGAATCCCGCATTCAGACAGCTTTTCTTCCCTCCCCTGCTCCCACGTCTCTCCCATTTCTTCCCTTCTTTGACAGTCTCTGGCTGGGTTGGAACTGAACTCTCTTTCTTTTTTTTCTATTTCACCCTCCCAGACACTGAGGTTACAGGGTGTGCCCTCACACCTGGCTAGCTACTTTCATTTCTCCATTAATCTACAACACTCAAGATGGATAAGGAGGAAATGAAGGCCTAGAGATAACCCTGCCCAGCTTATGGACACAACGGGGCTTTGGTATACTGCCATCTGCTAGGACAGAATCACTACATTTTGTGTTGAGATGGTTGTAGCATCAGGTGTGAAGTACCAAGATGGTGTGGATGAAGAAAACATGATCCACCCTTTTCTGTGCTTTACCTGTCCATCTTGGGGCCTGACAAATATGCCTTTCTCTACTGAAGGACAGAATGCATTGCTTTTTGAAAACTCCTTTCTGGTCTGATAAAGTCATATTTTTTTGACCTTCAGAATTTGAATTAAGATAAGATGTGTTAGTGACTTTTTCTAGGGTTGTTACAATGGAGTCTTTGTCTTTTATGATGTGCACTGAATTGCTTTTGGAACTATATCCTATTTAACAGGTATTTTCCTTCTAAAGTAGTTTTGCAAAGTGTCTCTCTCTCTTCCTCCTCCAGAGACGTATAAATACCCTGGCAATTACCAGGTGTCTGACTTTACCTGTTTATTACAGGGGGAGTTTTCAGAAGTTCCAATTATATATCAAATTCATGGCCTACATTGTACTTTGAGCTTAAAAATAGAATTCAAGGTAATTTTTTCAGCTTAGTTACAGATATTGTTCTGGTCTTAAATTTCTTTTGTAATACAAGTGTGCTTTTCTTCTTTTTTTGGGGGGGGTGTTTTTGAGACAGGATCTCCCTGTAGCTCCAGCTGTCCTGGAACTCACTCTGTAGACCAGGCTGGCCTTTAACTCACAACGATCTGCTTGCCTCTGCCTCCCAAGTGCTGGGATTACACAGGCATATGGCCACTATGCCCGGCTATTTCTTCTTTTTAAAAATAAAGTGCCATCATTACTCCTGATAAAAGGAGGAAAAAGAGGAAAGGAAGGAAAATGAAATTTACCATCTGTTACCTGCACTTACAGTTCAGTCTAAGTTATGAAAAGCTCAAGATCTTTAAAAAATATTTTACAGAGATCTGAGGTCTCCTGAGACCAGCTGAAGTGCAGGAAGGTAGGTAGGAACTGGGTGCTTCAGCAAGGCTGATTGTTGATTGACTTAACCTAGTTAATCTGTTAATCCACTTGTCTTTGGCTTAATTGGCTTTTGTGACTGTGGGGGTGGAGTTATCCTCCCAGCTGGTATTAAAGGTAGTGTTGTGTGAGTCTTGAGATCTGAGATCTCCTGAGACTACCTGAGGCACAGGCTAAAGAGCTCTCCCCCTCCCCCGCCAACTCGGATTACAAAGGCATCTGTTTTTTTTTTCGGGGGGGGGGTGTTCTACTTCACTTTGGATGACTTCCATCTGCCCACTCCTTTTTTTTTTTTTTTCTTCAGAGTTAGCTTGAACTATTATGAGAGCAGCTAAAAGGATGGCAGACAGGGGTGCGGAGGGGGGACACATGGATTTTGCAAAAGTGAGGAGTTGGTCAAGTTTCTCCCATGTTATGTCATTTGGGTTCTGGGATTGTCGTCTCCTCTTTCTCCTCTTCTTTCTATCCATGAGTGACAGGCTTGCCACCTTTTTGGTCGGCGGGGATGAATCTGACATTTCTGGCCAGAATCCAAATGGGTCTCGGACAATCCTTGTTTCCTTCTTCCTTTGGTGGAAAGCTGAGCCGCACATTCTGGGTGCCAGTTGTGGCTTGTAGTTGTCATTGTTCAATGTCTTTGTGTCATGCTTGACCGAATTCCACACGCTGTCCTTCCCTTCTTGGTTCAGCTCCAGGACTTGTCTCCTGCCTGCAGGCTTAGCTGGTGCAAGCAGTGACAACTTCTGTGAGATTATGTTTGCAAAGGCTGTGCCTGAAGATAGCATTTTGCAACACTTCTCCTTATCTCCTGACCCTTATATTCTTTCTGCTCCCTCCTCTGTAATGTTCTCTGAGCCTTGGAAGGGGTTACAAAGGCATCTGAAGGAGGCAAGCAAAGCACGACTTCAACACAGTGAAGAGGCATTTAGGACTCACATTGGAATACAGGCAAGGAGAAGCCCATATGCCAGGATCACGAAGAAGAGACAACACGGGAAAGGGGCAGGATAATCCTGCACCAAGCTCTACCAACCCTATGGAAGACTCCTACAGTGGGATCCCCCTGGGGATGGCCCAGGACAGACATCAGAAGCACAATTGGGAACATATTTAAAGAACCCCAAGATTATAAAGAGCAAATCAAAGAACTAAGAAAAGAGAATGAAGAACTCAAGAAGGACCTAGAGAGAGAGAATGACAAACTCTGGAAGGAACTGGAAACACTGAAAAGATCCCACGCTGAAAAAGATAAGGAAACTAACCAGCAAAGCAAAGAGTTACAGGAAGAGATTGAGAAGCTACAAAAAGAAGTAGAAATACTAAAGAAATCAGAAGAAGAAATGAAAAAGGAAATCAAACACTCATCCAATCAAGAGGAAAGGAATGGAAAAAGCCTCAGAAGCAGAATGGAGGAAGCAGAACAAAGAATATCAGACCTGAAAGATAACAGAGAACAACTAAAAACCTCAAGTAAAGATTATGAAAAATTCAAAAATACACAAAAGTGGAACAACCAGGAACTGTGGGACACTATGAAAAGATCAAACCTCCACATCATAGGAATAGAGGAAGGGGAAGAATCCCAAGAGAATGGCATTGATCAGATCTTCAACAGAATAATAGATGAAAACCCAAACTAAAAAAAGACAAACCAATACAAATACAAGAAGCACATAGAACTCCAAACAGACAAGATCAGAAAAGAAATTCTCCACTCCACATCACAGTTAAAATGCTAGACACCCAAAACAAAGACAAAATCCTTAAAGCCACAAGAGAAAAACAAGTGACCTATAAGGGGAAACCTATCAGAATTATAACTGACTTCTCAACACAAACTATGAAAGCAAGAATAACCTGGAGCAAAGCATTCCCAGTGTTAAAGGACAATAAATGCCAACCCGGGTTATATACCCAGCAAAAATGTCAATTATAATTGAAGGAGAGAGAAAAACCTTCCATGTCATAAACAAGTTGAAACAATACATGTCCGGAAAACCAACCCTTCAGAGAATACTTGAAGCAATTCAAAGGACAGAAGAAAGGAGCAACCAACTCCAGGCACCTAGAAAGAGAAATCAATAAAAGCATAACTGCAGAAGTAGAAACCTAAACACAAACCGCAAATGGATAATAAGGCAAAAGGAAGCAACACAAACCTATCAGTCATAACCTTAAATATTAATGGACTAAATTCCCCAATCAAAAGACATAGACTGGGAGATTGGATTAGGAAACAGAATCCATTGATATGCTGCCTACAAGAAACACATCTTACCTTCAAGGACAGGCACCGCCTTAAAGTGAAAGGATGGAAAAATATATTCGAAGCAAATGGCACCAAAAAGAAAGCAGGTGTTGCTATTTTAATATCGGACAAAATAGACTTCAAAGTAAAAGAAATCAGAAGAGACAAAGAAGGCCATTACATTTTTATCAAAGGAACAATTCACCAAGAGGATTTCACAATTATGAATATATATGTCCCAAACTCTGGTGCATCAAACTTTATAAAGACAATTCTGTAGGACCACAAGTCACACACTAACCCTAGTACACTCATGGTAGGGGACTTCAATACCCCACTGAGTCCTTTGGATAGGTCAACAGGACAAAGAATAAACAGAGACATCTGAACTGAATGATATGATACACCAATGGACCTCATAGACCTCTACTGAATATTCCACCCTAATACCAGAGAATACACTTTCTACTCATCACGCCATGGAACATTTTCCAAAATCGACCACGTACTGGGACACAGAAGGAACCTCCACAAATACAAAAAGATTGAAATAATTTCATGCATTCTATCAGACCACAGTGCAATAAAGCTCAGCATCAACACCAGGATAAGCCCTATTGCCTACAAGAACACATGGAGACTAAATAACACACTCTTGAATAATGAATGGGTCAAGGAAGAGATAAAGAAATAAAAGCAGGGCTGGAGAGATGGCCTAGTGGTTAAGAGCGCCGACCGCTCTTACAGAGGACCCGGGTTCGATCCCCAGCACCCACATGGTGGCCAAGAACCGTCTGAAACTCCAATTCCAGGGGAGCTCCAGTTCCAGGGGAATCCGAGACCCTCTTCTGACCTCCGCAGCATTGCACGACACGGGTGCACAAACCTGCATGCAGACAGTACATTCATACACATACAGAAATAAATAAAAATTAAAAAAAAAAAGAAATAAAAGCATTCCTGGAACTGAATGACAATGACAATACAACACAACAAAACCTATGGGATACCTTAAAAGCAGTCCTAAGAGGGAAGTTTGTAGCTCTGGGTGCCTACATTAGCAAAACAGAAAGAGCACAAGTAAATGATCTAACACTGCAGCTAAAATCACTTGAGAGGCAACAACAGATGAACCCTAAACATAACAGACAGGAAGAAATAACAAAAACAAGAGCAGAAATAAATGAAATAGAAACAAAGAAAAGAATACAAAAAAAATCAATGAATCCAAAAGTTGGTTCTTTTTTTAAATTTTTTTAATTTATTTTTGTATGTGTATGATGTACTGTCTGCACGTAGGTTTGTGCACCCGTGTCGTGCAATGCCGTGGAGGTCAGAAGAGGGTCTCAGATTCCCCTGGAACTGGAGTTCTCCTGTAATTGGAGTTACAGATGATTCTCAGCCGCCATGTGGGTGCTGGGGATCGAACCCGGGTCCTCTGCAAGAGCAGTCGGTGCTCTTAACTGCTAGGCTGTCTCTCCAGCCCCCAAAAGTTGGTTCTTTGAAAGAATAAATAAGATAGACAGACATCTAGCCCAGTTAACCAAAAGAAAGAAGGAACAACTCCAAATCAATACAATCCATGTTGAAAAGGGAAATATCACAACGACAAGGAAACGATCCAGGAAATCATATGGGAATACTTCAGAAACCTATACTCTACCAAGTTTGAAAACCTAGAAGAAATGGATGAATATCTAAAATCCTGGGAATCACCAAAGCTCAACCAAGAAGAGATCAACAGCTTAAACAGACCCATAATTCATGAAGAAATTGAAGATGTAATAAGAAACCTCCCAACTGAAAAAAGCCCAGGCCCAGACGGTTTCATGGCAGAATTCTATAAAACATTTCAAAAAGACCTACAACCATTGTTATGAATGAAAGTGTTTAGAAGGATAAAATCAGAGGGAATTCTCCCAAATTCCTTCTATGAAGCCAGCATCACTCTATTGCCAAAACCAGGCAAATATACAACTAAAAAGGAGAATTATAGACCCATCTCCCTAATGAATACAGATGCCAAAATTCTAAACAGGATACTGGCAAATCGCATACAGACCCACATCAAGAAGATCATCCATCATGACCAAGTTGAATTCATACCAGACATGCAGGGATGGTTCAACATACGAAAATCAATAAACATCATCAAACACATAAATGGAATGAAAGACAAAAAACACACCATCATCTCATTTGATGCTGAAAAAGCCTTTGACAACATCCAGCATCCCTTCATGCTTAAAGTCCTAGAAGGAATTGGATTGGAGGGATCATTCCTCAATATAATCAAAGCCATATACAGGAAACCCACCGCCAATATCATCCTGTATTAGTCACTTTTCTGTTGCTGTGATAAAACACCATGACCAAGGAACTTATAAAAGGAATAGTTTATTTGAGCTTACGATTGACGGTTCCAGGGAATTAGAGTCCATGGTGGCGGGAGGCATGGCGGCTGGAGAGGCATGGCAGCTGGAGCCATGCCACGTCTTGCAATGAGCACAGGAAACAGAGAGGGCAACTGTAGACCACAGAGGCTTGTTAAAACTCACTAAGCCTGCCCCCAGTGACACACTTCCCCCAGCATGGTCACACCTTCTAAGACCTCTAAAAACAGCGCCACCAACTGGAGACAAATGTCTGAATACTTACAGCCTATGGGGGACACTCATGCAAACCACCACATTCCACTCCCTGGCCCCCATAGGCTCCTGACCATATAAAATGCAAAATGCATTTAGTCCAACCTTAAAAGTTCCCACAGTCTGTACCAGTCTCAATGCCATTCAAAAGTCCACAGTCCAAAGTCTCCTCTGAGACTCAGGCCAATCTCCCAAACTGTAAGCTCCTGTAAAATCAAAAGACAAATTACAAATTCCCAAGGTACAGTGGAACTGAATACACATTCCCATTCCAAAAGGGAGGAATAGAGGCATAGTGAGGAAACACTGGACCAAAACAAGACCGAAAACCAGCAGGGCAAACGCCAAGTCCTGTAGCTCCACATGCATCTTCTGGGACTTGACTTCCAAAGGGCTTAGATGGCTCAGCTCTTCCAGCTTTGCTTGCAACATACATCTCTTTCTTAGGCTGGTACCACTCCCTGTATACAGCTCTCCTTGGCGAATATCTCACAGGTCTGGCATCTCGAATGTCTTCTTGGGGTCTCCAATGCCCACCAGGCTTCACATTCACAGCTTCATGCAATGGCCTATCAGGGCCTTCTTTATTCAGGGACACCCCTGCTGTACTCTGCCTGGCCTCTTTGGCTCTCTGAAACTGTGGAGGAAGAACTGATGACCCCTTCAGTCTTGTGAACTTCATGCCTCTAAAGCCAGCACCACGTGAATGAAATTGCCGAATCTGGCTGCAAGTTCAGGACGGACCCTGGCCCATTTCAACCACATTTGCAATTTTTCTGTGCCCTGGACTAGCTGGAGGATGAGTTGGGTGTGGCCTTGCCCTGAAGATACTGATTCTTTTGTTTACTTGTAAATCTCGAGGCCTCTCCTTAATTGCTTTAATCTCCTTATGAAAGGGAGCCTCTCCTTCACATGCCTTGGGCCCACCTTTAATCTTCCTAGTGTACTTTTCAGATCCAAACTGTACATTCTGCATTTCCTTCTGCCCCATTTGCTCTTTTTCACTGTAGATCTGTATAATATTCACCATTAAAAGCCACGCCACCATTTCTACATTAGGCTATCTTGAAATATCCTCTGCCAAAGACGTTAGTCCATTGCTTTTCAACTTAGCATCAGGCAAGCATTTGTCTGTGGGCAAACTGCTGCCATACTCTTTATCAAAATATCCCAGTTGCTGCCTAAGTCTTTATTTTCCTCTGGAACTACATTTTTGCAGCCATGCTTTCTTCCAAATTTCTACTATAATGGCCTGTTAAGCTCTGCTTACAGTAGTCAACAGCTTTTCTAGCCTAAAGTTCCAAAGTCTTCCACATTTCTCCAAACATCCACATGGTCAGGTTCTTCACAGCCAACAGCCCACTCTCTGGTACCAAATTACTGTATTAGTCACTTTTCTGTTGCTGGACTTAATCTAAAGAAAATGTATTCAGATGGATTTCAGGCCATTGATATTTTTTTAGGTTAATTTTGTATCTGCCACTTTGGCTGAAGCTGTTAATCCATTTACGGATTTCTGTAAGTTTTTACATCCCTTAAGGTAAACAATCATATCCACAGCAAATACGGGGATAGCCTTACTTCCCTTTCCCAAATTGAGTATCTCCTTTAATTTTCTTTTCTTGCTCTATTGCTCTAGCAACAGTGTTCCAAGCACTAATATTGAGGAGGAGTGTGGACAGGGGGCAGCCTTGCCAAGTTCCTACCTTACAAAGGGAATGTTGCTGGGCGTGGTGGCACACGCCTTTAATCCTAGCACTTGGAAGGCAAGCAGGCAGCAGACTTTGTGAGTTCAAGGCCAGCCTGGTCTACAGAATGAGTATTCCAGGCACAGCTTGGGGCAATAGGGAGACCCATGTTCTAAAAAAGACCAAAAAAATAAAAATAAAATAAGGGATGTTTCTGTCATTTCTCATTTAGGATGTGTGGTGGTTTGCATGAGTGTCCCCCATAGGCGAAGGTTATTCAGACATTTGTCTCCAGTTGGTGGCGCTGTTTGGGGAGGTCTTAGAAGGTGTGGCCATGCTGGGGAAGTGTGGTCACTGGGAGCAGGTTAGTGAGTGTTAACAAGCCTCTGGGTCTAACAGTTGCCCCTCTGTTTCCCATGCTCATTGTGAGATGTGACCTCGTTTTGCTGCTCCAGCTCCAGCTGTATGCCTCCCACCACAATGGACTCTAATTCCCTAGAACCGTCAATTGTAAGCTCAAATAAACTCTTTCCTTTATAAGTTCCTTTGGTCATGGGGTTTT